>JAHRHZ010000021.1:34195515-34236876 GCA_024137785.1 Ginglymostoma cirratum
AGACCTGAAATGTCAACTTTCCTGCTCCTCTGATGCTGCTTGGCCTGCTGCGTTCATCCAGCTCTACACCTTGTTATCTCAGATTCTCCAGCATCGGCAGTTCCTACTATCTTTTTATGGAAGGCTGGTGATTTTTACTGTATGTTAACTGAATAATTGGATATGAAACATTATTTACTTTCTGCCACTTTGTAAATGCCTCTGCTTAAGAAGATACGCCCTGACAAAGTGGTTCTTTTATGGGTCTTCAGAGTTCGGTTTTTGATCAGGTAACAATAATCCTTGGAACTGGGATTTTCCTTGACAGCTCACACCACCAATTTAAATTACAATATAATTATTTTGAGAGGTCTGTTCTTGCTAGCTTTCAAAGTTCGCACTTTCAACTAATAGGCATGCAACTAGAGCGTTGCAAATGGTGATACATTTACGGTGGAGCTCACTCGCTGTTGTAAACTATGGCAGTGACCTAGATTCATTTTCCTGTGTCAGGATATATACAGATCTTTGCCACTACTGCTTAGGAAATGTGATGCCAGCGCAAGTGTATCACCATTCGCAACCCTTGAGCTGCATGCCTGTTAGTTGAAAGTACCAACTTTGGAAGCTAGCAAGAACAGACCTCTCAAAATAATTAAATTGTAATTTAAATTGTAGAAATAGCAACTGATGATTCTAATTGTCCATCTTAGGCAGTGATGGACTGTGTGTTGCTCCTGCATTTAACTTTGTCTTTGGTGATAGTAGAGGAAGATTTGTGAGTTCTTCAGTGTGGTCATTTCTTTTGGCCCCTGCTTTTGCCATAGTATAACCCACCATTATTTTGTTTCCTAAACTGCTGTATAGGAATGCAGAAATGGAAAATGTCATAAGGATCAACTCCTCCTTCCTTCTACAGCTACTACTTGGGAAGTATGAGTAGCTGTGGCAGCATGCACATTCATGTGTTTTATAGTCTGGAACGCGTTGCGATGGTAGAGGCTCCAGCATTCTTTCCATCCATGTTATCTACTTGTCACTCACTTGCTATGCGTATCCTCTATTCCTAGGTGGCAGTCTTGTCAGATTCTAATACCTACCATGCCCTATGGGTTGGTAAAACATTTTATTCTGTACAGACATTTAAAGGCTTGAAGTAAAGAATTGGGACCTGATTATTTCTGTTTCAAATCCACTTAAAGCAGATTAAATTTGATAATTAAGTCTTAATTCTCCATGAGTTAACTACCATTATGAATTTGGTCTAATGGTGTAATATAGACTAAACTGTTCCATGTTGAATGCTAAGATTCACTAAAACAAAACTTACCTTTATCATATTAGTAAACTTTATGTTCTTGCAGTAGGAAAATGTTCACTCGTCATCTTGCAGCAATGTAACATACCTTGAAAAAGAGGAATTTTGAAGTGAAATGTCTGGCACTTTTTTAAAATTTGAAGCATGGTAGCATTGTGTAAAAGCTGTTAAAGCAGAAATATAAATGAACTCAAGAGGATGATAGAAAGAGATTGAAAAATGTAGTGAGAAACTTTCTTTTATAAGAATGCACATTCTTAGATTGACAACTCCAAGATATCCAAGGACACTTCAAAATCAATTATTTTCACATAAATGTTAAATAGGCGAGAGTGGAAGCCAATTTATACAGTCTCTGTGGTCTGTAATATTGTTTCAATTAGCACAGACACTGGGGAAATCTGCATTATTCTTCAAAGTGCAATGGGTCAGTTACATCTACTCAAACCAGAGCTTAGCTTAATGTACCAGGAGGAAGCATTTCCAGCAGGTCAGAGCCCCTCAACAGTGCAGTCATGTAGTCGTAGATCTGGCTTCTTCGTGTATTGCTCATAATGATCCATTCGTAATTATTATAAAGCTTCAATGGAATTTTAACTTCTTTCAGTTCCTGAAGTTTCTCTGTGGAGAATCACCATTGCCATTTGCTATGCTGGCACATGTGCCATGTCTACCTTCTAGAGATTTCTAGTCTTTGTGTAACTTTTTAATCTAGTTCTGCTCAGGAATTTTTTTTATTTTCACAATCTGGAAGAAGGTAGTAAATTAGTTGTGCCTAATTCAGTGAATAACTGAAATCGTTACCTTGCCTATTCACATAATTTTCTATTTATAAGCGAAGGTCTAACTTTGTCTTTAATGACTTTATAAAGACAATCTTATTGAAAGAAACATGGAGGTTTATTGTTGAGTTTATTTATAAATACCAGGACATTAAATGCTATGGTTGTTTGGGCTTATAAAAGATTCCCAAAAGGCCCTTTAAATTTTAGCACTGTTTGATCTGGCATTCCAATAGCCAAGGGAACATAAATCTGAAAGGGCCGAGAAGAATGTATAGCAATTTAAGTTCTATGTTTTGTTCTGAATCAGAGCAGATGACTAGTTTCAGTGGCTATGATGGTTGATGGCAAATGCTTAAAGAGAACTTCATTTATTTTCATTGCAGTGATTTTCAATAAGTTTAATTCAACTTAAGATTCTTATCAGATATAAAATTCCTGTTTTGCAGTCTGTCACATACATCTTTAATAACAGGGCTTTCTGATAACCTCTTCTCTTTTCACAGCTCTTCATACTGCATCGAGAACTCTAATGCAATCTTTTTGCAGCATCTTAACATTCTGAATATAATAAGATTTTACAAAGGTTCCTTTCTGCCTGTATCTTAATCTGGCTGATGACAGATAATACTTAGAAAGTTAGTCAATAACATGAGAGAGGCTTTGTAGAAGGCCATTTCTCCCTATTTCTCATTTTCTTTCCCCTGCTGGTCTTTCACTCATGAAAGCAAGAATTGGATCAGGTTGACAAGATATTTTATTGCAGGGGGTCTGATGTTTTGCATGATTGAAGCAAGATGTGGTCTTATTTTCTTTTGATTGTTTTGATTCTTTTCTTATTTCTATAAAGATGGCATCTGCAGAGAAAACAGGATGATGTTCCATTTTCTATTGTCATTACCATCAGATAGAGAAAATACCTGCCTAGAGGACAGGTCCATAAAAATCAGGCAGTATTATGCTGCAGAAACCCTCATAAAACTTAAGTAGTATTTAGACATGCACTTGCGATGCCAAGGCATACAAAGCTATGAGCCAAGTGCGGAAAATGGAATTAGAATAGTTAGGTTTTTTTTTGACCAGTGTGGGTGTGATGGGCTGTTCTGTAGACCTCAGTGGCTCTGACTGTGACATAACCATCTTTCATCATCATTTTACACATTGTGTAATGAACTGCAAACATCATCTGCAGAAGGATGTATCATTTGGATCCCACCCACTACAAAAAGGAAAAGTTAATTTAAGGAGGAATTATAGGATCAGAATTTGGCTACTCAGCCTTCAAGCCTGCACTGGTACTACTACATCGCAATTGATTGTTTCTCAAATCATTGTAGCCACTATCTGAATAATTCCTTGATAATTACACCTAATAAATCTATTGATATGTCAGAAAATAAATTAATTATTAGAACAGTAGTGGTAGATTTCCCTTGTTATTGGTCCTGTGAGTCAGAGATTACATTGTTACAAAGGGATAGGGGGATGTGAATGTGGAAAGAACAATTGACCCTTCTGTTCTTCCAAACTATAGCACAAACTACTCCCACCCACAACCTGCACACACCCATGATGTTCTGGCAGTATGATTCTTTAAATATAGATCATTAGGCTATTCAAACAAGAGGTGCCACCTACTCCCTCAGGCAGTATATAGAAAGCTCAGAAGAGCATTGAAAAAGTAAATAAAGGGAAAGAAAGAACACAAGAGACTAGCAACTAACATACACAAGAGTCCAAAATCTTTTGTGGGCATATAATTTGTAAAAGTGTAATTGTAGGCAATATAGATTCAATTAGGGTTTTAAAAATATCCATGCATGGCAGCAGAGAGAAATACTGAGGTGCTAAATAAGTACTTTATCTGTCTTGGCCGAGGAAGAAGATACTGCCTAAGTCAAAATGAAGCATAAGGTGATTGAAGGAAGTCCAGCAATTGATAAGGAGGCATTAGAAAGTTTGGCTGTACTTACAGTTGATAAAGTACAATGACCAATTTATATACATCCGAGAATGATGATTGAATTAAAAGTAAAAATTTCTGAGGTTCTGGCCACAGTTTTCCAATCTCCTTAAGACATGGTGCTACCGCCAGAGGACTACTGAAGTTTCACTCTCCTCAAAAGAGGGGGAAAGAAAACAGTAAGATGAGGAGAAAGATTTTCTCACAGAGGGTCACGAGTCTTAGAAATTATTCTGCAAAAGGCTGTGAAAGCAAAATCTTTCGGTCTTTTTAAGGGAGTGCTAGGTAGAATCTTGATAAGCTGGGGATCAAACATTATTGTACGTAGGCAGGAATGTGGAGTAATTAGATCAACCATGATCTTATTGAATGGTGAATCAGCTTTGGCAGGCCATGGCCCACTCCTGTTTGTATGACTTTGGGGCTTCAACAAAGGGAGCAGAGAGCAGTGAGAAAATGGAGCATCAGGCAGGTGAGGAGGGTTATTGTGTTACTACATAGATTCCAGACAGATGAACAGTATACCTTTAAGATGGAAACCCCCTGCACGTAATTTAAAGGATGTAGCTACAGAGAAAGTTGATACATTAGTCGTAATCATCCAAGAATCCTTAAATTCTGGAAAAGTCCCAGATGATTGGAAAAACTACCAATGTAACATCTATATTCAAAAAGGAAGGAAAGCAAAAATGAGTAACTATAGGCCAGTTAGCTTTAACATTTGATGTTAGGAAAATGTCAGAGTCTATTGTAAAGGATGCAAAAGTTGAGCATTTGGAAACCCTTAAATGTAGTAAAGTGGGGCCAGCGTAGCTTCATAAATGGGAAATCATGCCTGTTAAATTTATTACAGTTTTTTTTTCAGGAGGTAACAAGCAGGGTAGATATAGGGGAAGCAGTGGATGCTTTATATTTGGATTTCCAGAAGGCATTTGTTAAAATACTGCACATAAGGCTACTTAATAAGAGCCCATGATGCTGTGGGTAGCATATTAGAATGAATAGAAGATTGACTAACTAAGAGAGGACAGAGTTAAGATAAAGGGGCATTTTCAGGATGGCTAACTATGACTGGTGGAGTGCCACAGAGATCAGTGTTGGGGCCATAATTATTGGCAATATATATTAATGTCTTGGATGAGGGAAGTGACTGTACTATCGCCATATTTGTGGATGATACAAAAATAGGTGGGAAGGTAAGTAGAGAAAATGACATAAGGAGCCCACAGAGGGGTAGAGACAAAAACTTACCAGATGGAACATAATATGGGATAATGTGAAGTTATGAACTTTGGCAGGAAGAATAGAAGAGCTGAATATTATTTCAATGTGGAAAGATTGCAGAAAAATAGAGGGTTCTGGTGCATGAATCATAAAAAGCTAACATCCAAGTTCAGTAGATAATAGGGAAGGCAAATGGGCCTTTATTTCAAAGGGAATGGAGCGTAAAAATATGTAAGTCTTGGCAAGGCTGGAAATTTGTGAACAGTGCTGGATCCTTATTTAAGGAGAGGTATATTGGTAGTGGAGGCAGTCTAGAGAAGGTTCATTAGGTTGATCCTTGGAATGAAGGGATTTTCTTATGAAGAGATGTTGAATAGGTTTGGCTAATAGAATTGAGGGAATGAGAGGAGACACTATTGAAACATATAAGATTCTTAAGGACTTGACAGGCTAGATGTGGAAAGGTTGCTTCCCCTTATGGAATTCTCTAGGACCAGAGGGCATAATCTCAGAATAGGGAGTTCCCTGGTTAAGACAAGGATGAGAAGGACTTGTTTCTCTGAAAAAGTGGTGAATCTGTGAAATTCATTACTGCAGAAGGCTGTAGAGTCTGGGTCATTAACACTTCTAAACTCTCATGAAAGAGAGAAATGTTCCAACAAGCACAGACAACTAAATCATCCCATTCAGCCAAAGTTTGTTGAGAATGAGGTCTCCACTGTCCTACAGAACAGATTGTAGAACTTCACTACAACCCCTTGGCCCATCCTGTATTCTATTTCCTTTTGACATTAACCATAAGTAACACGCAATAATGAGAACATGAGCAATGATAAGGCTGAGAGTGAGTAAACACTATGATAGCAAGCAAAGAGCCCTGATATGCAGTCTGGTCCAGTCCTTGAGTTGTGTGTGTGTCCCTGAGTGCACAGTGTCCTTGCAGCAGTATTACAATGATAAGTACCAATGCAGCCCAAGTACGGAAGCATCCTTTAGATGGATCAGAGATGTGCCATAAGATGACACATTTCAGACATCAATGTGTGGTGCTTGTGGCCAGTGCTCATGGAGTGTGCCCTGAATTGTTGGTTCCCAATGGCCAGTATGGAGGTCATTTAGAGCATGCAGTGAACTCAATCTGCCAAGCACCTGCATTGGTTTCCATTTCTTGTTATCTATTTTCTTGGGCAATTTTGATAAGATCAGAAACAAACTATTGACAAATCGAGTTGGGCCATCAACAAGGAGCTTAACATACATTAATTGGCAACGATCCATTACTCAGCAAGAATTTCATCATGACACTTGAGAAAAATATAAAAGATGATAAAGATAATCTCACCATTGAGATTATCTTGGAATCAACTTCTCGCCTTATTGTAGTGTACATCCACTGTAGCCAACATTGTTTAAACCCATGTCAAATTTTGACCATAGTGTTTAAGTTTATGAAATGTTTAAGTTTAAGTAAATAGTGTGGTAAATAAACGTCAGACATCTGATTCAGGAAGATCTCTTTGGTATATATAATACAGATAATGAACATAGTAAACCACAAAAAGCTAGCAGTATTGATGCAAAACCTGGGCAACACATTTGGTGCAAAGGTAGATCTATCAAATGACTCTACTCTGTACAACTTCCTTCTCACCATTGCTCCTTTGATGGCATTTGAACAATTTCCAGCACTGTCCCTCCATTGGGATCTGAACGTCAAAGTCAGCCACACCACACACAACTGAGCCATTTCCTTGCTTCTGTGTACTCTCTTTTCCAACTGGATAAGGAAAAATTATTCACAAGAGGCTTAACATCCTTCACATATTCCAGCAAGCACATTGACATGAGATATTGTGCTCCTCAGTGTGAAAGAAGCATTGCAAAATCCTGGTGCTACCCATGGCCATGCCAGTGTTGACCCTTTGCATACGCTATTGCTTCATCACATCAGTGAATGACAAGCTCAGTCATGGCTGCTGGTTGCCTTTTCAAAGTTCTTTGGTTACTTAGGCCCTGCCTCCAAGCTGCTTCCAGCACCTCTGATTGGGTGCTGAACAAGCCCCCCCACCCCTGCCAATTAGCCTCTTTGCATAGGAAAATGGCATTGCCTTACTCACGCTGACGCCTGTTTTATTCAACAGGCACATCCAACTATGTTATCATAAAGTGACTTTTTTAAAAATTTCTATTTAAACATTTATGCTGAATATTAGGAACTTCGGTGTCTGAAGAGAAAGGTGCATCAAAAATGTTCAGATGAAGGTTGCCTTACTGACACGATGTAGTGTGGAGAGCCAGAAATGGTCAAAGCATCAAGTTCCTGACCCCAGATTCAAACTGGAGGCCACTGTCTTTCATTCCTTTCTCTCCTGTTGCTTTCAGACTCTCTGAACCTACTCTCTTCGTCACTGTCTCTTAAGATAATAACTGAAGAGTATTAGAGTAAAGAATAAAGTACAAAACAAAAATTACAGAAGTTGAGCAATTAGAGCACATACAAATTTCTTCCTGCTCACCAAAGTACGCATACCTGTCTCATAATAAAAAGTTCACCTATTTGAAAGTTTTATTCAATAGGCACATCCAACTATGTTATCATAAAGTGATTTTTTAAAAATTTCTGTTTAAACATTTATGCTGAATATTAGGAACTTCAGTGTCTGGAGAGAAAGGTGCATCAAAAATGTTCAGATGAAGGTTGCTTATGCTACTAGGGCACTGTGGTGATTATAAACTACAACTACACAGTCAAATCTGTTGTGTTTATCGAAGAAGTTGGACAGTTGCTGCAGTTTGTGATAAAGTTTTACTTTGACTCTTGAACAACTGAATGAGAGCATGTTGGTTGACTGTCCATTCCAGTGGCAAAGACAGTCTCATGATTTTTATTTATTAATAACATTTGTGTAAATCATGATAATGTAACTGATCATATTGACTGACATCAGTACGATAGATATTTCACTAGAGAGCCTTATTTCATAACCTGTTATGGAAAGACGTAAACAAAGAGCTGAAGAGCCTTACTTAGAGCCAAAGAACAAGCATCCTCTGGGATAGTTTATGTAAAGACAGCCAGAGTCCAAGGTACTCCAGAGCAGTTTCTCAAAATACAGGTAGCAGTATTGGTTTTAAATACAAGATAAAACATGGCAGCAGCTAGGGAAATACCCTTAGAACCAAGATCCAAAGTTAAAACACAATCCAGCTGAAAAGGAAAAACTTTGAGACCTCGGGAGACTTTGAAAGTACAGCTGAGTAAAATACAGGCAGACTCTTTGAAGGCAGGCCAAAACTTTGGAAGACTTTCAGAGAAAAGCTGCAAAAGGAGGAGACTCTGAAGGAAGGGAATAGACTTCAGAAGACTCCAATTTCAGGACTACAAAGTGGGAAGACGCCAAAGGGTGGAAAAATGAAACTTGGAAAACTTTAAAGCCAAGCCATGAATTGGCAGTACTCTGAAGAGGAAAAAGCACAGAATCAGAACTCCTCCAGAGTAAGAAGGAGAAACCCAGATGCTCACCCAGGTCAGTCAGGTACTATAACACATAGGGATGACATCTGCAGTGGAGACTTTGCCACTACCTCAACAATTTGATAAAGTGGGAGGCCCACAATGAGACCAAAGATGGGAGTTCAATGTTACAGAATGGCTTCAGGTTAACACGTGAAGTTGCAGTACAATGAAGTCAGCATGCTTTTTTATACTGTAGGCCAAATTGTTGTTCTGTTAAGACAAAGTAGGAAACAATGTATTATGAAATATGATGCATTGATTAAAGCATTGGGTAGGTACTTTACACCCAAATCTAAATTTAATTACAGAATGGGCAAGATTCAATCAGTGATCTTAATGTTTGGGTGAATTAGAAGAAGATTTTTAACTGATTTATATCCTCTAACAGTATCTTACATATATGGAAATTTGAAGTGTACATTCACTAGAGACCATACAGAGTTGGTATGAGAGTTGAGAAGTTAGAATTAGAATCCCTACAGTGTGGAAACAGGCCCTTCGGCCCAACAAGTCCACACCGACCCTTGGAGCATCCCACCCAGACCCATCCCCTTATAACCCACACACCCCTGAACACTATGGCCAATTTAATATGGCCAATCCACCTAGCCTGCACATCTTTGGACTGTGGGAGGAAACCGGAGCACCCAGAGGAAACCCACATGGACATGGGGAGAACGTGCAAACTCCACACAGACAGTCACCCAAGGCTGGAATCGAACCTGGGTCCCTGGATTATCTGACTTTCTTGAATCTATGGAGCATTTAACACAGAAAACACGGTCGATTTTGCAGCGCATGCAAAACAGAGGGCTTAAAATCCAATAGGACTGTGAGGAAGCAATGGAGATTCTTCTGGCACAGTCGAATAGGTAGACCCTCAAAATCCCAAAAGAGGGGGAATTAATGTCATCAAGCATATTGAATTGTACAAGATGTAGCTCCAAAAAGCACAATGAATGTCCTGAAGGGGAGATGAGCTCTATTTGTGGCTGGTCGGGACACTTTAGCTACTCAAAACCAGCGAAAAGGTCCTGTAAAAGGAAAATTTTCAGGTGTGTGGAAATCATTCAACCAAAAAAAGCTAAGGAAGTTAAAGATACAGAATAAAAGATGACTACAGCATTCCTATGGGAGTTCAAAGAGAGTCAAGTCAGATTATGGACCATCAACTTGAAGGTACAAAAGTTTGAAACAAAATTTAAAGTCAGCACAGGAGCAGCAGTTCCAATACTGGCAGACAGCTTGCCATGGTTGAAGTCTGTGAGAGGCAAACGTGCTAACATAAAACTCAGAGGTCCAGAAGGCTCAGATCTTCAGGTTTGCAGGCAAGTCATCACAAAGCTAGACATGAAGGATGAAATGTAGGTGAAACATAATGTACAACAAGCAATCAAAATACTTTATTGTTGAGCAGAAATGCATGTATTCATCAAGGTACCCTCGTGGATATAATACTTCACAATGAAGAAAAGAGAGATTTTTGGAAAAATTACAGAAGCGATTCACAGGTTTAGGCAAACTGAAGCACGAGTGTCACATTACTCTGTGATAAGATGGTAAACTCATCTGCTTCCAAATTCCCAGGAAAATTCTTCAAACATTGATGGAAAAAAATCTCAGTTAGATGACATGATTGAAAGTGGGTTGTGTTGCCAGTGACAGAACTCTGACACAATGGTGTTCACACAATGGTGTAACCGTATCCCAGAAAAAGGGAGAACTAAAATTATGTGTGATCTCGCTCAATTAAACAAGAGTTAGGAGAAAACCCATTCTATTCTGTCTACCATTTGGGATTTCCTATGCATCAGAGATTTCCCAAAAGGACATGTTACATGCACCACAGAATTAAAAATACCAGTACACTACAGGAACAAATAAATTCCTAGAATACATTATGCCGAACAAAGCATCATAATGGTTCAGAGGAAGACAAGAACCATCAGTGAATTTCCAACACTGAAGTGCATAAATGATGTGCAGTGCAACTTGAGGCGTGGTGAATCAAATGAATCAACTTAGCTGTCTTACCCAATCCATTTGAAAGCCTTTGAAAAATGACCAGTAATGGTATTAAAGTCAGAAACAGCATTCCAATGATATTTTAACTTATTTCAATCTAGGCTAATTCATGAAAGCAAGAAGTATATCTTCAATTGGAAACCAATGGAATATGTAAACTAATCCGTTTTATGTTGCGAGCATTGGCAGAGGCCGAACAGAGAAGATCTCCCTTGGATTGCCACTCTGCACCTTTTTCAGGAAACAGGAGAGCTCTACATTTCTGACAGAGATTCAAATAATGGCACCTTCGGAAATGGAGAGCCGTACTTTCATTTTGACAGTTCTGTCATGGTGCAAAACTGTCAGGGGACAGCAAACCTTGCCCCCGCCCCCACCCAACACCCCCACCCACCCAACACATGCCCTCTTCACAGAGTCAGCTGCTATATTCTGACATTTAAAGCTCCAGAATCACAGACAGCCACTTTGATAGCTGCTGTCAAATGGCAAGTGTAGGGTTAAGATACACAGAGAATGGGGAGTTAGATGAGTATGGTTCTAGGGTGCCAGGTAAGTAGGGTTCAAGTTCTGTAAGGTGGCAGCTGGGTAGTGGGTAGGTGCC
The DNA here is from genome assembly GCA_024137785.1 of Ginglymostoma cirratum. NCBI lineage: Eukaryota > Metazoa > Chordata > Chondrichthyes > Orectolobiformes > Ginglymostomatidae > Ginglymostoma > Ginglymostoma cirratum. The sequence continues at coordinate 34,206,928 of JAHRHZ010000021.1, forward strand.
AGGGAGTAAAATGCCAACTGGATAGTTAGTATTCTAAGTAGGTAATAGTGCCAGCTGGTTAGGAATCCAAATAAGTGGAGTGCCAGGAATCAACATGACAAAGGAGGCAGATAAGCGTTTGTCATAGAATCCCTACAGTGGAGAAACAAGCCATTTGGCCCATTGAGTCCACACCAACCCTCCGAAGAGCATCCCACTCAGACCCACCCTCCTACCCTATCCCTATAACCCCACATTTCCAATGACTAACCCACCTAGCGACATGGTGGCACAGTGGTTAGCACTGCTGCCTCACAGCACCAGGGATCCAGGTTCGATTCCACCCTCGGGCAACTGTCTTTGTAGAGTTTGCACATTCTCCCCATGTCTGCATCGGTTTCCTCAGGGTGCTCTGGGTTCCTCCCACAGTCCAAAAGAGGTGCGGGCTAGGTGGATAGGCCACATTAAATTGCCCAGGGTGTTCAGGGATGTGTAGATTAGGGGGATGCATCTGGGTGGGGGATGATCTGAGGGGCAGTGTGGACTTGTTGGGCCAAAAGGCCTGTTTCCACACTACAGGGATTCTATAAATAAAACTGGAACTATGGGCAACTTAGCATGGCCAATCCACCTAACCTGCATATCTTTGGACTGTAAGAGGAAACTGGAGCACCTGGCAGAAACCCACGCAGACACAGGAAGAACGTGCAAACTCCATACAAACAATAACCCAAGGCTGGAATCAAAACTGGGTCACTGGCACTGTGAGGTAGCAATGCTAACCACTGAGCCACTATGCTGCACCAGTTAGGGGTGGTTAGGGTATCTTGCAGAAATCAGGTCCAGTGAGTGGCTGTTGTGTTGTGGATAACGGTTGGATCTGGCAGCAGGAGAAGAGAGGGGTCAGATCTGGAGTGAATGGGAAGAGGCAGAGGTGTCAAATCTTATATAGTGGGAGAGGGTATAAGTTGTCCAGGGGAGGCATACCCGGGGTGCTGGGTTCTGTGAGATAACAATGGGGTCAGTTAAATAGTTACTCAGGAGTTAAACAATGTATTTAAAAATTCAACTTTTCTTGGGCGGCTATTGACATAATTTCACTGGAACCCTCAAAATTCTCCAGTTTAAATGGATATTTTTGGAGGGCTCCAAGTGTGAAAGAATTTTCCAGCTGGATCTTCAATTTCTGGGCAATTCCTTCAGAGGCTGCTACAATGGAGATTCAACAGGGCCCTCCTGCACAATTCCTATCTACGCTTCAGAAACAATTACCTTGACACTGGAAAGCCCAGACCTGTCTTTCACGATGTTTAATGCATATATATTGAGCAAATAAACTGAAATTGCTACATGTGACAAGCTCAGTAATGAAACATTTTTTTCTGAGCTCCTCAAACTTTCAATGAAATCTTGTATTTATTCTTCCTTCTCTAATACTGTAAAATATGCAAAGTTACTTCAAGATTATCAAACAGTTTTTGGTCTGTGGCCATATTAAGCGATATTGGGAAAGGTGATCAAAATCTTGTTGAAAAAAGGTATTTTAAAGGAGAAGTGAATGGCTTAGGGAGGGATTTTGAGAGTTCTGGGCCTAAGATGCTGAAGGCACAACTACCACGGTGGACCAAAGAAAATCAACGTGGGGGTACAAAAGATCCGAACCACAGGAGTGCAGACTTTAGGATTGGAAGAAAAAACAGATAAGGAGGAGTGAGGCTATGAAAACAGTTGTAAGCAAAGATGTGAATTAGCAAATGAGTCTCCTGTTCATCTTTCCATATAGTGATGGAAAAATAAAATATTGCGTGAATTATTCTTTATTGGAAGGATCTAGAGGGCTGACCCATTGAATAAAATTCATCCATGCAGTTATTTTAGTGCTGATAAAAGAAGTCAGGTGGCATTGAATGAGAAAAGCTGATTGGAAAAGCGTGTAGATTTCTCTGTTGATAGCTTTGACTTGCCTTGTATATAGGTGGTCCAAAAACATGCTCTTGAAAACTATGAGGAAACATCCAAAGCCATTCTGATTAATTGAATTCTTCCTCCTGAAAAGACTGACATGCACCTACATGCTACAAGTGATATTTTGTCTGATTGCTCTGAAGTTGTGCTTCAAGGGAATAGCTAAGTGTGTTTACACTGAGGGTGAACAATGCCCAGGGATGGTCGTTGCTCAAGCTGGCTGCGTATCAACCATGCAGATAACTTATCTAGCAAGTACATCGATGCAGTACCACCAGCATTGGTCTGTATGCATGTAGGAACAGGACAGAAAGGCGGAGACAGAAACTAGTCCTCTGAGTCAAATTGGGAGAACGTGTTCAATTTCACAAAATAGAACGAAAATAAAACAAAGCAATGAAAAATTCCGGATACAGCAAGAAGACCTAGAAACATTCAAATAGCTGAAGAGTATATTGCAATTGAAAATGTTGGAAATCTAGGGCAGCTTTGGTGTGTTTAGGAAGCCACATTATCTGGGCAAGATTTTAGGATAAAATACAGAAAATACTGGAAACTCTCAGAAGATTAGATAGCAATTGTGGAAAAATGATACGAATTAATGTTACAGGAGTGGTTTTGAAATGAAATAGCACTTCTTTTAGCTAAACTTTAGAACATTTCAACTGTATTTAAACAAATTAAGTCCTTTTGAAGAATAGCAGGAAAGGAGACAGACATTTGGCACATAAAGAGATCCCATAACCAGCAATCTGATAATGACTCCAAACATAATATGCTTTAAATGATTTTGGCTGCGAGATTGAAAATAGATTAACCTTATTGAGTTTCCTAATGTTAATTTTCTAATAGGGGTTCCTTCCCAAAATAAAGTGATCAACCAAATGTTTTAGGTTTGTTTTTTTCATTCTTCCCTCTTCTAAATATCATAATCCAAGTTTTAAGGATTAGGACACAAAGCTGGCACCATGTGTGACAGACTTGACAGAAATAAAAAAGGAGCCATAAAGGAATAGCCGTAAGTTCTGTATGACATGGAGACTCGTAATATAATGTAGCTACAATATGGATGTAACCAGGGTCTTAATGGTTAACAATAGCAACTGCATGACAGAGCTACATAGATATGACCCAGAGTACTGTTGCATTAGCAAATGCCTTGCCTACGTGTGATAGATATTATTTCTCAAGGGTATACAGCAACACACAGGTATTTAAGCCAAGCCACAGTAATGGCATACTTGATATCTGAGAATCTGTTACTTGCCCAACATAGCTTCTTAAACTGTTGTAACTATTATTTTGTCTCCTATCTTGCAATGAATACCATAATCTCAATGGTATAACTGATGTTTTGCATGGCCACCATTACGCTTTGTTTCATACTAATTACAGACAACTTTTGATTCTAATGAATTATCCATTCATATTTATTCTGACTGCTACATTTGTGTGCAGCTTTGATGCAAATAATCTTTCCCAAAGGTTTCCCAAAAATTAATGTAGGACTGCAGCCCCACCCCCTTCTGGAGTTCAGTCTCTATCCTGTGTTTTGACTTCTTCTGAAGGTTTTAGTAACATTTCAAAATAAAGTCTGGAGTTGTAATCAAAGCCTCTTACAGGTTTAAAGAAAGTACTTTGATGTAAGCTGCTTAATGTTTCCAGCTCTCTCACTGATATTCAAAGATGTGTGGCTCTTGTAATCTTGTAATCAAGATTACAAGCCTGATTAAAAAGCACGAAGCACAAGTTGTGGCTGTACAAATAATCACATAAATTGTGAAAATTCTCAGCCAAGGATTTTGAGGAAACAGCAAGAAATGGTAGACTGGTTACACTTTAGGAATTCTGCTGGAAACTCTAACTGAGGGTCATGTCTAAGAATTGAACCTATTACATAAAAACAAGGAGCAGGAGTAGGCCATCTGGCCCCTCGAGCCTGCCCCGCCATTTAATAAGATCATGGCTGATCTTTGCGACTCAGCTCCACTTACCCACCCGCACACCATAACCCTTAATTCCTTTACTGTTCAAAAATTTATCTAGCTTTGCCTTATGCACATTCAGCGAGGTAGCTTCAACTGCTTCACTGGGCATGGAATTCCACAGATTCACAACCCTTTGGGTGAAGAAGTTCCTCCTGACCTCAGTTCTACATCTGCTTCTCTTTATTTTGAGGCTATGCCACCTAGTCCTAGTTTCACCTGCTAGCGGAAACAACCTCCCTGCCTCCACTTTATCTATTCCCTTCATAATCTTATATGTTTCTATAAGATCTCCCCTCATTCTTCCGAATTCCAATAAGTATAATCCCTGCCTACTCAGTCTCTTCTTATAATCCAACCTGCTCAACTCTGGAATCAACCGAGTGAATCTCCTCTGCATCCCCCCCCCCCACCCCACCCCAGTGCTAGTGTATCCCTTCGCAAGGGATCCCTTCTTACATTTTATAAGGAGACTAAATCCTGGTCATTCACAGCTCTGAAAGACTGACAAATGGAACCAAACCTATTCCTTAATGAAAAGAAGCTGGGAAGTATCAGTGGGTTAATCTGAGTAGGAAATCAAACTGTCTAGGCTGAAGTCAGTAGATATCCACCTTAATAGTAAAGTCAATTCTAGTAATACACAGCTTATACTTTGAGGTGTCTGAGAGAGTTGCTGGTAGGACTTGCTGCACTGTTCTAGAAACTGGTCCTGAAAGCCATGACTGATATTATGAGGAGAATTGGTGGTGGTAGATATGAAAATATAAAGTGACTGTTAGCTAGCTAGAGATGGGAGATTGGTGTGCAGGGCTGTGCAAAATAGAATACAGGCAGCTAAAGGTTTGAATGTATTGTATACTTTCAAAGGGTGCAGGGTGGGAGACTGGCCAGGAATGCCTTACATTGAACATGTCAAGCTGTGAGATTGTGAAAGTGTAGATCACGGTTTCATTGTCAGAAGGGGAGAGAAAGTATGGAGGCAGGCAACAGTGCAGAGGTAGAGTTAAGCTGTTTGGTATTGGAGAAAATATATTTATTTTCATGATGGCAATGATGCTCATAAGGCTGCAGGTTTTATCCATCTCTAATGACTGGTGGGCTTTGGCCTAAAACTGCTGCAATCCCTGTGGTTGTGGTACTCAAACGTGCTGAGGTGAGTGTCTGGCAGGGCACCAAAATTGCTCACATCCTGACTCAGCTTGAGATGGCACCTAAAAAGTTGATGGTCTCTGGAGACCAGATGATCTGGGCTGCAGACAGGGCATCTAGTTGTTGCCTGCGTTAGCTCATCAGGTATTGACATCAGACATGGAACTTATCCAGCAGCCTTATACAGTATGATTTCCAGGTTAACACAGTAACTGGCAAAATGTTCCCATTTATGGGCAGTGTTTGTTTGCATGAGGTCCACAGTGTCCAGTCTGCTATGACTCAGGACAACTTGTCTTATGTACTCTTCCACTCCTCACCTCATCAACTATGTATCCGGCCTCTATGGAGCCTCTCTCATGCAATCAGGCAGCAGTGATGGTGGACGTGCTCATCACTGCTAGGATTGTCAGGGATTCCATTCACTGGCACCATATTTAAACTCCAGCTCCAAAATACTTCAGACTCTGCAAACGAGAAACTATCTTTCACAGTATGGTTTTGCACCGTTAGACCCAAGGAAAACAGCCTGGAGAGGGAGGAGTTGGGAGGTTAACTCCTCAGGTTGCAAAGAGAGACTTGCATGTGCTGGCAGATGGAGTGATGTAGAGGAGGGCAGTGCTATATCCTGCTGACTGGCAAAGGAAGCCACACGACCAGGCCCATCCTGGGTGAAACGCAATGTACTGCAGTACAGGACGAAGAAGATCTTCCATGCATCACATGGGTAAGTACAATCATCTTCTCCCTACTACTTCACATTTACAAAGCCACCGCTCACTGTGACTTTGCCACTGCACCTTGTTCTCACAAATGTTTTGCCAATGTTTCTCACCAGTAAGCTTCATTGTGTTATATTGTGCTGGTCTCCCATCACCACCAGTGCTAATTCATTTTCGACAAGCGCAAGCTATTATTCTCCTTACATAATTAATTGCTTGTCTTCTTTTATGTACGTACCAGCAGCACCCAACAAACCTCCCCCCGGCAAGACAAATGCCAAAGATCCTTAGTGAAAATATTGCATCTTTTTTATTCTTCTTTATTTTGGACTGTAGACCTAAAGGAGAAAGGTCATGGCTGTAAACCAAGGACTGAAGACAGAGTTGCTGCACTTACAAAAACAATTTACTGGGACTCATTGTGAGTTGTGTTTATATGGTTGATTTGCTTAAGCGGTTGAGGGAAAATATCTAAGGTGCCACAGCACATACACACGGTATGTGTGTAGAGTGAATTTCATTCAACGACAGATTGCTGATTGTTTTGTACAATTGGGATCAGTTATGGATGTCAGAAACCATCGTGACAGCAACTCTCTGATAGCTTCCTGGGCAGGTGAACATCTTGTGTGCTTACAATAAAGGAGGAGAAGCATCCAGACTGCAAAAAATACAATGTCTCTCTCTCTCCTTCTACAGTAAAGTAACTAAATCTCAGGAGATAACGAGATTCTGTCTCCCAATAGTTGTTGTAAGCTGTTGTCCTGATCAACAACTGAAAGACATTGCAATTAATATGCAAGCAACCCTGTGTCTTCTGCAAAGTTTTGAAAGAATGTAGAAATAAGAAGAGTTAAGAACAGAAGGTTTTGGGAAGCAAGAAGGTCACCTCTTCAGATTCCGTGCCCCAGCGATTTTGAACTGTGGTGCCCCAGCACTTTTTCCTCCATCCATAACAACTATGTTTGTTTGTGTGTGTGTCTGTGTGTGTTGTAGGTGTTTACGAGGGGTTTAGGGTTTCAGTTATATGTTGATAATTCATATTTTGTGTTCCTATGGTTGGAACTGATTAATTTGTAATAAGTAGTCATTCTTATTCAGTATAGAATCCTGTTCTGTTAACCTGAGTCCATCAGACAAGTCAATGTACGACTTTGATCAAATCATTAATTTTTGTGACCACTCTGGGAGTAGTGGGGCACTTTCCAAAGTTGTTCGTGACATTGTCTCCACTTCCACCTCTGAGGAGGAAGCCCCTCCACCCTCAGAGGCTGTGCCAGCAAGGCTTTTACCTGCACCCTCCACCAGCACTGTGTGAAGCAGTTGCCTATCAGGTCCCTTTTAAATCTTTCTCCACTCACCTTAAAATATGCTCTCTAGTTTTGAACTTGCCCTACCCTAGGGAAAAGACCTTTGCTATTTACCTTATCTATGCCCCTCATGATTTTATAAGCCTCTATAAGGTCACCCTCAACCTCCTAAACTCCCGTGAAAAAAGTCCCAGCCTGTCCAGCCTCTCCTTGTAATTCAAATCCTCCAGTCCCGGCAATATCCTGGGGAATCTTTTTGGAATCCTCTCCAATTTAATAATATCCTTCTTATAGCAGGGTGACCAGAACTGTACACAGTATTCCAAAAGTGGCCACACCAACGCCATGTGCAACCTCAGCATGACGTCCCAACACCTATACTTAATGGTCTCAGCAATGAAGGCAAGCATGCTAAATGCCTTCTTAACCACCCTGCCTACCTGTGACACAACTTTGAAAGAACTATGTACCTGAACCCCTCGGTCTCTCTGTTCAACCACCCAGGGCCCTACCATTAATTTGTAAGTCCTGCCTTTGTTTGTTTTACCAAAATGCAATACCTTACATTTATCCGAATTAAACCACATCTTCCACTCCTCAATCCATTGGCCCAATTGATCAAGATCCCGTTGTAATCTTAGATAACCTTCATTATTAACTATACCACTAATTTAGAGTCACCCACAACTTATTAACCATGCTCCCTAAGAGCAGGGCAGAAGAAGGAGAACAAGTAGAGGTGATTGTAGTTAGGTAATGTTCATCAGGAGTGCAATTTGAAGGAACCTTCCTGCATCTTCTTGCTTCAGATGAAAGCCTTGTGCAACTTTCTAGGCAGAAAGTTGTTATTCAAAGGCCCAGCCGAAGTTGAGGTCCAGTGTTCAGGCTGTAGCTCATTTCTAATTACAATCCATTCAGTCCCTTAAATTAGATGTCCAGATAATAACTATTACCTCTGTCCCTATGAACAGTTCTTGTGTGATCAAAGGATCTGGTGAAATCATAACTACAAGTTATTGTATAAGAAAGTGTTTCATGTTGATTACCCAAAGCAGGTGCTATCCTTTAAAGTTCAGCTGCTAAGCAGATGATTGAGGCATGTAAAGCATTTCCATTAATTGAAACTTGAGAGAATCAAGCATCATCAAAAACAACAGCGTCAGGATATGACACTCTAAAAGGTATATTATCTGCAAAAAATTGCAAATTCATTTGTTTCCAAATGTGGAAAATACTTCCTGTGAAATTGAACATAGGTTCATTTTAGTCATATTATATTTTTCTTGTCAATTTCCCCACTCCCTGAAGACTTAAATCCTTATATGGAGGAATTGTAGGATGACTTCTGAAAGATACGGCCATTAATCACACAGCAATGTTGTTTGGCCTGAATGTTCCTCTTCCTAGAAATTCTTTCACCGTAGTTTTGTGCAGTGACCCTGAGCTTTGCAGTATTTGTAAGGACGGTGTTTAATAATGGAGGAGGTTTGAGAAAATACGGAGGCATGGGATTGAGGGTGATTTAGCCGTTTGGATCAGAAATTGGCTGGCTGTAAGAAGACAGAGCGTGGTGGTTGATGGAAAATGTTCATCCTGGAGTTCAGTTACTAGTGGTGTACCGCAAGGATCTGTTTTGGGGCCACTGTTGTTTGTCATTTTTATAAATGACCTGGATGAGGGCATAGAAGATTGGGTTAGTAAATTTGCGGATGACACTAAAGTCGGTGGAGTTGTGGATAGTGCGGAAGGATGTTGCAGGTTACAGAGGGACAAAGATAAGTTGCAGAGCTGGGCTGAGAGGTGGCAAATGGAGTTTAATGCAGAAAAGTGTGAGGTGATTCACTTTGAAAGGAGTAACAGGAATACAGAGTACTGAGCTAATGGTAAGATTCTTGGTAGCGTGGACGAGCAGAGAGATCTCGGTGTCCATGTGCATAGATCCCTGAAAGTTGCCACTCAGGTTGATAGGGTTGTTAAAAAGGCCTTTGGTGTGTTAGGTTTTATTGGTAGAGGCATTGAGTTTCGGAGCCATGAGGTCATGTCGCAGCTGTACAAAACTCTGGTGCGGCCACGCTTGGAGTATTGCGTACAGTTCTGGTCGCCGCATTATAGGAAGGATGTGGAAGCATTGGAAAGAGTGCAGAGGAGATTTACCAGGATGTTGCCTGGTATGGAGGGAAGGTCTTATGAGGAAAGGCTGAGGGACTTGAGGCTGTTTTCGTTAGAGAGAAGAAGGTTAAGAGGTGACTTAATAGAGACATACAAGATGGTCAGAGGATTCGATAGGGTGGACAGTGGGAGCCTTTTTCCTCGGATGGTGATGGCTAGCACGAGAGGACATAGCTTTAAATTGATAGATATAGGACAGAAGTCAGAGGTAGGTTTTTTACTCAGAGAGTAGTAAGGGCGTGGAATGCCCTGCCTGCAACAGTAGTAGACTCGCCAACTTTTAAGGGCATTTAAATGGTCATTGGATAAACATATGGATAATAATGGAATAGTGTAGGTTAGGTGGGCTTCAGATTGATTTCACAGGTCGGCACAACATCGAGGGCCGAAGGGCCTGTACTGCGCTGTAATGTTCTATGTTCTATGTTCTACGATCCAGCTCATGCTGTCTCATTATTACTCCTCAATGAAAAAGTGAAAAATTGCATTTTACAACAACATCCCACTTTGGTGTTACATACTTCACCATAAACTTGGTATGGAATGGAAACTATAATTTTAAAATTATTAATATTAATAATCATTTTAAAGAACTGGTGGTCTGAGGGTGACAGCATTCACTTTGTGTACCACACTAACAGACCTTGACTTAATCTGGTCAAACTCTAGTCCGTTTGTTTCTAATTTGTGCTGCAGTTTCACATCAACTATGAATCAGGCTGAGAACAAGCCAACTTCATTTCATGTAGAATCCAAGATTCTCCTAATGCTCTGTCAAATCTCCAAGTATTCAGTTGATGAGCTCACTCTGTCAGTTAGCATAAAGTGTGTGCAGGAAGTTGAAGATATGATCTAGTGCTGGTCTATCTCTAATCTCATGCGTGTGGTGGAAGCATAGGGGTGATTGCTTCATTCAGTAAGCAGATAAAATTATTTTAAAGGTACAGCATCTGTAGGTATTTTTGCTTGCATGGTGGTAATTCCTCAACATAAATAACCATGTTGATTTATGATATTTTTAGATAGTTAACAAAAATTAATACCTTTACTGTTGATGTTATGATGAAAGCAGGTCTTGTGTTCATATAGCAACTTTAACCACAACCTGACATCCCAAACACCTTATAGAAAATGAAATATTTTTGATCTGCAATTCATTGTTGTAATGTAGGAAACACAGCAGACAATTTGCACACCACAAACAGCCAAAATGACAGTGATCGTAATGACCAGATGATATTCTTACTGTGATGTTGATTAAGAAATAAACATTGGTGAGAATAGTTGGGATAACTCCCCTGATTGTCTGGATCATATTGCCATGGGATTTGTTATATCCACCTGAAGAATCTTCCAACAGTGCAATGCCCTCTCAGTGCTATGTTAGAGCGTCTGCTGTGAGTTTTGCAAACAAAAAGGGCCTGAACCTAGTGCCCTGTGGCTGAGAGGTAAGAGTCTTACCAAATGAACCATGGCTGACACTCATTGCATAGAAGTGTTTATGATTGGAGGAATGCAATGTCCCTTGGTGTGCTGGCTGACTTGCCATAATCACTTTTGTTATTCATTTGAGGATGTAGGCTTTACTGTCAGTACCACAAATCCCTAATTGCCCTTAAGACGGTAATGGTGAGCTGTCGTCTTGAACCACTGCAGCCTATGTGCTGTAGATAGACCCACAATGTTATTAGAGAGGGAGTTCAGGATTTTGAACTGACACTGAAGGAACACCAATATATTTCCAAGTCAGGATGGTGAGTGGCATGGACGGGAACTTACAGGTTGTGCTGTTCCCATGTATCTGCTGCCCTTATCCTTCTAGATGGTAGAGATCATGGATATGGAAGGTGTTAGCAAAGGAACCTTGGTGAATTTCTGCAGTGCATCTTATAGATAGTACGTACTCCTGCTACTGTACATTCCTGGTGGTGGGAGTGGTAAGAATGGAGGTAGGAGCTGACTGCTTTGTCCTGGATGGTATCAAGCGTTTTGAGCTGCACTTATTCAGGCAAGTAGGGACTATTCCATCACACTCTTGACGTCTGCCTTGAAGATGGTTGTCAGACTTTGGAAAGTCAGGAGGTGAATTACTGACTCCAGGCTTCCTAGCCTCTGACCTGCTGTTTTAACCAAAGGATTTATATGGCTAGTCCAGTTCAGTTTTTGGTCAATGGTAACCTCAGGAGGTTGATAGAAGGGGAATTCAGCAATAGCAATGATGATGATTATTAAGGGGAGATTGTTAGATTCTCTCTTTAAAGTATTAAGAACCATAGTAGCCCAAGCCAAACATAGACACACTTGGGAATTCCTAAAGGCATGGTTCTCCGCCCATACTTCAATCAACAAACGTATAGAATTGGACCCCATATACAAACCCATACAGATCAAAACTGGAAATGACAGTACTCACCATAACGGACCAGACAGTATAAATTCCAAGTAGCGTAGAATAACATCACTTCATCGGAGGCTCCACTGATGATGTCACCTAGCATGGTGACAAAATGTCTGAACAAAAACAAGCCAGCTCATCGAGCAAGTCAACAACCTCAGACTCTCAGGAGATGGTCACTGCCCAGTACTTGTATGACCCAAATATTACTTGCCACTCGTCAGCCCAAGCCTGGATATTATCCAGTTTGCTGCATTTGGATACAAGTGCTTTCTGCCCCACTTCTCACCTTATGAGAAAAGGAAGGTCATTGATGAAGATATTGAACATGGTTGAGACTGGGACTCTACTACAGATGACACTGTCTGTGGAACTCCTGCAGAGATATCCTAGAGCTCAGATGACTGACCTCCAACAACAACCATCTTCCTTTGTGTCAGCTATAATCCCAACTAATGAAGAGTATCTCTCCTCACCCTAATTCCCATTGACTGCAGTTTTGTTAGGGCTCCAAATGCTAATGTAAAACAAAGTACGTTTACTGGAGATCTGAAACAAAAAATAGCAAGTGCTGGAGAAAGTCAGCAGGTATGGCAGCATCTGTGGAGAGAAAAACAGAGCTAATGCTACAAGTCCAGTGACCCTTTGACTCAGAAAATTAACTTGTTTTTTTTCGGTCAGCACAGATGCTGCCAGACCTTCCTGAATATTCCCAGCAGTTTCTGCTTTTTGTTGCTTTAAGCCAAAGTCAGTCAAATGCAGCCATGATGCCTCCCTCATCATTGAGGATGGGGACATCTGTGGAGCCTGTCCCGCTACTGCAAACCGCACGCCCCTCCCCCCCACCAGTCAGTTGTTGAAATGTCCACAGCCATTCATGACTGGATGTAACGGTCTGTAGAGTTCAGATCCGATCCGTTGGCAGTGGGATCACATAGCTCTGTCTACAATTTTCTGCTTTGGTTGTTTGGCATGCAAGTAATCGTGTTTGGTAACTTCACATTTTTACGTAGCCCTAGTTCTTCTGCTTCTGGCAAGACCTCCTGCAGTCTCCACTAAACCACGGTTGATACTGCGATTCCACAAGGACTGTGCGATGGTCACTCTTACCAATACTGTCACAAACAGATGCATCTGCAGCCAGCAGATTGGTAAAATTGAGGTCAAGTATATTTTTCCCTCTTGTTGGTTCCCTCACCACCTGCTGCTGATCCAGTCTCACAGATCCGACCAGTAGTTCTGCAGTTGATCCACTCTTGGTGATAGATGTTGGAGTACTCCACCCATAGTACATTTTGCACCCTTGCCATCCTCAGAGCTTCCTCCAAGCGGTGTTCCACATGGAGGAGTACTGAGTCATCAACAGAGGGAGGACAGTACATGGTAATCAGCAGAAGGCTTTCTTGACCATGGTTGACCTGATGCAATGAAACTTCTTGGGTTATAAAGACAATTTGAAAACTCTGAAGGCAACTCCCTCCTAAATGTAAAACACTGTGCCACCATGTCTGCTGGTTCTATCCAGGCATTGAGGCAAGATCTACCGAAGGATGGTGGTGTTATTCTTGATGTTTAGGCATTGACTGTAAGGTATGATACCATGATTATGACTATGCCTGACTATTGCTTGAACGGTCTGTGAGATAGCTTTCCCAATGTTGATACCAGTCCTAGATGTTAGTAAGGAGAACTTTGCAGGATCAAGCGGGTTGAGTTTGCAGCTGTAATTTCCTGCTGTTGTGGAAGATAAAGGAGACAGAATTGGATTTTTATTTCCATGGTCAGTGGCAAAGCTAGGAAATAAGTACAGCAGTAATTAGTAAACTTCAGCATACATGAGTTGGGGTTTTCAGTCATGTCAGAGTGAGTGCTTCAGGGTAGTTGAACCGAACAGACAATTGAGTTCAGAGACTGTGTCAGGAGAGTAATTGGGAGGGAAACAGAGGGTATGCAGAGAGTCAGAGGGTATGAGTAGAGAGTTAGTGAGGGGTTCAGTGGGGAATTGGAGGGGTCTGGTGAATAGTATAGCTACATGGGAGCCAGAACTGGTTTTAATACTTTGAACACAGTAGGAAAATGCACAGACCTTATTATTCAGCAAGTAATTCAAAGTTGCATACAGTAGTTGTTTGAATTCTTCTTTTTTTCAATAGTGGGCTCTCTTTTAACTCTGAAAATCCATATCTTTCGCTGCTCTTCTCTAATATCAATTAAGTAGGTCAGGACCTTTGAAGTCTCCATCTTTAGCTCAGAGTTGGAAGTTTTTCAGAGGGTTTGGATGCAGGATAATTGCCTGTTGAAAGTTAAAACGTTCTGAGCAATTCCCTTGTCATCAATTCATTAGGATTTCCAAAAGGTTTCAGGACATATCGATTCTGGAAGATCTGGGCCAATAAGTGGAAATAAAAAAATGATGGATGTATTGAACACATATTTTGTGTCTGTCTTCTCTGTGGAAGACACAAGTAATATCCCAAAAATTGTAAATCAGGAAGTTAAAGGGAATGAGGAATTTAAAATGATTACAATCACCAGGGAAAGGGTACTGAGAAAATTATTAGAACTAAAGGCTGATGTATCTACTGGTTCAATGGGCTCCATCCTAAGGCCTTAAAAGAAGTTGCTGCTGAGATAGTAGATGCATTGGTTTTAATTTCCCAAAGTTCCATTGAAGGTTCTGTAAGATTGGAAAATAGTGAATGTATCCCATATTCAATAAAGGGGACAGACAGAAAGCAAGCAATTGCAGATCAGTTAACCGAACATCTGTTGAAGGGGAAATTCTGGCATCCGTTATGAAGAGGTTCTCAAAGGACACTTCGAAAACCTGAATGCAATCACATAGATCAATATGGTTTTCTGAAAGCTAAATCAAAGTTAGACTAATGTATTAATGTTCTTTGAGGAACCACCAAACAACATGGATGAAAGGGAACCTGTAGATGCAGTGTATCTCTTTCCACCACACTTCCTGTGGTCTGCTGGATTTCCAGAAGTCATTTGACAAGGTGTCACACTAAATGATACTACAAAGAATAAGAGTTCATAATGCAGGAGTTAACATATTAGCATGAATAAAAGATTGGTTAGGTTGCCAAAAACAGAGAGTAGGGATAAATGTGCATTTTTCATGTTGTCCAGATGTAACCAGTGGAGTGCCACAGGAATCAACACTGACCCACAATTATTTCCAAGCTACATCAATGGTTTGGATGTAGGGACCAAATATATGGTTGCTAAATTTGCTCATGGCATAAACTTAGACAGGAGAGTAAACAATGAAGCAGTCATATGGAGTGTGCAAAAGGATATTGATAGGTTGAGTGAGTTGTCAAAGAAAAGGCAGGTGGAGTATAATGTGGAAAAAAGTGAACATGTCCACTTTTGCAAGAAGAATAGAAAAGCAGAATATTATTTGTAGAGAGAGAGGTTGCAAAAATCTGTAGTATAGAGAGCTTTCTAGTACAAAATGTTAGTAGCAGGTGGAGTGAGTGATTAGGAAAGCAAATAAAATCTTGTTAAAGGGAATGGAATACAAAAATAGGGAAGTTTTGTTACAATCCTAAAGGGCATTGGCAAGGCCACATCAGGAGCACAGTCTGCAGTTTTGCTCTTTATTTATACAAGGATTTAATTGCTTTAGAAGCAATGCAAAGAAGGTTCACTCAATTGATTTCTTGGAGGAAGGGGCTGCCTTATGGGGAAAAGTTGGTTGTGCAACAATTGAGTGTAGGAGAATAAAAGGTGATCCTTTTGCAACATAAAAGTCTTGAGCAGACATGACAGGGTGGATATTGAAATGACATTTCCCCTTGTGGGAGCAACAGAACCAGGAGACACAGGTTAACAATGAGGAATTTCCCATTTAAGACAGAGATGAGGATTTTTGTTTCTTTCAGAGGTTTGTTCGCCAAGGAATTCTATTCCCTGGACAGCAGCAGAGATTGGATCATTGGATATCTTTAAGGCTGAGTGAAATAATTATCTGGTAAGGGTGTCAGAGGGTAAAAGGGATGACATCAAAGTAGATACCGCAATTCGATCACAATCTTAACAACTGGCATAGTAGGCACAAGAGGCCGGATTAGCTACTCCTGTTCCAAATTTGTGTGTTCAAATGCTGATGGTTTGACACTTGATTCCCTTATGTCCTTGTGAAGTAACAAGAGATGCCCTTTACATTTGAAGACTGCAAATATTCATGACATGCTGTCTGTTTGTGTAACTGCATGCCTGGATCTTTATATGTTATAAATAGTGTCTGTATGTTTCTGAAAGCACAGTGGGATGTGTTTGAAACTATGAGAGATTGACTAGGTTAGGATTGTTTTTGCTTGAGTTCAGACTAATGAGGGGGGATCTCATAGAGACTTATAAAATTCTAACAGGACTGGACATGGTAGATGCAGGGAGGACATTTCCAATGGTGGGTGTGTCCAGAACCAGGGGTCACAGTATGAGAATTCAGGGTAGACAATTTAGGATGGAGATGAGGAAACATTTCTTCACCCAAAGAGTGGTGAGCCTGTGGAATTCATTATCACAGGAAGTAGTCGATGCCAAAACATTGAATGTATTCAAGAGGCGACTAGATATAGTACCTGGAGGGGCGGATGGTGTCAAAGTTTATGCAGAGAAAGCAGGATTAGGCTATTGAGTTGAACGATCAGTGGGCCGAATGGCTTCCTCCAGCTCATATCTTCTATGTTTCCAACCCAACTAGTTTCCTAGTGTGCTCACCTTGTCTCATTTATTGTTGCTTGGAGTAACTAACTCACTTGCCTGGACAGCTGGTTTGCAACGCAGAGTAATGCCAACACAAGGGTTCCATTCCTGCACCGGCTGATGTTACCATTGAAGATCTCTCCTTCTAAATCTCACCCCTTGCCTGAGGCATAGTGACCCTCAGGTTAAACCACCACCACCTCTCTCTCTCTCTAATGAGAGAGCAGTCATATGGTCTGACAGGACTCTGACAACTTTCCCTTTAGCTTAGATGAGTGCAGCCTCTCTTAACTCTTCAGTTGTTGGAAATCTATCAGACCTATCTATTGTTGATCTTGGGGAGGAATTTAATATCTCTCCAGAGACAAATCTGGAGGTTTGGCATTGGAAGGTACTGGGCAGGATTTGAGAGGATGAATATCCTGCTGCTGTCCTGACTCACTCATTTAAGTTTCAAGTGGGAATGGTGCAGGGTGGTCATCCAACCCATTAGCCAATTAAAACTCTTAAAAAGTCACTTAAAGGCCTCATCCTGCTTTCGCTAGTATTCGAACGCTGGTGGACAGACAACTCACCATGCAGGAAAATTATACAGCAAGCTCTGTTAGATTTGTCTGCTACCTAGTGGGTCCCTCATTATCAGGCATTCTACATTTCGATTAAGGATCCCCAGCAACAGGAGAGGATGGTCCCAAAACCAGCACCTGCCCTTGCCTTGTACACCATCTTCCCCCAGACATCCTCACTTTGCCCCTCCCTCTGCCCCACCCAGGCAGCACATGTGTCTCCAGGGATCCAGAGACAATCTCTGGTAAAGGCCTGAAAGCAATGGAGATAGGATTTCTGCCCTTTTCGGGACTTAATTTGATGGGAGTCTCAACTCTGTACAGATAAGTGTTTAATTATGTTGGAACAATGTCAAACCTCCCAGAGAAAAGCTATGTGGGGCATCGAGTAATTTCACAGCTAATTTCCGCACACCAAAACCCCAATTGCCAACTTTGGATTATGTTTTTGGTTTCATAATTAACCCTGAGAATCTGCTGACTGTGCCTTAATTTGCACCAAGTCCTGTTCACCTGACATTCTTGTGCTTCATAAATGAAGAAGCTTCATACCGTGCTCGAAACATTAACTCTGTTTCTCTCTCCATAGAAGCTGCCAGACATGCTGTGTTTCTCCAGCATTCTCTGTGTTTGTTTCATGACTTTAAAATTCTCACCTTTGTTTTCAAATCCCTCTTTGGCTCCACCCTTCTCCTCCGACCCACAACTATCCAAGAAATTTGCACTCATCTAATCCCGGTCTCATTAGCATCCCAAATTTAATTTCTTTCCCATTGTTGGCACCTGCAGTTATCTAATCAATCTCTGCTTCACTTTCTTCTTTTAAGATTCTCCTTAAAACATGTCTCCTTCAACAGTCTTTTGTTTTTCATCTGACCTAATATCTTTTTATGTGGGTTGGTGGCATATTTTGTTTTATAATGATCCTGTAATATTTTGTTCTGGTATCAGTACTAGAAAAATACAAGTGTTTGTTTGAAGCACACACTGTGACTCATTTTATACAAATGAAAAAAAAATCATATTTTTTCCTCAAGTTTTATTTCCACTCAATACAATACTCTTGAATTACTTGGATATATGTGGCTTTGTGAAAAAGTGTTGATCCAGATCTCAGTCACCAACAAAGTTTCTGCTGTGTCTTCTCCCTCCTCTTCAGCTTCCTTTGTATATAGATTTTGCTTTGAGTGAGACAAATAATTGAAGCTTGAAATGAAAATGTCAATGTGGACAAACTCTAAAACATCCTCCATTGTTTGAATAGCAAGGATTTGTCCAAAATTACCTTCACTATGTCACCTTTTGTGAATTTTATATTTACTGTGTGAATTTTGTAAATTTTATATGTTCTGCCTTCTTACTTCTTGTTTCCATCTGTTTACCTGCCAAGCCTCGGAGATGGATTGGCTTAATGAGAAAGCATTTATGGTTCATATAGATACGAATTGCTGCATGACCGTTCCTGCATGATGGAACAGATTACAGTTCATCCTAAAAAAGGTCGGGCAAACAGTATTTTGCAAAGACAATAGATGACTGCTTGTTAAATAGATTGCATTTATTACATCAAGTATGTCGGTTAGCTGCTTAGCTCACCAAGTTCACTGAAGGGTGAAGAGGATTTGGATTCTCCATCACTATTACCATCTCTCCGTGGATCAGGGCAAGGAAGCTTGTGGACCTCCACAGCTCTTGGAGATAGAGACCTTCTCTCTTTAATCTCTGAAGGGTTCAGTAACTCCTGAAGGTGTTTTATGTAGTTGATCGCAGCCCTTAAGGTCTCTACTTTGCTCAGTCTTTTGTCTGCAAAATCATCAGGGAGATGCTCTCTGAGTCGTGCATAGCCTTCATTAACGTAACGCACCCTCTGCCGTTCCCTTTCATTGCGTTTTCTGATAAAAGCTGGCTCAAAGGAATAATCATAGATCCCCAAGTGGCTGTGGAAAGGTAGATAAGACAACCTGCTGACATATCCTTCACGATATGTACCATCCAGGTATGCAGGATCAACAGGAAAAGATAATGGCAAACCCTCTGCAAAAGGCATCCCAAGGCACTCATGTACCCTCGCCATGGGCACTCCGATGGGTCTTGGGTAAGGAATTCTTTCCAGTGGTGATCCTCGCTGATTGTCATCCATTTCAAATTCCAATGCTTGAGCAGAAAAGTTTACCACCCTTTATGGCAATTGACTGTCAAAAATTATGTAAATGTTGGTAATGCCGATATTCCTAGCTTGAAATTCTCAAATGCACCTCCTGTCACATTAGTCTCTTTCAAACTTCAGACAAAACGTCAATAAATGTTAAATGGTACAGAAGCTGTTCTATGTGTCCTTGCTGGAATTCTCTGTTCCAAAATTAAAATGCAAAGAATGTCAGTTAAACAAAAAATACTTGAACTGGTCTTTCTCTGAATTTATGTCAGCACTCAAATATTCACAGCATCGACTGCCATCTTACACATGATATTTTGGCAAACAACGTTTTAACACATTGGTAGAAGTAACATATATTAGGCATGTTATGGTGATATAGGAGAACGCAGATATGACAATAGGAAATGGCTCTTAAATTAACTTTTGTGGTCACTGAGAATGTAGAAAGACCTGTTCTAATCACCCTGTGGTATTAGCCATCACCTCATGTGTGGCCTAACAACTGTAAATCTGTAGATTTGTTTGTTACATTATGCTTCCAGTGAAAAGTTCTGAGTTAATATTATTTGTTCACCCATTCTCAATTGTGACATTGGGAAATATTCAAACTACTCTTTGCCCAGCAGTAAGAGGAGGAGATGGAAGGGAGAGGATTGTCAATTAAAACTGATCTGGAAACTCATCTACTAACCAACAACCTCCGCCATAAACCAGCGGGTCCTTTTCTGAATATGCAGATTGAGTCCAGATGGTACACTTGGAATCCTACTGCAATATTAACCACTGGCAACAACTTCCCTGGCAGGCCAAACTGCTAGAAAAGCTTCAACGAGTTTTTCTTTAAATTGAGTTTTACTGTGGTGCCAGAGAAGCAGGTATGATCCTCACAAGGAAATTTTGAAACACACCTAGTCTAGGTTTCCATTTGTTCTCAGCCCACAAAACTATGATGACCTCCAGACTCTGCTCTCCAGACTTGATGCCAGGCACCTTTCCCTTAAAACTCTGGATGTGACCCCTTGCCACCAGAAGTCTCACTCCTGCCTGTCAACCTCCTTGCTATTCTCACTGTGTTCAAGAAATTAGTTTGTCCTACAGAATATTAATGACTCCCAGCCATTAAAGTCAGATGGGCCTTGTACTGGTAATTTGCTAGGTCAGAATCTTACCAGGACGTTGGACTGAATTGAATCCATTGTCTCTGTAAAATGTGAAAAGTATTCCTTACTGATAATATTTTACCATGCTGTTTTGAATCAGTAATTTACATTGTCGCCACATCACTAAATTTTCTCTAAGTTAAAATGACAGAGAATTGTCTCTTCATTAACTCAATCAGATGGGACAAAGGCTGAGATGACATCATGAAGAAAACATCTTCAAAGCAACAGATCAGTGAGATGTTGAAATATTGAATGCCAAGGTTAGATGTAACTTACTGTGAATTTTGAGCAGACCTTTGCTTGTTTTGCCCAAACTTTTTCCTTGCATCATGGCTTAAATTTCATTTATAAATACTGCAGAAGAAAATAGTGTCAGACATCAATGTAAAGCTCCAAATTATTTACGTTTTACTATAAGATTGTGTATGAATATTCAGGAATTAATATCTGTGCCACTGCATTAAAATAAGTGGAACTAGAAATTAAACTTAATAACAAAGAAATAAAGTAAAATGAATGAAAAGCATTAAAAAGAAGTGGATAATGGTGGGGGTAAGATTATAAAGAGGAAATAGTACTTAATCTCAATCCAAAACACAGAAAACAAAGAGAAGGTAGAAGAAGAGGATTGGGGCAGACATAAAGAAAGAGAAATTGATCTTTATTAGTGAATATCCCCGACAAGGAAATTTAAACGAGTATTGCAACATTAGAAAAACATGCAGTACTGAGTTCTAACTAAAAAAGAGTAATACAGGTTTGAAAAATTGGATAAAACCAAAGCCCAACTGGAGAATTGAACCAGGGATGAGGAGTGAAACGCGTAGAGAAAATCAAAAGGAGAAAAACATTCCTGTAATGGTTGAAAACAAAAATCAAAATAATGAAGAAAGGAAAGAATAAGAAAGAAACACAATCCACCAAAAGAAAATGCGGAAAAGAAAGGAAAGAGATGTGGATTTAAAATAGTGGCAAAGAGAAGGAGAAAGATAAAGAAACAAGATGAAAATAAAGATGGCACAAATAATTGTTATACAAGAATTAAAAAAGCAAGTTTTTTTTTAAAAAGCACAATGCTCATAAATATTTTCAATTACTGTGAGTGATTTGGGTACAACTTTCCTTACCTTTGGTTCTATGATTTCCTGACCATTTTACTGTTCGCCACACTCTCTGCAGGTTGATATTTCTCTGAGGGAAACAGGAAGCACAGGCACTTCTAACTTCTTAAAACTTGAAAAGTCTTCTAAGATTTTTCCAATGTTTAAGTAGCTTTTCAAGTTCCTGGCTTTTGACCTCAAAGAGTTGAGGAAAGCTTCACAAACCAGAAGCAAACGGATGGCTTCTTGCGCTGATTTTCAAGGTATACTGAAGACTGCTTCGGGCTCTTGTGTTTTGGGATCAGATAATTTCTCTCAGATCAAAGAATAGCACAGATTCTTCAGAGTCCTGCCTCCTCCCACCCAGACACTTAGAAACATTTGAATAGTGGTGATTGAAATAACATCACTACTGCATAGATCAGTGATCAGATTTCAGCTTTGGTACGAAGAGTACCACAAAGATGAACTGGATAAATGGAAAGGGAGCTGGAAATCAGACATAGTCAGAAATATAGAGCTACATTAATACAAAGACAAATATATGCAAACATATACCTGGTGATAAATGGGATTTATACAAAAGATAGCACAATAGTACTTGATTTAAAGCGAGAGTTAAGAAGAGCAAGGAGGGGACATGAGCAGTCATTAGCAGGTAGAATTAAGGAGAACCCTAAAGCTTTCTATAGGTATGTGAGGGATAAAAGGATGACGAGGGTAAGAATAGGGCCAGTCAAAGACAGAAGTGGGAAGTTGTGTGTGGACCCTGTGGAGATTGGAGAGGTGCTAAACAAATATTTCTCATCTGTTTTCACTCAGGAAAAGGAGAATATTGTAGAGGAGAAGACTGAGATACGGGCTATTAGACTTGAAAGGATTGAGGTTAGTAAGGAGGAGGTGTTATCAATCCTAGAAGGTGTGAAGGTAGATAAATCCCCTGGGCCCGATGGGATTTTTCCGAGGATTCTCTGGGAAGCTAGGGAGGAGATGGCGGAGCCTTTGGCCTTGATCTTTGAGTCGTCATTGTCTACAGGTTTAGTACCAGAGGACCGGAGGATTGCAAATGTTGTGCCCTTGTTCAAGAAGGGCAGTAGAGATGACCCAGGTAATTACAGACCAGTGAGCCTTACATCTGTTGTAGGAAAAGTTCTGGAAAGGATTATAAGAGATAGGATTTATAATCATCTAGCAAGCAACAATTTGATTGGAGATAGTCAACATGGATTCGTCAAGGGCAGGTCGTGTCTCACAAACCTCATTGAGTTTTTTGAGAAGGTGACCAAGCATGTGGATGAGGGTAGGGCAGTTGACGTGGTGTACATCGACTTCAGTAAAGCCTTTGATAAGGTTCCACATGGTAGGCTATTGGAGAAAATGCGGAGGCATGGGATTGAGGGAGATTTAGCAGTTTGGATTAGAAACTGGCTTTCTGAAAGAAGGCAAAGAGTGGTGGTTGATGGAAAATATTCAGCCTGGAGTCCGGTTACCAGTGGTGTGCCACAGGGGTCTGTTTTGGGACCACTGCTGTTTGTCATTTTTATAAATGACTTGGACGCAGACATAGGTGGATGGGTTAGTAAGTTTGCAGATGACACTAAAGTCGGTGGAGTGGTGGACAGTGTGGAAGAATGTTGCAGGTTGCAGGGAGACTTGGATAAACTGCAGAATTGGGCTGAAAGGTGGCAAATGGAGTTCAATGCAGATAAATGTGAGGTGATGCACTTTGGGAAGAATAATAGGAAGGCAGAATACTGGGTCAATGGAAAGATTCTTGGTAGTGTGGATGTGCAGAGGGATCCTGGTGTCCAGGTACATAGATCCCTGAAAGTTGCCACCCAGGTTGATAGTGCTGTTAAGAAGGCGTACGGTGTGTTGGGTTTCATTGGTAGAGGGATTGAGTTCCGGAGCCGTGATGTCATGCTGCAACTGTACAAAAGTTGCTAGTGCGGCCTCACTTGGAATATTGCATACAGTTCTGGTCGCCCCATTACAGGAAGGATGTGGAAGCATTGGAAAAGGTGCAGAGGAGATTTACCAGGATGTTGCCTGGTCTGGAGCAAAGGTCTTATGAGGAAAGACTGAGGGACTTGGGTCTGTTCTCATTGGAGAGAAGAAGGCTAAGAGGGGATTTAATAGAGACAGACGAAATGATCAGAGGATTAGATAGGGTGGACAGTGAGAGTCTTTTTCCTAGGATGATGACGTCGGCTAGTACGAGGGGGCATAGCTGCAAATTGAGGGGTGATAGATTTAAGACAGATGTCAGAGGCAGGTTCTTTACTCAGAGAGTGGTAAGGGCGTGGAATGCCCTGCCTGCCAATGTAGTTAACTCAGCCACATTAGGGGCATTTAAACAGTCCTTGGATAAGCATATAGACGATGATGGGATAGTGTAGGGGGATGGGCTTAGATTAGTTCACAGGGCGGCGCAACATCGAGGGCCGAAGGGCCTGTTCTGCGCTGTATTGTTCTATGTTCTATAGTTAAACACTGATGGAAACATTAAGATACTGTAATAGTTATACTCAGGTGGAAACATTAATAAAGATAGGTAAAAAGTAGTAGCTAAACTGATAGGTGGAAGACCAGGTAAACTGGGTGGAAAAATTCAGTAAATGGTTATGATGAGACAGTGAAGTTGGAAACTGTCCAGCCTTTTCTCCTGCCTGGCATATATTGTTCAGTCTCATCATAAACTCCAACATCACATTGTCATTGCTGAATAGTGGCACTGTGACACAACTTTGCCTTGGATGTCAGATAAACAAAGCTTGCTGTCAGTTCTGGAATATAAGTCAACACTGTCTGTGGATGATCTGAAGGCATTTAACTGCAGCAAAGGCAAGGATACGAGTGTCAGTGTCATCATACAACTTTATTTGACCCTACTCAGCATCTCAAAGGGTTAAATATTGTGTGATCACTGTGGATGTTACCCATCACATTGTCATGGAAAGATGGGACTACATTGAACAGCTTCAGTGCACAGTCAACTTTTCTCCCATAGTGCCAAGAGCGGAGCACCAGCAAGTTTTAAAAGAGTGTGGAGAAAGGAGAGGATTCATACTAAACACATTTCTGAGATGGGGGCGCAGCGAGTTTAAGAAGAATGGTAAAATTAATTACAAATACAGGGATGAGGGAGGATTGGCAGCAAGGTTAAGAAGCATGGGGACAGAATTCATTCTAAATGTAGTGCTGAGACATGGGGAGCAATGAGTTTCTTTCAGAGTTGCTTGATTGAGTTTTGAAAAACAAAGATGAGGCCCTGCAGCAAGAATTTAGGGAGCTATGCAGCAGCTTGAAAAGCAGGATCTCAAAGGTTGTAATCTCTAGATTACTCCTGTTGCCATGTGCTAGTGAGTAGGCAGATAACTAAATGAATGCATGGCTGAAGAGTTGGTATGAGAAAGAGGGCTTTGGATTACTGTTTCATTTGGTCTGTTTCTGGGGAAGGTAAGTCCTGTGCAAAACCAACTGGTTGCATCTGTAGGGGGTTGTTGATGGTGCTGTTCGTAGTGGTTTAAACTAATTTGGCAGAGTGGTGGAATACAGAACGGCAATGTGAAAGAGGATGATGCACAGACAAATATAGAAGAAATGCCAAGTTAGTCTGGAAAGCAAAGCATGCGCAGTTGAGTTAATGTTAGGAATGTTAGATCACATATATTTTATTACAGTGAATCAACTGAGTAAGGCAGATGGACTGAGGGTGCTGATTAACACAGGGATATATGACATCATTGCTAATCACAAAGACAAGTTTGAGGGAGAGCAGGATCAATCTTCCCATTCTGAAACTATATCTGGAGCACCTGCTTCCACAATTAGTTTCTGCAAGAAAAATTCATCCTTTTTTAGACATCTATGCTCAGAGGAGATCCTTACGTAAGCCAGATGGGAAATAAATGATGGTTACCAGGAAATTCATTGCATTTTGCTGTCTTTTGCTTTGCAGAAAATTTGGAAGCAAGAACATGGCTTCTTCCAATTTCAAACAAACTCCCATTGCTGATGTTGCCTCTAAATAAAACTGTTTTTTCCTTCACGACAAACAATTCTGTGCGCTGAAATTACACTGTTTCCTCTTCTAGTTCATTACTTACAATGTCATTAAAACTAAAAAAAAGTATTTTTCCTTTCAATTTGCACATTTGTATGTTGACTTCATTTAATGTAGTATATTAGTGAACATAAATTGATAAGCATGGGGCTGGATGAACACAGCAGGTCAAGCAGCATCATAGGAGCAGGAAAACTTGACGTTTCGGGCCTACACCCTTCATCAGAAATGGGGAATGGGAAGAGGGTTCTGAAATAAACCTCCGGATCCAACGCATCATCCTCCGACACTTCCGCCATCTGCAATCAGACCCCACCACCAAAGACATTTTTCCCTCCCCACCCTTATCTGCCTTCCGGAGGGACCACTCCCTCCGTGACTCCCTTGTCCGCTCCACACTCCCCTCCAGCCCCACCACACCCGGCACTTTTCCCTGTAACCGCAGGAAGTGCTACACCTGCCCCCACACCTCCTCCCTCACCCCAATCCCAGGCCCCAAGAAGACTTTCCACATCAGGCAGAGGTTCACCTGCACATCTGCCAATGTGGTATACTGCATCCGCTGTACTCGTTGTGGCTTCCTCTACATCGGGAAAACCAAGCGGAGGCTTGGGGACTGCTTTGCAGAACACCTGCGCTCGGTTCGCAACAAACAACTGCACCTCCCAGTCACGAACCATTTCAACTCCCCCTCCCATTCCTCAGATGACATGTCCACCCTGGGCCTCCTGCAATGCCACAGTGATGCCACCCGAAGGCTGCAGGAACAGCAAATCATATTCAGCCTGGGAACCCTGCAGCCCAATGGCATCAATGTGGATTTCACAAGCTTCAAAATCTCCCCTCCCCCAACTGCATCCCAAAACCAGCCCAGCTCATCTCCACCTCCCTAACCTGTTTTTCCTCTCACCTATCCCCTCCTCTCACCTCAAGCCACACCCCCATCGCCTATCTACTAACATCGTCCCGCCCCCTTGACCTGTCCGTCCTCCCTGGACTGACCTATCTCCTCCCTACCCCCCCACCTACACTCACTTTTACTGGCTGCATCCCCACCTCTTCGACCTGTCTGCCTCCTCTCCACCTATCCTCTCCTCTATCCATCCTCTATCCGCTTCCCCCTCTCTCCCTATTTATTTCAGAACCCTCTTCCCCTCCCCCATTTCTGATGAAGGGTTTAGGCCCGAAACGTCAAGTTTTCCTGCTCCTATGATGCTGCTTGACCTGCTGTGTTCATCCAGCCCCATGCTTTTTATCTCGGATTCTCCAGCATCTGCAGTACCTTTTATCTCTGATAAATTGATAAGCCTAGTTTGCTTACATGAAAATGGTGACACTGCAGAGATAATTAATTGGAGACAAAGAACTCTGTGTCATCAGGATACGACTGAACAAGGGCAACTTATTTTTTTCTTTGGTTCCAATGTCCTGATAGTCCTGTCAACCCAGTTGATCCGGCACTGCAGCCTCAGTCCAACAGTCTGTGGTTGATTTGAGTCATTTCTGGCATTGAGCAACTGGGGGCGCAGTGGGACTGCGCAGGCGTACTGCGACATCGCGGGCCAGGCTGCGGGTGTGCGGCTGCGCAGACTGTCTGGTAGGTGACAAACAATCGGCGCAAAAAGACATCCGAAAGGAGGCGAAGTAAGAAACCCGGGAGAATGGGGAACAAGCGGGGACAGGGGGGAGCCAGGCCTGGTTTCCAGCAGACATTAGGATCGTTGGGGTCGGCCGTCTGTCCGGGGGGGGGTCAGTGATCATCACTTTTCCCTAACTGATCCCAGGCTGAGCAGTGTTTGTCACCCTGAGACTGACAGCCCTGACTGGGCAACATGTAACCTGACACCAACAGGGCAAATGGGGGGATCTTCTCACTGCTTTCTGCTATCTGCCTTATAACTGGGCCACTCACCCTTTGTCCAGCCAGGCCCTGCACCTACCCTGTGCCTGGCCTGCCCTTGCCCCCACCGTGTAGCCACCCAGGCCCTGCACCCACCCTGTTTCTGGCAAGTCCCTGCACCAACTGTGTGCCTGACCAGTCCTTGCACCCACCGTGCACCTGGTCTGTCCCTGTACCCACCGTGCACTTGGCCAGTCCCTGCCCCCACTGTGTACCCAGCCAGGGTCTGCACCTAGTGTGTGCCTAGCTCAGGCTTGCACCAGGCCCCAGGCAGGTCTTGTACCCAGTTGGCACAGGCCATGTCTAATAAAACTAATTGACTATGATAGATTTGCCCATTTTTAAGCAGGATGTGCAACATCTGCACAACATTTGTATGTTCCACCGACGAAAAATGTGTGGTAAAAGATCTGTATCTGTTAATGGATTGGTGGGTGTAGCCTTACAGTTTGTTTCTGCAATTTCACGAGGTTCCTGTGGGTATTCCGTAGGTTTTGTTGATGTATGTGTTCTGATTGCATTTGTAATTAGTAAGCATGATGTATACTGAGAGTGTCTACACTGATACGTGAACTTGATTGTAAGGTGGGTTTGTATTGATACTGCTTTGAGGCTGCAGGACTGTACGCTGGTTAGGTCTGTGCCTCTGTTAGTAATGAGGTGGGATTCGTGAGGGATGGTGTAGATGGACGTGTACTTTTTGTGGTTTATGTTGTAACTGGACTAGAGTAGTGTAAAAACAAATTTCTGATCAAGCTATTCAGAGATTTAATTGCATATGTCTGAACAGGTTGAACTTAAACCTGGGCCTCATGGCTCAGAGGTAGGGATACAACCACAGAACTGCAAGACCCTTCAAAACTGTATGCTGAGGTTCATGCTTTGTCTTTACTTTAATATTCTTTTGCTTTTCACAGTGGGAATAGATGGATACTTCAGCAGCAAAAACCTTCTGGGGTCTGATAAATCAGGAGACAGCTTCAGGTAAATTCCTGCTTTTGTCGTAACAGCATGAAAGAACCACCTTATTTTCTGTACAGTGCTGAATCTGGATGTTTTTCTTTTTGAAATTACAATTGGTTGCACCAAGAGGAGGTGAGTAAATAGAGAAGCGTCTATGATATGACAATGGTCAGAAGGGTGGGATTTTTAAATAATGGAACTATGATAATCAATTTATTGTCTCTAACCCATAAGTGAAGGAAGTTAGTGATGTTCAGAAGTGCAGTGTCAGCATCATTACAGTACAGGATGATTTGAATTCTCTAGATTTTACATAATCAAATCTCTGATTCAGTAAATGAATGATTGTAAAGTAGGACTAGAAGTCCTGACCTGTTGGATTTGTGGGATTGTTACTAATTGTTACTAAGTACATTTGGCAGTGTCAGTTGATGTCTTCGCTTTAATGGAAGGAAATGTCTTGTGTTACATATGCTTTAAGTATTAACTCCTGCCTAATTTTGATGAAATGAACTTCCAGCGAGAAAATGCTATATCTGCAGTTAATCTCGGGCCACAATCACTGATTAATAACATATACATTGTCTATTTTTAAGCATGAATGACATCAACCTGAGCCCTGTGGGGATGGATCAACTGAGTGCTTCATCTGTTAGCACCACCTTACCTGTTACAGGAAGTCACCTGGGCATGGGTTCACCCACCCACAACCCTCTCCCAGCTCCAGGTATGAAAAACTAATGTAAGTTGCGAAAGTTTAGGTTGCAATAGCTGATATTCCCCGCTAGCTAATAGACAGCAGACTACACATTCCCTGTTAACCAGTCACCCAGCAATCTCTTGAGTGCCAGTTGCATTTTCCTTTCTTAGGATTACCATTTGTTCTAAGTGTCTCATGATGCTTTTGTGATTATCTTCATTGATGGGTTTGCCTTGTCGAATGCATAAGTCTAAATCTTTGTTGTAATTAGCAATCAAAAACACATACATGCATGCAGGCACCCCATGCTGTCAGCTCCAGATTGGGAATTTTGTAGATGATCAGTACTATTTTAGAATCTCAATGTTGTTTTCATTCAAATTTTGTCATACTTTTTGGGCCTTTTGAATTCTGCGGTCTAAAACTTATCCTCTAGATTGTAAGAGTTTTGCCTGTAAAATCATTGTGCCTAAGGTGCTATCGCTAATTTTATTTGCATTTGGATTTTGTTTTTAGTTAAACCTAAGTTGAAGTTTAGAATGGATTGAAGAAGGGTCACTGGGCCTGAAACATTGACTCTGATTTTTCTCCACAGATGCTGCCAGACCTGCTGAGTTTCTGCAGCAATTACTGTTTTTGTTTCAGATTTCTAGCATTTGCAGTTCTTTGTTTTTCTTTAAAGAAAAGGGAACATTATGGGTTCTGAAATAAATAAGGAGAGATGGGGAGGTGGATGGAGGATGGGTAGAGGAGAGGATAGGTGGAGAGGAGGCAGACAAGTCGAAGAGGCGGGGATGGAGCCAGTAAAGGTGAGTGTAGGTAGGGGGGTAGGGAGGAGATAGGTCAGTCCAGGGAGGACGGACAGGTCAAGGGGGCGGGATGATGTTAGTAGATAGGAGATGGGGGTGTGGCTTGAGGTGAGAGGAAAAAC
>JAHRHZ010000021.1:34237276-34325489 GCA_024137785.1 Ginglymostoma cirratum
GGGGGAGGGGAGATTTTGAAGCTTGTGAAATCCACATTGATGCCATTGGGCTGCAGGGTTCCCAGGCTGAATATGATTTGCTGTTCCTGCAGCCTTCGGGTGGCATCACTGTGGCATTGCAGGAGGCCAAGGATGGACATGTCATCTGAGGAATGGGAGGGGGAGTTGAAATGGTTCGCGACTGGGAGGTGCAGTTGTTTGTTGCGAACCGAGCACAGGTGTTCTGCAAAGCGGTCCCCAAGCCTCCGCTTGGTTTCCCCGATGTAGAGGAAGCCACAACGGGTACAGCGGATGCAGTATACCACATTGGCAGATGTGCAGGTGAACCTCTGCCTGATGTGGAAAGTCTTCTTGGGGCCTGGGATTGGGGTGAGGGAGGAGGTGTGGGGGCAGGTGTAGCACTTCCTGTGGTTACAAGGAAAAGTGCCGGGTGTGGTGGGGCTGGAGGGGAGTGTGGAGCGGACAAGGGAGTCGCGGAGGGAGTGGTCCCTCCGGAAGGCAGATAAGGGTGGGGAGGGAAAAATGTCTTTGGTGGTGGGGTCGCATTGCAGATGGCGGAAGTGTCGGAGGATGATGCGTTGGATCCGTAGGTTGGTGGGGTGGTATGTGAGGACGAGGGGGATTCTTTTTTGGTTATTGTTGCGGGGACGGGGCGTGAGGGATGTGTTCCGGGAAAGGCGGGAGACACGGTCGAGGGCGTTCTCGACCACTGTGGGGGGGGAAGTTGCGGTCCTTGAAGAACGAGGACATCCGAGATGTACGGGAGTGGAATGTCTCATCCTGGGAGCAGATGCGGCGGAGGTGAAGGAATTGGGAATAGGGGATGGCATTTTTGCAGGAGGATGGGTGGGAGGAGGTGTATTCCAGGTAGCTGTGGGAGTCAGTGTACTTCAAATGGACATCTGTCTCTAGGTGGTTACCCGAGATGGAGACAGAGAGGTCCAGGAAGGAGAGAGAAGTGTTGGAGATGGTCCAGGTGAACTTCAGGTTGGGGTGGAAGGTGTTGGTGAATTGGATGAACTGTTCGAGCTCCTCGTGGGAGCACGAGGCGGCGCCGATGCAGTCATCAATGTACCGGAGGAAGAGGTGGGGTTTAGGGCCAGTGTAGGTACGGAAGAGGGATTGTTCCACATAACCTACAAAGAGGCAGGCATAGCTTGGGCCCATGCGGGTACCCATGGCCACCCCCTTTGTCTGTAGGAAGTGGGAGGAATTGAAAGAAAAGTTGTTGAGGGTGAGGACGAGTTCGGCTAAGCGGATGAGGGTGTCGGTGGAGGGGGATTGGTCCGTTCTGCGGGACAGGAAGAAGCGGAGGGCCTTTAGGCCATCAGCATGGGGAATACAGGTGTATAGGGACTGGACGTCCATAGTAAAAGTGAGTTGTTGGGGACCGGGGAATTGGAAGTTCTGGAGGAGGTGGAGGGCGTGGGTGGTGTCACGGATAACACAAGATAAACATTCACAACATTCTGTTTTCCTTCCGCATAATTTGCTGTAGCTGCATACTAAATGCTCCAATCCCAACCTCACCTGCACGTTCTGCGGGGGAGAGCTTGGAGTGTTTGAGAGGGGTAGAGAGGTTGAGGCGATTGATGTCTCGACGGCAGTTGGAGATGAAGAGGTCGAGGGAGGGTAGGAGGCCTTGGGGTGGTGTCCAGGAGGAGGGCTTGTGTTGGAGGCGGGAGAGGGGGTCAGTAGAGGGAGGGTTAGATTCGCGGTTGGAGAAGTAAGCGTGGAGGCGGAGGCGGCGGAAAAACTGCTCAATATCCAAGCGTGAGCAGTATTCGTTGATATGTGGGTGGAGGGGGACAAAGGTGAGCCCTTTACTGAGGACTGACCGTTCGTTCTCAGTAAGGGGGAGGTCTGGGGGAATGGTGAAGACTCGGCAGGGCTTAGTGTTGCTGTCTCCTCTGGAGCTGCTGGCTGTGGAGGCTGTGGGCAGAGCGTTGTCGGCGTCGGCTGTGTGCGGAGTTATGTCTGCGTCGGCTGTGGGCGGAGTTAACGTTGGTAGTGGGCGGAGTTGCATCGGCGGTGGGCGGAGGTACGTCAGCGGTGGGTGTTGTGTCGTCAGCGGTGGGTGTTGTGTCGGCTTCGGCGGTGGGCGGAGCGGCGGCGGCGGCAACGGCAACAGCAACAGCGATGACGGTAGTGTCTGTGGTGTTGGTTTCGGTGATGGAGGCGGTGGTTTCAGCAGCGGCGGCGTTCGCTGTCCCGGAAGTGGGGTGCCCGGCGGTGGCGGATGTGACGTCATCAGTGGGTTCTCCGACAGTGGCCTCGTGGCCAATGGCGGCGGGTACATTGTGGGGGAGGTCCTGGGTACGGCTGGGGATTTGGGGAGTGGGGGAAGCCCGTTTCGGGTGGTGGGCATCAGTAAGTTTACTGTACTTACGGTTTTTGGTGTCCAATAAAGCTGAGTAGAATTGTGAATTCAAGCTGTGGATCCTACGGAGAATAAAAAAACAGAAGAGGTCCTTTGCAGGTCTGGGAGAGGGAGGCTCTGAGCTGGGGGAGTCTTGATTGTAGTGCCTGGAGGTGCCTGCACATTGCTGCAAGTGTGTGTTTCAGGAGTCGCAGGGAGAAGCGCTTCTGGAGGGTCTCAATGTTCTCCATGTAGATATTGTCACGGTTGGGGCCAAATTGGGAAGGCTTGAATGTGGATTGTAGTCCATTGGGGATGATCTGGTTCTGTAGGCAGGTACTAAGAAAGGTGATGTGGCTGTATAACCCTTCATAAATGGAGCAAAACTTTCCTACTTGCATATTCCATTCCCCTCAAGATAAACATTCACAACATTCTATTTTCCTTCCGCATAATTTGCTGTAGCTGCATACTAAAACTTTTGTACCAGCACTTCCAGATGTATCTGTAACACAGTTCTGCTTTCTCTTTTTATTTTAAATAACATACTGCTTTTCTGTTCTTCTTGTCAAAGTTGACAAGTTCACACATATTACACTCCATCTGATTTTCTTACCCACTAACAACCTATCCCTTTGAAGACTCTTAGTAGCCTCCTCACAACTTGTTTTCTTACATTTGTATCACCAGCAAATTTGCAGTTGGTGCCTTTATCCATTAATATAGATTGCAGTATGTTATTTAAAATAAAATTTAAAATAAAAAGAGAAAGCAGAACTGTGTTACAGATACATCTGGAAGTCCTGGTACAAAAGTTTTAGTATGCAGCTACAGCAAACTATGCGGAAGGAAAATAGAATGTTGTGAATGTTTATCTTGAGGGGAATGGAATATATATGATGAAGGGTTTAGGCCCGAAACGTCAAGTTTTCCTGCTCCTATGATGCTGCTTGACCTGCTGTGTTCATCCAGCCCCATGTTTGTTATCTCGGATTCTCCAGCATCTGCAGTACCTTTTATCTCTGGAACATTATGGGTTATGGGTTAGTCTTAAGTTCAGTTATTGGGAAAACGTTGGAATTAAGGAAGGAGCAGCAGAACATTTAAAAAATCAGTATAGAATCAGGCAGAACATGGTTTATGAAAGGTATTTCAGCGTGGCTTCCAGTGCACCAAGCACATCGTTTGACGGTCAGAGTAACAGTATGTTTGATGACAAAAACCTCAAACTGATACCAAGCCCACAATCTACAGGGCAGCTGTGTTACCACCCCTCCTGTTGGAGACACGGATAATGCAGAACGGACACCCCTTAAGAAACCCTCTCTGGTGATATTTCCCTGAAATCTCGGAAATCTACTAGAAGGACGGGCTCCAGTATCAGTACGCTGTCTCAATCCAACATCCCTTAGTATCAAAACATTGGTTACAGTAAATCATCTGTGTTGTGCAGAATACATTGACTGACACATACTTCCAAAATAAGCTGTTTACTCCAAGCTTCATCATGGCAAGTAGTTACCAGGAGAGCAGAGGAAATACTTTAAGGACATCCACAAAGCCTCCTTTAAGCAAATGCAGTATCTCTACTGACTTATGGGAATCTCAAGCCCAAGACTGCTCAAACTGGAGAATCGGCAAAGGTACCAACCATTTTGAGTGTCTTGATAGGCCCAGATGGAAGCCAAGCTCAAACAGTGGAAAAAGCGTAAGCAATCGGAGCACCACCTGCCCACCCTAGCAAACAGCACCTGGCCCACCTGTGGCAGGGTTTGCTGATCTGGTTTGGACTGTTTTGTCACTTCAGAACCCACAACACTGGAGTAGAAGAAAGTCCTCATTGATACTCAGCGACTGGCTAAGAGAAGAGGAGAATGAAAGGGAAATCATGTTCAACAAATTTAATGGAGTACTTTCAGGATGCAAGAGGGTGAATGAGGGGGAGCTAGTAGATGTGTATTTGGATTTTGAAAAAACATAAGGTTACTACATTATGTAAGAGCACATGGGGTTGGGGGTGATAATATTAGCATGGCTAGAGGTGGGATACTAGTAATTGACAGAAAATCTGGATAAATGCATCATTTTCAACCTGTGAAACTGTAACTAGTTGAGGACCACAAGGATCACTGTTGTCACCTCAACTATTCACAATCTATATTAATGGATAAAGGCACCAACTGCAAATTTGCTGGTGATACAAATGTAAGAAAACAAGTTGTGAGGAGGCTACTAAGAGTCTTCAAAGGGATAGGTTGTTAGTGGGTAAGAAAATCAGATGGAGTGTAATATGTGTGAACTTGTCAACTTTGACAAGAAGAATAGAAAAGCAGTATGTTATTTAAAATAAAAAGAGAAAGCAGAACTGTGTTACAGATACATCTGGAAGTGCTGGTACAAAAGTTTTAGTATGCAGCTACAGCAAATTATGCGGAAGGAAAATAGAATGTTGTGAATGTTTATCTTGAGGGGAATGGAATATGCAAGTAGGAAAGTTTTGCTCCATTTATACAGAATACTGATGAGGTGATCTTATTGAAAAATGTCACATTCTGAGAGGCCATTATGGGATGGATGTTGAAAGATTGTTTGTTTCCTCTCATGGGGGAATCCAGAATGTGTCTCCCATTTAACACAGGAGATCAGACAGAATTTCTATTGGAGGTTCATTAATCTTTGGAAATTCCTTTCGGAGAGAGCAATGGAGGCTCTGTGTATATTTTATTTATTTTTTCATGGGATGTGAACATCACTTGCAAAGCCAGGATTGTTTCTAGTCCCTAGTTTCTTTTTTAACTGAATGGTTTTAAGATATTTTCTTGGGCGTTTAAGAATGAACTACACCCTAAGGCTCTAGAATCACTCATACACCAGACCAGGTAAGGATTGCAGATTTCCTTCCCTAAAGGACATGAGAGAACAGATTGGTTTTTAGAATAAAATTTCATGGTTGTCATTATTGAGACCAGCTTTTATGTCTTTTTATATTTTAGATGTATCAATTAGTTGAATTTGTGCCCTTTCAAGTCTGAGTTAGATTGTTGATCTACAAGAAAACCAGGAGTAATGGGGGTAGGTTGGAAAATAGCGTTAAAGACACAATCAAATCAGTCATGCTGTTCTTGAGTGGCAGAGGAAGATTGATGAGCAAAATGGCCTGCTCCTGCTGTTATTTCCCGTGACCTTCCCAATATCAGATGGATGACTGTGAAGGGAAAAGATTTGTTTATCTTTGCTACACACATGTAGATTGCAATTTATTGTTTGATACTGCAGTTGAGTGGAAAGCTGAGTGGAGGAAAGGCACTTGAAAGTGGGCAATAGAGAAACAGGATATCAAATAAGAAGCAAAAGTGGAAGGTGAGATTCTAAACAAAGTGACAGTGCCAGAGGAGTAAGAGGACAGACTAAGTTGTGGTTAGGTCATTAGAATAAGTGGTAATTGAACAATAAAGTACGTTTGAACAGCCGTAGAAGACTCAGCCAGATACTGGTAGGTATTTTGATTTTCTCAGGTTTCAAGATTTATCAGGTTTTGATGCATTGTAAACTAGGATGCTGTGCTGTCTGTGATTTCAGTGTCAGCTAATTGCTGAAACATTCATGCAAATTCACACCACTACATGTAATTCTTTAGTGTAAAATCATAATCAGGATCACCATAACGGAACATGCCAAATTATTTTCCGCAACATTGTGTTTAGCAGCTTTGCTGGTATTTTAAGATCCAGTTCTGTGATTTCACCTTATTTTCTATCAAAACCATGTAGTTTGTGTCCTTAATGCACTATCACAGTGTGCATCTATCATACACAAGAATAGTGTTTGTGATGATTATTGGGAGGGACAGAAGTCTACTGCTTACAATATCCTGCTTACAATGTAATTTCTTTTATATTGGTGAGACCGAATGCAGACTGTGTGACTGCTTTGTGGAGCACCTCCCTTTTGTCTGTAGGAATGACCTAGATCTTCCACTTGCTTGCCATTTCAATAAACCACCTTGCTATCATACTAACATTTCTGACCTGGGCTGGCTGCAAATTTCCAACAAGGCGGAACACAAGTTCGAGGAACAACACTTCATTTTACTGCTTAGACACTTTATAGCCTTAATGTTTTGACTTTGAATTTCATAACTTCAGAAAGTGACTGCAGTATGTCTGTCCCCATTGTCCCAAAGCCTTGTGTTCTTTGTGTCTTGTCTATTTTGCACTTGGTAGGAGAACCCATTCTCTCTCTTTCACACCCGTTTTAAATCTCTTTATCGTCAACATCATTAACAACCCCTTTCTCTTTTGCAGTAGGCCTCGCTGCCGTCTTCCTTCTTGCTTCTCCTTTGCCTCTGTCAAAAGTATAAAAAAATTTTCCAAAATTTCAGTTGTGAAGAAATCATTACCAGACTTGAAACATTAGCTCTTTCAGTCTCAGACCTGCTGAGTTTTTCCAGCAATCTCTGTGTTTGTAGCAGTTAACTTTTACTTATTTCAGCAAAACATAATGTGCTGTGCAGTATGTTTGAAATATGTCTAGTATATGCATGAATATTTCATTTGACTTCTTAAATCTTTTAAATCTTTACATCACAGGAATGCCAGTGGCAATACCAAACCTTAGTCCTTCCTTGGGCTCCCTCCCGTCAGCTCTTTCATTAATGCTTCCAATGAGCATTGGAGAACGTGGAGTAATGTGCAGCATTCCAGAGCGAAATTATACTTTACCGCCTCCACCATATCCACATTTAGAGAACAGCTATTTTCGGCACATTCTCCCAGGTAAGTAAAGACCTAACAACAAAAGGGAACTTTTTAGTGTTTGCTTTCTTCTAAAGTTCTAAGCACATTGCCAAAAATGTACTATGCATTCCTTCAATATTTGCCTAACTTTTGGGCAGTTGAACAACAAAAAAAAACAGGTTGTTGTCACTTTGCATATTCATATTCTGATATGAAAAACCCTGTTCCTGCCCACAAAGTGGTGTTACCTCTCCCCATTCTGTTGTTTTTTTTTTACCTTTCTTGAACGTTGCATCGAAATGAAGTATAATGTTTCAATATGAAATAAATGTTTATTACTTTGTCACTAATTTGATTTGTTATTTGCTGTAGGTATTTTGTCTTACTTGGCTGACAGACCACCTCCCCAGTACATCCATTCCAGTGCTATCAGTGTAGATGGAAGCCCTGCACTGCCTGTTTCTAGCAACCCACCTACCCTTGATCATTATGAACCTAATGGTGCTGTGGGCTTGGAGTCAAGCATCGTTTCCATAGACACGAGACAAGTAGGCACTCACAGTTCCCAGAATCTGCATCAGAGCAACAACCAGGAGGTCCCACTGAATGCTAATATCTCCATGGAAACAGTTTCTCGAGTTAACAGTCCCATCTCAACGGAAGGAATGAGTGAAGATTTGACTATGAATGGTGTAACAGGAAAGCCACAGGCATTGTCCTCTGGCTCCAGAAACCATGAAACAATAACTGTGGACTCTGTGGGGAATAATTTGGAAGCAGAGGCAGTAGTAGGGCAGAATACAATAATTCCAATTCATGGTAACGCAATAGAGTTACCAGTTGTCATGGAACCAGAACCAATAACTGGTCGGGTAAACAACATGCCAGAGAATTCTTTGAGTGACTCCATCCATGCTGCTACAATAAACTCTAATCCTGTAGGAGTGGCACTTTCATCTTCTCACTCCCTGCCTTCACTTGAGCCAGTGTCTCTTCATGGATCCAGTGTGGGACTGGACAGAGTCTCTGTTTCCACTATTACAACAGAGGTCTCCATGAGGACTAATCAAGTTGATGGATCCTCAGAAAACCTTTCATTTGTGTCAGGATCTCTACAAATGGAGGATTCCAGCTCCAATAAAGAGAATCTGGCAGATTCCTTTACGATTTGTAAGTAATGTTTGTTCATTAACATTAGTGTTTATAGAATGAAACTTCTGTTCTGAAGACAAAAATGTCTTTTTTTGTTAACACATTGCCTAGCTGATGTTCTCCAAGGATTTATAGATAAAAGAGTGAAACAGTTAATTTCAGCCAGTTTTTAATGTCTGCTTCACCCAGTGGTATCAATTTTGCCTCTGAGTCAGAAAGTCTTGGGTTGATTTGAGGCTGCACCAGCAACTAGGATAGTAATGTTGCTGCAAGAATGCTGTGCACTTATGGATAAGCACCAGACTGGACCAGGCGTATCTCTGGGCTATTTGCTTGCTGTCAATGTGTCTCTTTACTCCAAGCCTACTTGGTTGCTCCCAGCATCCCTGCCTTGTCTTGATGTTGAGCACAGACACAAAACCAGGAAGTTTGTCATGGTTATCAGCAGTCCTCAGCCAAAGCAGGGAAGATAGCCTGCACTCAGGGGTCGTGGTGCACCACTCAGGAGTCATGGTACACTAAGTCAAGGTCACGCTCCAGTATCAGTCCAGGGATTTAGACATGGTCAGTCAGTCAGTCACAGTCAAGGGTAAAGAGCTGAATGTTGGGCAGCCCACCACCCACCTTGACTCTTTGCCCCATTGGGACCTGCTTTCCTCCTGAAATGAAAGAGAGGCAGTTATTAGTGGAGATGAAAGATGGAGGCAGAGCTGCTATTTTTGATGGGAAAGTGTCCCGAGTGAATGAGTCAGCAGTGCAGAGGCCATGTGGTGTGTTATGGTGTCGGACCAAGGAAGTCCAAACAGCAGCAGCAAGTGGTATTAAAGGGAATGTAGGTGACAGCAGGTGAGGGAAGATGTTGCAGGAAATAGCGAGAGTGGTGCAGCATGAGCTTTGATGGGAGCTAGGTAAGACGCAAAGATGGTAAATTTTAGTTATCAAAGAGTCGAGTATGGCACTGACGCAGGCTGAGCGGAGAATGTCATTGACATGCTTCCAACACTGCTGGTCATTCCTCCAGATAGCTGAGACTGCATTGCTTTTGGTGGCAACCTCGGGCCAGGTAGGTATAGTCTGGTGGCCTCCATTGCTGGTCCTGAAGATGAAAGTCACCCCAAATCTGCACTATCCCATCCAGCAGGGCGTCCAAGCCCAACTGAAAAACAAAGCACCAACTTCCCCCTGTCTGCTGTATCTGGGCAGGAACTGTGCAGGGCACTTCCAGACTCTTCATGCTTGTTCGCTTCTAAAGTGGTGCAGGCATTAGATATGCTGGTGTTTCAGCAGATATCGAGAGAGTGGCATATTGTTCTGGCAAGTGGTAAGATGGGGATAAAATTGAATGAGAGGGATGCCATAGGGGTATGTTGGATAATTATTGATGCAAGTTTGATAAGATATAGTGAGAAATCTCACTGGGCTTTGCAGCAAGAATGCCTCCAAAAGACTTGATGCAAATCAGACTTATTCAGAAAAAGTAATGTTCAGCCAACTGTATAACTGGTGGTTGAAATCATGAATTTTATTTTGATTTAATGTGTTTACATTGTAGTATTTACATTGGTTGATCCTTTGATGATTTGTTTTATTCAACTTTTAGAAATCTGAAATCTGCCAGTTTATATAATTAATTCAGAAACCAGCAAAGTGATGTTTTCAATAAGTGTCAGAAGCTGGCAACTCACGATCACAGTGCTCATATTGCCATCACATGGCAAGCTTGCTTAAAGTTTAGGTATGTATTTTCAATGGGAGAAAGTATTTTCTAATAATACTTCAACTGTTTTCACATTATAGCCTGGATCTTAAGAGGCTGAGCTAACTACACCATTCTCCTGAACTTATTTTGCAGGCCTTCTGCAAATTGGCCACACTGTGGAATTCACCATTCTATTCAAGCTTAGACTCGGTGTGACATTTTAATCATCACCAGGGTGCAGCCTTTTCACTGGCTTTAAAAATCTGGTATATTTATTTTGATGGGCTGGGAGCTGGCAGGTGAAGACTAAAGTAAAAGCAGCTTCAACAGCCACTGATGAAAATGTACATCTTTTGATATAGAAATTATTTTTTTCCCACAATCCTTCAGGGTGTACTCTATGTGACCGTGCTTATCCTGCTGACTGTCCTGAACATGGAGCAGTAACTTTCATACTGGACACACCAGTCAGCAGCCGAGCCCGACTATCAATTC
Source organism: Ginglymostoma cirratum (assembly GCA_024137785.1). Lineage (NCBI taxonomy): Eukaryota > Metazoa > Chordata > Chondrichthyes > Orectolobiformes > Ginglymostomatidae > Ginglymostoma > Ginglymostoma cirratum. The sequence goes on from JAHRHZ010000021.1 coordinate 34,247,718, forward strand.
CAAAACAGCTAAGCCTCAGACAGTCTATCACAGGAGAAGATGTTGGTATGCAGATATTGGTTTCATCTCATTATATGTTGTACCCATTTATAAACGGGAAGTTATGATCTTAAGGATTCTTTTGAGAACCCTCTGGAATTTCTGGTACAGCTCAGACTGAAAATTCATTGTGTTGGCTGTGGTGGAGTTAAACTGTAAACTTTCTGCTGTGCTTTTAATTTCCTGCAATGTGTTTCTATCCTTGTTTATTTTAAGAAGGCATGATGCATTTTTCTGTAGTTTTAATGGAGGTTCTTCATATAGCATAGCTTTAAAATGTAACTTCTTTAGCCACCTCTGATGTGTCCTAAACCCAATTGTAGCCTCTTCAGATATGCTATTAAAAATATTCTGGAGCATGTGGAATTTAAACCTAGGGCTCCTGGTCTAAATTATGGACAATACTGCAGCACCACAAATGCTCCTTGTACCCCCTTTAATGTTTCAAATTAATTACTCCTCTCCACAGCCAATTAAATGGCACTCACATCTAAATGATCCAATCCTAGCTGTTCCTTCCCTTTGTCCTGCCCCGTACATGGCTAATTTGTGCTATCCCAAGCATCCACTAACTTAATTGGTGCTGCCTCCTAGTCCTGTAGCCCTCTCAACAAGCCAACCTGCACCTGCCCCAATGGAATCAGAAAAACCTACTGGCAGCACTAATAATGTTTGATCATTCAATTTGCCCAAGACACCAAATGCATCTGTTGAATCCGACTGCTTCAGCGAAACTCAATGGGTTTCTTCTTTGCCCCAGCCTCATTCATTGGGTCTGATCTTTGGCAGGTGTGTGGAGTCAAGAAACAATTCCTATACGCACCTGTTTTGGACCTCTAATTGGAGAAGAGATTAACTTATTGCAAGTCGCTGATTGGACGAACAAAAGTAACACTAATATCTGGAAGGTTAGTATGACTGAAATATATCATAAACTCAAACCTTATACTTCACTTTTAATATTATTTTAACTCTATAATGTTGTAAGACAGTAGAAAGTGCAGGGTGAACGGAAAGGTACACAATAACTTGTCCAACAGAGTCTTATGTGATGTATTAGCCACTGTGATATGCAACTAATTGGTAATGCAGTTGTATCCAGTTGAATATATGATTCAGAAATGTAATAAATAAATAATAGACACAGTTGTTTGACATGTGATCTCGATACTAAGTTAAGCAAGGCACATGCACACGTACTATATCTTGCACATTCCCTAAATTAGCTAGGATAGAAAATCAGAGAGATCAGGGTGCTAATTGACCCAGCATTTCTGATTTGACTCATTGTAGAGCTGTGTTTACCTAGCTCATAAAATGCTGAAATCTGTTGGCAGATTAGCAGAATGCAGTCTGAGGCAGTTGTCTTGAAGATCTGTTGTGCTGTTGTCAAACCAACTGAGCACTACAGTCATCTCATGAACTGAGGCACCTGGGAAACAATAAGGGGCAGCAGAGGTAATCCCAGAGGACAGAGGGTGTCTGAAAATATTATTATACTCCTTGAAAGGAAATATGAGTGAGTCAAATGGAACTGTATAAAATAATAAATGGAATAGGACATTTTAATCCAATCAGAGACTTGGGGTTATAGATTTATTATTTTGGGCAAGAGGGAGGAGGAATCTGTGCAAGTTTTTTTTATTTAATACAGCAAGTAGTAATGATCTGGTCAGGGGATTTGAGTGCAACTGGCAGAAAATAAAATAAAACTTAATGCCTGGACCTATTTGATAGTGATTCTAGAATGGTCTGGTGTGAAAAACTGTTCACTTAAATGTGATGAGTTGGGGGAATTTTAAAAGCTTAGGGAATCGTAAACATCTGGACAAAGATGCGATAGATGGACTGAATGGTCCTCTCCTACAGGTATCTATTTCAGTATAGATATTGTAATGTCCTTTGGCAATTGTAATACTGTATATTTTATGAAACTGTATTAGACTCATTTCCTCTTAACATTTTCAAGTCCCCTGTACCTATTTCCTGTCACAGTCCCAAAGTATTTTACCTTGTGATGTAAATGTGTTTGTTTTTTTAATCCAGATATTTTGCAATTATGTTTTGGAATTTCTGATAGTGACAGCAGATGAGAACATCTGTAACTGGATGATGTTTGTACACAGAGCTAGGTGAGTCAATTGTAAGGATATATGCAATGCAGATTTCACAAAAGATAAAATACTGATGGCAGGCTACAGCTTGCTTGTGCAAAACCCACAAGTTTAACCATTCTTGCTGATCTACTTAAATTATATTTAACAAAGAAAATGTTCCATTCTGAATGTTCTTTGCACAGAATTTTTTTAATGGAAGTGGCGTCTTTAGGTGGTCTGGAATAACATCCTTAAACTTGAGTGATGTCTTTAAGAAAAAAGACTTAGAATTATATTGCACTTTTCACTATCACCGTGTGTGTGAAATGTGGGCAACACAAAGTCCCACAAACATGACAATTAATAGATAATCTTGCTGTGAAGAGAGATATGATGCTGAAGCTTTGTGTATTGCACTCATCAAGGCAAATACAAAAATGCCAAATTTCAAATGATTTCAAAAATATATGCGTCAGAAGAAAATGTAACTGACTGAGTCAAGTCTGATTGGCCAAGACATTGCTAGAAAGAAAGCAGCAACATATGCTTCCAAGCTTGTGGGTAATTGAAAAAAGTTGCAAGGCTAGAAGATATGCCTTTTGTGAACAGAGAATAACTCCTAGTGTATGAATTTATATGTTGCTTCTAATGAGTGTAAACGAGCCACATTAGGACCTTGACCAAGTATACTCATAATTATTCAGCAAGTGGTGCCCAATCACAGAAGCACATCTAACAGTACATGTTTTGTTTTGGGTTTTGCAACCATATACGTCCATACTTCAAAGGATTAATTAATTGGAAACCTGTTTGATTAAGTTGGTTTCAACTTGTTTCCACATCTTAGATTTCTTTCAGTATCACATCTCCTGCTGACATGCTACTTAAAAGGTCGAAAAATAATGCCTGCTTATTCTGCCAGTGTGATGAAAACCCAAAAATATGTAATGGTGATCTGGAGGGATTTTAAAACTTAAAATGTTTAAGTCTGTAACAATTATTATGTCTCCTGTAGGACACGGGAAGAACAAAACCTAGTAGCCTATCCTCACAATGGGAAGATTTATTTCTGTACATCCAAAGAGATTCCTCCCAACCATGAGCTACTCTTTTACTATACCAGGGACTATGCAAGGCAACTTGGTAAGTGGTACTCAGTCAGTCTTACCATTACTTTGTTTTAAATTTAGTTAATTACTCTGGATAATTCAAGAAACAGTGACCAGACTTCACACATTTCTGTAGCTATTTAATGTCAGTTTATACCAACCTAAAGTGAGTTTTGATAACATGCTTAAATATAAGTTTTTATTATTTGCTCTATGACAAGGCTGAAATCTCTCCATTTGATCCCTTATTAGGCTTCTCAGGCCAGTATAATGGGGATTACATGGAACGTGGTTGTAGACATTTTCTAATCTACTTGTTCAGAGATGGTATTACATGCCTCTGGAGTAGGTGGGACTTGAACCAGCGTCACCTGGCTCAGATGCAAGGACATGACCAAAGACATAAGCCACAAGAGCCCTATGGAATATGGTTATATACTTGGATATCCAGAAAGCAAGTGATCTGGGAGTTGGCAGCTATATTTTTTGTGTTCCTACTCAAAAATCTGAGAGTGGAAACCAGGGGCTGTTTTTCAAAGTGTCTAGACTAAAGACTAAAAAAGTGTGGGCATGACTTATATGTTTAAAATATTTACCGTCGTGTGCTCTTTCTCCTTAATTTGTTAATCTTTATTTTCTGTCTCAATTTATACAAAAGTTAGGAAATTCAATTTAGCTAGCATTGCAAAACCTGAAACATGATTATGTTGAGATAACAAGGTGTAGAGCTAGATGAACACAGCAGGCCAAGCAGCATCATAGGAGCAGGAAAGCTTGATGTTTCGGGCCTAGACCCTTCATCAGAAATGGGGGAGGGGAAGAGGGTTCTGAAATAAATAGGGAGAGGGGGGAGGCGGATAGAAGATGGGTAGAGGAGAAGATAGGTGGAAAGGAGACAGACAGATCAAAGAGGCGGGGATGGAGCCAGTAAAGGTGAGTGTAGGTGGGGAGGTAGGGAGGAGATAGGTAGATTATGAGAGAGTTGCAGTGGGAGAGAGATCCCCTGAGGTTGGTCCGGAGGGAGGAGGGTAACTTCTTCAGGGTAGGCATCCTTAGAAGAGGCTTCGCACTGACCTTCATTGCATGCAGCAAAACAGCTTGACATTTCTAGGAATTAAAAACTGACATTGTCTTCAAAATTCGGATTCTCTTTGAAGTGTCTACTTGAGTTATAAAACTATCTGTTGGTCACTTGTGAAAATGTATGCTGCCGTATAGAAATTCCTGTTTTATGTGCTCAAGTAGTTCAGATAAGTGTGTAGTGAGGGATTGGTACTGGAGTTGTTACCTTTCTCTTCAATTGGTTTGCTGTAATTTAAGGTAGTAGTAAGAGTAAAAATGTTATTTTCTTTCTCCTTTCCCTAAAATTCAGCAAATGAGTATAATTAAGGATAATCTGAGGATTGCTGCTCCAGTAGAAAGAGGTGTAAGAGTAGAATATTAATTAAATGAAAACAGACTGCAGAATGCAGTAGAGATCTGGGTGTCATTGTATATGAATGACAAAAAGTCGACATGCAGCTTACAGCAAGTCACTAGGAAGGGAAATAGAACCTTGGCCTTTATTGTGAAGGGATGAAGCATGGAAGTAGCAAAGTCTGGCTAAACTGTACTGGGTACTGGTGAAACCACACCAAGAGTACTGCCTGCGCTTTTAGTCTCCTTATTTAAGAAGGAGTATACTTCAGTGGAGACCATTCAGAGAAAGTTTGCTTAGCTGATTACTGGAATTAAGTGTTTTCCTTCAAGGAAATGTTGACCATGTTGATATAAACTCATTAGGCTATTGAAGAATGAGAGATGAGCTTTTTGAAATAAAAAAGTTCTGAGGGTAAAACAATTCTGAGTACTAAATGCTGAGAAGATGGTTTTTAGGAGAAACCTAGAACCAGGATTCAGATTAAATATACCAAGTCTTCCAGTTAAAATGATAAAGATATTTTTCTCAGAGCACATTTAACTTGCACAATTCTTACTCCAGAGAGCTGTGGAGACTGGATAATTGAATATAATTGAAGACTGAGTTTGATAGATTTTTGATCTACAAGGGAGTAAAGAGTACTGGGGCATGGGGAGGGGTTGTAGGCAGGAAGTGCAGAGTACAGTCTGATCAGATGTGGTTTTACAGAATGGTAGAACAGACTCAAGGGGCCAAGAGACCTACAGCTGCTGCTATTTCTTACGTATTGTTACAGAAACATTCATTGCATCTATAGCTCTGTTCCAGACCTTGATATGCACCAAATGACCTTTTGAAGAATGGAATGTGCATCTTTGTGCATGTATTTTTTTGAAGGAGTTCCAGAACATCCAGAAGTGCACATGTGTCACTGTGGCAAGGCATACAGTACATACAGTGAGCTGAAGTCACATTTGAGCAGTCATGGGCAGAGTCGGGAAAGGAAATGGAAATGTTCCATCTGTCCAAGAGCGTTCACCTCTTCTACCAAACTAAATGTTCACATGATGGGACACATGGGGATGAAACCACACAAGTGTGAGTTCTGCAGCAAGGCATTCAGTGACCCCAGCAATCTCCGAACTCACCTCAAAATTCACACGGGTAAGCTTACTATATTCAGTTTTTGCTAAATTTAGCTCTGAGCAGCATATCAGAGAGTGGTAGAGTTATACAGTATGGAAATGGATCCTTCGATCCAACTCATCCATGGCGACTGGATATTCTAATCTATCTAGTCCTGTTTGCCAGCATTTGGCCCATTTCCATCTAAACCCTTCCTATTCATGTACCATCCAGATGCCTTTTAAATTTTGTAATTATACTTGCCTCCATCACCACCTCTGGCAACTCATTCCAGACACACACTACCCTCTGTGTGAAAAAGTTGAACCCTCAGGTCCCTTTTAAATCTTGCCCTTCTCACATTAAACCTATGCCCTATACTGGACTCCTCTACCCTGGGAAAAAGACTTTGGCTATTTACCCTACCCATACCCTAATGATTTTATAAATCGCTATAAGGTCACCCCTCAGCATCCAACACTCCAAGGAAAATAGCCTCAGCTTGTTCAACCTGTCCATATAGTTCAAATTCTCTGATCCTGGCAACATCCTTGTAAATCTTTTCTGAACCCTTTCATGTTTAACAACATTTTTCCTGTAGCAGGGAGACCAGAATTGAATGCTGGATTCTAAAATGGCCTCACCAATATCCTGAACAGCTTCAACATGACGTCCCAGCTCCTATAATCAATGCAGTGACCAATGAAGGCAAGCGTGCCAAGTGCCGCCTTCATCATCCTGGCTAGCTGCAACTCCACTTTCAAGGAACTATGCACCTACACCCCTAGGTCTCTGTTTGGCAACATTCCCCAGGACCCTATTATTAACTGTATAAGTCCTGACCTGGTTTGCCTTATCGAAATGCAACACCTCACATTTATCTAAATTAAACTCCATCTGCCACTCCTCGGCCCATTGGCCCATCTGATCAAGGTCCCGTTGTACTTTGAGATAACCTTCTTCACTGTCCACTATTACCAACAATTTTGGTGTCATCTGCAAACTTACTAACAATGCCTCCTATATTACCATCCAAATCATTCATATAAATGAAGAAAAACAGTGGACCCAGCATTGATTGTTGCAGCACACTGCTGGCACAGGCCTCTAGTCCTAAAAACGATCCTGTACCAGCACACTATATGTCTCCTACCTTCAAGCGAATTTTGTATCCAACTGGCTAGCTCCCCCTGGTCGCTATGTGATCTAACCTTGCTAACCAGTCTATCATGTGGAACCACGTCAAATGCCTTGCTTAAATCCGTATAGAAAAGTTCCATCAGTCTGCCTTAATGAATCCTCTTTGTCACCTCTCCAAAAAACTCAGTCAAGTTAGTGAGACGCAAATTCCCGTGCACAAAGCCATGTTGACTATCCCTAATCAGTCCTTGCCTTTCCAAATGCATTTAAATCCTGTCCCTCAGAATCACCTCCAACAATGTACCCACCACTGATGTCAGGCTCACTTTTCTAGTTCCCTGGCTTTTCTTTACCACCTTTCTTAAGTAAAGGCACTACGTTAGCCACTCTCCAGTCTTCAAGCTCCTCACCTACCCCTTTCCTCTTCAGAAGTTGCATTTCCAATACATTAAGCACTTTTTGCTGTAATTTTCCACGTTAATAGAGCAGTAAGAGCACAAAAGATTAATAAGTATATTTTATCTATTTGACTATTTAAAAAAAGTCCCATACTTCACGAAGCTATGGAATTTACTTTGTGGCCCCAGTCGCTGACACTCCATAGCTTGGAAGAATCTGAATTTTCTCAGGCAAAATATAAACCCACTTTTTGTAATGAGACAGAATATAGCTGGGAATCAGATGCTAAATAATGAAGTTGTAATAAAGCAATTGTATTCACCAGGCTGGACCAGGGTCGTCCAACATATAAGGCCTCAATTTCTATCACGCCTGTGAACTAGTATTCAAGATATGTGTCCTGTAAGCAGAGTGACAGATTCTGCAAGGAGCTGCTCATTTAAACACTGGCTGTTTCTCTCTCATTTGCCTACAGAGCTTTTCAGCAGCAAGTCTAGAAGCGAAATAGTCATAACTAGAGTAGGGAACAGTGAGATTGTGAGGCAGCACTCTGTCTGATCTCTGACTCATTAAGGTTGGCGGAAAGAGGTTACAAGGGAGAGGCTATGTACTGGGAGAGCGGGGTGGAAGAGGTGACATGGGAGAGAGATTGCCTCAAGGGAAAGAAGTTGGGGGGGTGGTTGGGGAGCAGAATGAGATTTCAGGGAGGAGTTATTTGCTGCAGAGTACTTTGGAGAAATATTCCAAAACTGACATCTAAACGACATTGACAAGTTGATGGAGCTGACAGATAGGTTTAACATGATGTTCATTGTAAAGAAATGCAAAATGATAGTATAAACTAAAAGGTGCTATTCTAAAGGATGTACAAGAAGAGAGAGACCTGGGCAAGTACGTCATTAAAGGTGACAGAACAGATAGAGCTGTTAAAGCATACTGTATTTTGCAGTTCCTTACTGAGGCATAGAATGAAAGAGCAAGGAAGTGAAAATAAACTTTTATAGGACACTGATTAGATACTGTGTAAAGTTCTGGGTGTCATATTATAGGATGTGAATGTATCGGTAAGACTACAAGAGAGGTGAATGAGAATGTTTCCAGGGTGTGACATTCTCTTTGAGGAAAGTTTGGAGAATTTGGGACTAGAATTTGGTATTCCTTGGACAGGTGAAGGCTTAGGGGAAATTTGATAGAAGTTTTCAAAATTGTGAAATATCTGGACAGAGTAGACAGGGAGAAAAAAACTTGCTGCTTGTAACAGGTCAAAATCCTGGAACTACCTTCATTACAACACTGGGTGTTTCGATATAAGAACAGTAATAGAATATTGATGCAAAGCAGTGAATTGGCCTGTTTTTTAAAATGTGTATATTGTTTACATTTGCTTTCAGGTCAAAAAAACTATCGCTGTGAAATGTGTGACAAGTCTTTCACTCAGAAGGCTCACCTGGCCTCTCACATGATAATCCACACAGGAGAGAAGAACCTGAAATGTGATTATTGTGAGAAAATGTTCATGCGGCGACAGGATCTTCGGCAGCACATGTTGACCCATACGCAGTAAGTCATCCATTAGCTGTTTTGGCTCCTCTTTCTTATTAGTATTGAGTATTTGGTAAGTTTACTTGTAGAATCTATTGTGTCAATCCAATACAAACTGATACATACCGCATTAAACGTATCACCCCCTTTCAACATAGCTGTAAAAACGGACCATTGTAAAAGCTGGCCAGTAGTGCAATATTTGTGCTTGAAAATATCAAAGGTCAAATGCTTAACACTGCCCAGATAACTTGTTAAATACGGTCTCTATGCACGTAGTATTGATATGAAATGAGTCTCTTGCACAACCATATTTCTAATTCACAATTTCAACTGAACAATTTGAGTATGATACAAAATTAAAAATATTAAAATGTGATACATTAATATTAATGGAAGGTTTAATGTAACTAGTCATCTTCTATTTAATGTGTTCTCCCTGACGTAATCATGCTCACTTTATTAACTAACTGCAGAGATAGTACGAACTGCCGATGCTGGAGTCTGAGATAACAGTGTGGAGCTGGAGGAACACAGTAGGCCAGGCAGCATCAGAGGAGCAGGAAAGTTGGCGTTTTGGGTTGAGATCCTTCTTCAGAAAAAATGAAGAAGGGTCCCAACCCAAAACATCAGCTTTCCTGCTCCTCTGATGCTGCATTAACTGACCGCAGCTGGATCAATTACTCATTGCTACATTTTAAGATGATCGCAAATCCAGTTACATTCACTAAACTCAATAACAACCATATAAATTAAAGGGTTTTAATAAGTGACATAAATAGCAAGAACCTTATCAATTTATACTCATAGTATTAGCAGTGTGGGACTGACTGTTGTCACTTCACTGGTTTTCCTGTGCCCCTACCAATAAGTCCACTTGTCAATCAATCAGCATTCTCCTGTCATACAGTGTAAATGTTGCTTTCCCCTCCTCTGGCATTTCTTGTGAATTGTCCTGATAGATGAAAAACTTCACATTCTCTTTTCTTCCAGAAATATCAAATGATTAGTTACATTTTCAATTATTTGCTAGAAAAAGGCAATGGCTAGTGAATTGCTAATGTATTCCCTATATTTAAGAAGGGGAACATAATAAAAGAAATAATACAAACGGTCAGCTTAAAGCAGTGATGGAAAGAAATATAGAATCTTTACTAAAGGAGTAAACAGATGCACATCTGAAAAATTAGAAACAAAGTGCAGTCAGAATGGATTTCGGAAGAGAAAATCTTATTTTATCTACCTTATTGAACTGTTTGAGAAGATAATAAACAGTGGTCTTGTAGAAGATGTCATTTATCTTGATTTTCAAAAGCCCTTGGTTGAGATGTCCCATCATAAGCTAATGAATAGAGTAACAGAATGGGGAAGAAGGGGACACGTGCCAGACTGAATTGCTAGATAGCTTCAAGAGTGCGAATAACAGGTATTTATTCAGTGGTAGAAGGTGGGAAGTGATGCTTCACAAGGATCAGTGCTGGGATGACTCTGTCCCCAATTTATATTAAGGATCTGGACTTTCAATGAGACTGTCAAGTTGAGAAGTGATGTTCAACATTAATGTGAGGTGGTATAGTTTGGTAGGAAGAATAGTATGGTCACGTTATTTGGAAAGTAGAGGAACAAATGGATCTTGGGAAGTACAAATACATTAGTAACTAAAAATTGCACTGCAGATTAGCAAGACCTTAGTAAAATAAAACAAACAAAATACAAAGCTTTATTTCTAGAAGGATGGAAATGAAACAAAAAATTGTGCTAAACCTGTATTGAACCTTGATTACACTATGTATTTGGGAATGCTGCTGTTCTGGTTGCATTATTTTGAAAAAAGGATATAATGGCACTCAAGGGTACAAGAGTTGCAAAGGTTTTTTTTTGCTTTTTGATAGGATTTAGGTGTCATTAGCAAGGCCTTTCCAAATTGCCCTTGAGAAGTGGTGATGGGCTGCATATTCTATTGTAATCTAAGTCTCTATTTAGAGCAACAAGACTCATTGTTGCTTGCTGCTAAGACTCTGGAGAAATTATCTTGCTCTTCCTTACACAGCCATGGGATCTTTCATGTGAACTCAACATGCAGACTTTATTTAACATGTTATCCAAAATATAACAATTGTGACTGAGCAATATTCCTTCAATACTGTACAGATGTCAGCCTAAATTTATGTGGTCAAATCACTGGAATGGTCTTGAACCAAATCCCTGACTCTGAGGCAAAAATATGATGAGTCCGAACTGATACCATCATCTCAAAAACAGCAAATCAATGTCATCTGGTTTCTTGCCAAGAATGGGCCAGTGCAGCTTTGAATGCAATTAAAGCATTATTACATGAATGAGTAAGTTTGTGCCATAATGAAAAAACTTTAGAAGTTAGCTGAAATTATATTGCTAAACTGTTTTAGGCCATTGAAGATGATTAGGGATTGGGGATCTGTGACTCAATATTATTTAACCATACATGGTATCTACTAAAAGTGAGCATTGAATTTTAATTAACACCTTCTCTAAAAGAATTGTATTTACATTTTTGTGCAGAGAGAGGCAAATCAAGTGTCCAAATTGTGACAAACTCTTCTGGAGGACAACACACCTGAAGAAACATCTCAATTCACATGAAGGAAGGAGGGATTTCATCTGTGAGAAGTGCTCAAAGGCATACTTGACAAAGTATCACTTAACTAGACATTTAAAGATCTGCAAAGGTTCCAAGACATGCCTGCCTATGCAAGATCTGGAGGAAGAGGATGAGGATGAGGATGTAGACAGTGAGGATGAGGAACTCTTGCAGTCGAACAATGACAATTACACCACAGAAGATAATGGTCAGTAGGAATTGCAAAATGTTTCAGATGTGACTGAAAAGTTGGCTGTCCTATTGAGTAAGAACATCTTTGTGGATTGAATGAATGCACAGTTTTCAATAGTCTCATTAATAACATGCAAATGGATTCCTGGTAGATCACAGCAGCTCCCTGAACCAACTATGCCAATTGCAGAAGTGTAGACAATGGAGCACAGAACAGTGACGCAGCATTAAAATGAGTATCAGGGACATGAATCTGATACATGCTCAATATGAAGATTATATGTCTTGGAATTCTAAAATGGTGAATTCCCACTCAGGCTCAGTTTAAACATGCAGATTTTATAATGTATGAATCCAGAGGTGTATCTTTTCATTTCTATAAAATCATAGAAGTATCTTGGATTGACCAGCAACATGATTTTTAACCAGAGCTGATGTGAACTTTAGGAACTTGTCACATTAACACTCACTAACTTGAATTGCTGCTCTGGGAGAAGAAGCCTAGCTCCTTGCTGCCCACGGTCAGTGATGATCAAGGATCGGTGAAGAGTTTGGTTAACATGCAAAATAAATTGATGCACTTTTAACCTGAGTTCAAAGTGTGCATTCAAGTAAAAACAGTACATTTTAAATATTTTACTGGACGATGCTTAGTCCAGTGTGAATCAAACTTGTGGGAGAACAAGTGTGCACCTATTAAATATCAGTATTCAGCTGGTTATCTTCTAAAGGACCCGACTACCTAGGTTAAAATTTTAGAAGTTAACTTTTCACCTTAAAACAGCTTTCAGTATGCATGCTGGAAGATAATTGACTTTTTATGGCAAGTGAGAAAATTCATTTTTTGCTAACTAGAAAAGAACAGTGAAAGCAAAGCTCAAGAAGGCCGAGCTTTCTCTCAAACTTGTGTTGCTGCCTCACGCCAATGTAGTTCTTGTGACTCTCCAATATGAAAAAACATATGCAGGTAGGTAACAGGCATGACGACTTTTGGCCAAAAGGACAATGCTGAACTATGTTTAGCTATAATATATTACAAAAAGATGTACAATATATTTTCCTTATGTTCCATTCAAACTAATATTAAAAAGATGGATTGAAAGTGTAGCATTTTTATCTTAAAGACAAGAGATAACACCTAGTATTTCAAATTTAAGAAATCGATCTTTAGAAATCTATTCACAAGAAAAGCCAAATCAATCACTCAGATTTGATACTAGAAGACCTTTATTCCATATATTCCTTGTTGAACTGCCTACTCAACTGAAGTTATTAATCATGTAGGGAATTGTACAAGGAATGAGTTTGAGACTTAATACAAATTGAACTGGTGTAAAATATGGTGACTAATATCTGTAGCCACCATTCCCTTTCTCTTTTTCTTCCCCACACAGGCAGTCACAGCATTTATCAGAATTCTGGCATCGTGCATTGATTTGCTTGACTGTACCAAGGCACAAACATTTGGATAGAAGATATTGCACAACAGATAACTGACCAAATAATACATTTATTTCAATTTAATTTACAATAGGTTGTTTTTTCCAAGTATCAGATGAACATTCCCAGAAATGCCCAAAAACGAAACACTGTGGAACAAAGGTACAACACTATTGTTTAGCATCCAGGTATTTTTAAAATGAACAAGTATTTACAAGAAAAATGTTGCCTAATGATTCAACAGTGAAGTGACTATTTAACACAGTATGTGCATGCAGACCAGAAAGATTCAGGGTTTGATACTCAGCATGACTATCAGCTCAGTGCCATGTTTTCTATATGGCAAACCTAGGAGGAAATTAAAAGTCAAAATAAGAAAAATCCCATTGGCAGCAACTCTGCTCGATGCAAATTTTGGGGCAGGGGTGAGGCTGATCAAAGTTAAATAGTCTTCAGTCACCATCTTAACTCAGACATGAATGATCACTTGAGGGAGATAATGAAGACCTGCTGACTCCTATTGAACCAAAGCACTAAATCAGTAAACAGGGTAGGCAACAAAAAAAACACAATTAATAGCAGTAACTTACAAGTAGAAATGTCTCAACCTCCTAGGAATATTAACACACAAGGCCAGTTTCCAAGGCTGTATTTACATTTCTAATAAATGTGTTAAGTAATCTGGGTATTGTACAGAAAAAAAGAAGTGTTCAAGTGATAAGATCAACCATGATGTTACTCAACAATAGTAAGGGCTCAAAAACCTAACATTTCTTACATTAAGAAAAAAAAAATCAGATTTTTGGGAAGGCAGGTTGAAGAAAACATCTGACTAGGAAAAAGTACTAATGACAACAAAAGAGCACAATTGGCTTAGCCAATGACAAGGATCCACATGGTCCTGTGTGAAAGTGTCTCTGCTAGGCAATAATTTAGCACAATGATGTCTCCTAGGTGCTTCTGACAATCTTTTTCCAAACTTTTGGTCGTGTGCCCTAATATCATCTAATATGGTTTGGTATCAAATTTTGCTTCTAAACATTCCTGTGAAGTATGTTGGGCAATTTTATTGTGTTAAAGATACTAGACAAACAACTCGAAGTGTGGACTGTAGTTCCATGAAACTTACCATTTCAGCAAAGCTAGTTCAGATTATTCCTCATCAATTGGAGGTATGCCCAGCTCCTCATCAGTCCATTTAGAAGGATCAGGATAAGGAAAATGCCCCTTTTGTAAAATATTAACTGTTAGTTAAGAGATAGGCCAGGAGATAAATAACTTAAGTGACAATACATCCAGAAATGTAAGGATTAATATTTGTCACAGCATACTTAAATCTGCCGTACAAGAGAAATAATTAAAGACTATTAAAAGAAACCAAAAACAAACTATGCTGCAGGCCCTGAAACTAAAAATGTAATCTTTACTAAGGTTAAGCCTTTACAATGTAACTTTGCAGTGCATTCATTTAAATTTTCTTTAGATAACAGATTCAAGTGTGAATTTTTATTTGTGTACACATTTAATTTGGTTAGTTTAAACGGATATTGGCCAAGATCTTCTGCTCTCTGGAAAGTGGAGACCAGGATGTATGCTGAAAGATGCACATTGGGGCATCTCATATTCCAACACACTGACTACCTACTAACAGCATATGAGGTTTAAAATTTTCAGTGGTCAACATCTGGAATCCTCCAAAAATGTCCCCAGTTCTTAAGTTACAGTTGGAGGCCTTGGAGTGTTCTGACTTACTGACCTTTATAGTTAGTCATGAAAAGGTAGTGGAGTTCAAAAGCCCCATAACTCCTGGCTAACTACAAATCTGGAAAATCCAGCCAGAAAAATCCCAGAAGGTTAAGTGGGCAAACTTTTGTCTAATCTTCTTTAAAAATAAGGATTTCAATCAGGATTGGAAAAATTTCCACAAAACGTTCAAATGGGCTACTATGTTCAGTCAGAACTCTTTGAGCACTCATTTACTTCCTTAATAAGGCATCTTATTCCTGTACTTACAATAGGTTTGAGCCACTTGAGGCCAACTCTGATTCAATCATAGCATAAGGAGTTAAGACGTAGGATCAAAATGAATTTTCACATCTACCAAAAGGTAATCAGTTTGTTAATTTCTGCATTATAATCTGCCAAGAATACAAATACCACCATAACTAGGAAAGGCTGTTGAAGCTTACTGAACTTCACTGTCCATTTCCTATCTGGCACGGAGTATCAATTTCCTATTGCTCCTGTGTATGCTGACCTATACTTGTTCTTAGTCCAACAGTGACTTCTAAAAAACTTCATAATTGTTTACAAATTCCTCAATGACTTTGCCCCCTCTCTATTTCTGTAGCTCCTCCATTCTGGCCTCTTGTTTCTTTCTGACTTTAACCTCCCCACTTTTGGCAATCATATCCTCAGCTGCCTAAACCAAGCTGTTTCTTCCCTAAACCTGTCTACCTTGCTCACCCTAAAGATGCTCCATAAAATCTCTCTCATTGATCAAACTTTTGGTCATTCTTCTTACATGACTCAGGGTCAAATGCTGTTTGATACCCTTGATGCCAAAGGAAAAACAGCTTCTCTTTGTTTAGACAATCCATGATTTTAAACAATATCAAATCTCTTATCTTTCTTTGCTCCAAAACATGAATCTTCATTCCTTTTTAAAATTGTAAAATGAAGATCATAAGATGCTACAAGAAATACTGGAGATTCATAAAGTACTCACAAGGACTGCATCAGGATCATGCCATAGGTGCCAGAAAATCCAGAACCACATGAAACCACTAAGAAACTCAGCCTCCAGTACTTGCTTCTTGGTCAATTGTGGGTACTGTCGATATTGGGGCTCAATATGTGGCCCACCACCAGCTCTGGGAAAGAGGGGTTAAGATAAAAAAAAATTAGAAAATGTGGCCAGACACATTAATATTGTCATGAATTTACAAATAGGAAGATTAATAAACCCTGAAAATTGCCAAGGAAATGTCAAACTTCACTAAACCATTGGAGAACCTCTATGTCAACAAATGCAAAATCCCAAAACTAAACAGAGTTATCAAGAATAAGAAGGACCATTGACTGTGTATACGTTTGAGATAATGGTTGGAAAGAATTGTTGGGCTTTGATTTTTAGGCCATTCAAACAATCTTTTTGGAACCTGTTACATCTGGAACATCGGTCCTTCCTATCAAAAGAAGGATGTACAATTATTGGAGAGAATATAAAGGGACAGCTATAACGTCGATTCTTGAACAAAGGAAAAAGAAAGACAATCTATTCTGTTGCATCATCTCTGGAGACGGACAGCAGGTGATGGAGGGAGGACTTTCAATAGAAGTCTTTATGATTTTCATAGGCATAGAAACTTTAAACGCAGATGTTGTGCCTGGCCCAGAATCTGACAGCAAGGTAGGCATACTTTAATGTTACTGGAATGGAAGGAAAGCACGTGACATCTATCAAATGTCAGCAGAGGTAGTGAAATGTATCTACGTAGTGTTTCTTTTAAAGCACCTGGACTCATTCATTTATAAAGTGGGTCAAAGCTATGGGTTCTAAAATTAGGGAAAGAAAATGGTCAAAGATTAGAAGGGCCAGTGGCTTCCAGTCATTGCTGAGTTACATTTCCTACAGCACAACAGTGATTACACTTCAAAAATGCCCAATTGACTGTGAAACTCTTAGGGCTAACTGACACTGTATAAAAATGTACAATTCTTTTGCAAGAAATTTTTCTAAAAAACGGAATTTACTCAAAATTTGTACAAGTATGTTACAATATCAGTTCACACTTATGAAAACTGCAATACACCTCAATTTCCTTCAACACAAGTCAAAATATTGAGAGATTGCTACACTACCAATTCTAGTTATACTTGTAATATAAACACCACATCTCAAAGTCACTGGTATAAATAGCCAGGAGGAATTTCCAAAAGTTCCAGCTCAATGGTGTACCATGACAGGAGGAGCTTACACTGTGGACTTCCCCAATGACCCATGCGGCAGGTGCCCCAAGCTTTTGGTCATTCTTCATTCATAGTCCTGAGACTTGGAGCTGTTCAAGTCTGCACTCAGCCATGGTCACCTCTTTGCATTGGAACAGCAATATGTTTCAGGCAGACGAAAGTGTGCCTAGAATTGATGATTCTTCAGTTGATGTTTTTTCAATATGCAACAGACCATATAAACAGAGTGCCTTGTATTAAATATACGTTTAGACTTGCTCAGGATGAACCTCAACAGAAAGGACTGCATTTCTTTCCAGAGTGTTTTGCAAAAGTACATTTATAAGAAGTTGGTGACATTGTCTTCCCTGCTACAGCTGCCAAGAAGATTGCACATTGTGTTATAGAATCATATAGCATGGAAACAGAACCTTCAGTCCAACCAATCCATGCCGAACATAATCCCAAACTGAACTATTCCGTCTGCCTGCTCCTGGCCCATATCCCTCCAAACCTTTCCTATTCATCTACTTATTCAAATGTCTTTTAAACATAGTAATGGTACCCACATCCACCATTTCCTCAGGAAGTTTATTCCACACACAAACCACCCTCTTAAAAAACAAAACCCTTTTTTAAAAAATCTTTCTCCTGTTACCTTAAAAACGTGTTCCCTAGTCTTGAAAACCCCATCCTAGGCCAAAGACACCTACCATTAACTCTATCTATACACACGATTTTATAAACTTCTATAAGGTCACCTCTCAACCTATGTTCCAGTGAAAAATTTCCTAGCCTATCCAGCCTTTCTCTAGAATTCAAACCTTCCATACTCGGCAACATTCTGTTAAATATCTTCTGAACCCTCTTCAGCTTAATAATATCCTTTCTATAACTGGGTGACCAGAATTGGACACAGTATTCCAGAAGAGGTCTTGCCAATGTCCTGTAAAACATCAACATGATTTCCCAACTCCTATGGCTCAAAGGACTGAGCAATGAAGGTTAAGTGTGCCAAATGCCTTTTTAACCACTGTCTTTTTGTGATGCATACTTCAACGAATTATGTACCTGCAACCCTCTGTTCTACAACACTAGCCAAAGCCCTACAATTGATTGTATAAGCCCTGTGCTTGTTTGTTGTACCAAAATGCAATATCTCACATTTATCCAGTTTGAACTCCATCTGCCCAATTTTTCAGCCCATTGACCCATCTCATCAAGATCCCTTAAGTAATCTCAGAAAACCTTTTTCACTGCCTACTATTCCACCAATTTCGTGTCATCTGCAAACTTATTAACCATACCTTCCATATCCTCATCCAAATCATCTATATAAGTGACAAACAAAAGAGCACCCAGGGCCTATACCTGTGGAACACTGCTGGTGACAGGCCTTCAGTTCAAAAAGCAACTCTCCACTACCACTGATTCCTGTCATTAAGCCAATAATGTATCCAATTTTGTATCAGAGATAATAGGAACTGCAGATGCTGGAGAATCCGAGATAACAAGGTGTGGAGCTGGATGAACACAGCAGGCCAAGCAGCATCATAGGAGCAGGAAAGCTTGATGTTTCAGGCCTAGACCCTTCAGAAAAATCCAGCTCCACACCTTGTTATCTCAATGTATCCAATTTTGTTGAGACTCCAACTGTGAATGAAGCTGACCTTCTCACCATTAACCAAGCTCTATCTTGGGCCTTGTTTGAAACCTTTGGCAATAAGGCGTTCTCCTAAATCACAGAATCCCTACAGTGTGGAAACAGGCCCTTCGGCCCAACAAGTCCACACCGAACCTCAGAGCATCCCACCCAGACCCATCCCCCACAACCCTCCTAATCTACACCTCCCTGTGGACTACGGGCAATTTAGCATGGCCAATCCACCTAACCTGCACATCTTTGGCCTGTGGGAGGAAACCGGAGCACCCGGAGGAAACCCACGCAGACACGGGGCGAATGTGCAAACTCCACACAGTCGCCCGAGGGTGGAATCGAACCCGGGTCCCTGGCGCTGTGAGGCCCCATGAATTCGCTAGTCTCCCTAGAGAACTATTCAAAACGATCTAGTTTTATTTTTGTCTTCTGCAAGATTACAAAAACGTTTCATACAGACCCTACTGACGTATGGTCAGCAGAGTTCCTCCACGAAGACAGGCGGACAGCACGGTGCAACTGAACGAAACGTCCCGCGGCAATGTCCTTCACAATACACAGGAAACTTCAACAAATGAGGATCCTTCATCATAGTATTGAGAACCTGCATGCACTTTCAAACTGCTGCACAAAAGGTGCTCACCTGTACATGAATCGCCCATCTCTCTACCCCTCCTCCCACTAACAATGGTCACAGCGTCAGTTTGCTTAATTATCTCATTAATGAAACAGCTCTCACCTCCTGACCGAGGGCTTCCCTGGACTCCGGCCTTGTAGGAACCGGGATCCGCTCCTCAGCGCCGTCCTGAGTGCCCTTACCCAGAACATGGCGCCTTCTGTCTCCAAGTACAACCTTTTTCCACCCTCTAACAATCTCTACACTCATTGGACAACATACAATGTCAGCCGCTTCAAGAACAGACCGGGCAGGACTTGCCTCAAGAGGGCGGGACAGGACCTTACATGGGTGGGGCCGGACAGCTGATGGGCGCGGGACACGGCGGTTGATGGGCGTGATCGCGGGGGGCGGGACTCGGCGGTTGATGGACGTGACCGGGGGCGTGGCTTGGTGGTTGACAAGGCTCATAAGGGTTTAGGCCCGAAACGTCAAGTTTTCCTGCTCCTATGATGCTGCTTGACCTGCTGTGTTCATCCAGCCCCACGCTTGTTATCTCGAATTCTCCAGCATCTGCAGTACCTTTTATCTCTGATACAGGCTTATAGGAGAGGCCGGGCCTGGTGGTTGAAATCGTGCCTTCATGGGGCGCGATCTATATGTGATGGCAGTATGTAATGTGCGAAGGTCAGGTCGATCCTGTTTTTTTCGGTGTGAACACCAACTGAGTATGAGAATGTCACTGAGCTTCACAGAGTCCCTACGGTGTGGAAGGAGCCCATTAGGCCCATTGAGTCACACTGACCCTTCGAGATTAACTGTATTTGGTCCCCACACGTGCTGCCATTTCTGAAACAAAAACAGGAGTTGCTGGAAAAGCTCAGCAGGTCTGGCAGCATCTGTGAAGAAAGAAATAAGAGTTAACGTTTCGGGATCGGTGACCCGTCCTCAGAACAGAAATTTCTGTTCTTGTTTCTCTCTTTTCCAATGGCTCTGCTGCCCCGGGTCGGTCACCTCCTGTACCCCGGGCTGGGCCGGGCCAGCCGCCTGGTTACGGGGAGAGGGTCTGATTTCCTGGGTCTGGATTTGGGCCAACAGCTTCCAGTGCAAGTTGATGCTGACCTTGGCTGAAGTGACCTGTTGATAGACGTTCAGCAACCTAAATGTTAGCTGAACTCTGTACGTTTCAATGTGTTGAAGTTTTCTTGCTATAGTGCTTTACTATATGATTCACTTGCTGGATAACTTCACTTAGTTTATGAACCATTCACTTTATTTCATATATTGCAAATTCTGCTCCCTGCTTTTGTTTTGCTTGCTGCCTTTCAAATAACCTATTCCCTTTTGAAGAATAAAATGACGAAATAAAAGCGATGTATATCAATGAGAATGACTCCTGGTTGACTTTGTTTGGGGGTTAGGGTGACACAATGGATTCGGACTTGTTGCACTAATGGCTGCACAACCTCCACTGTCATACTGTTGGACTCTTGTGGTATGCCTACCTTTGAGCCAAGAGGCCCAGGTTCAAGTCCCACTTGTTCCTGAACTGGTTGATTAGAAAATATGTGTGATTGCCATTGACATCAGACATTTGTTCAAGTGTGGCTTCAATGTGATGTATCATAACTGGGGTAAATAAGAACCTAAGGGAATCTCCCAACTGGTTGGAGTCATTGCTGAAGAAAGGAAGATGGCTTTGGCTGTTGGAAGTCAACCACTACGGTCCCCAAAATCATTTCTAGATTCCTAAGTGTCCTTGGCACAACCATCTTCATTGTTTCACCAATGATCTTCCCTCCATCGTAAGGTCACAACTGGAGATGTTTGCTGATTATAGCACAATGCTCAGCGCCATTTGGAATGCCTCAGAAGCTGAAGCAGTCTGTGTCCATTTGTAGCAAGACCTGGACAACATTAGGCTTGAAGGTGACAATCAACATTTACATCACATAAGTGCCATCTTCAACAGTCAATGGCATTAGCATTACAGCATTTTCTACTTTCAACAGGGGATTTTCATTGATCAGAAATGGAAATAAATCAGCCACATAAATACTGTGACTACATGACAGGACAGAGGCTGGGAATTCTGAGCTAATTACTCACCTTCTGACTTTCCAAAGCCTGTCCACCATCTGCAAGACATAAGTTACAGGTGTGAAGGAATACATTTATTTGCCCAGATGAGTGCAGTTCTAATTTTATTTGAAGACTGTTCAGTTCAAAGAAGCGTGTTTAATCAGCACCCAATGCACCAACCTAACCTCACTTCCTCTACCACTGACTGAAAGTGGCAGTAGTGCACACTACATACAAGTTGCCCTGCAGCAACTCACCAAGATTCCTTTGACAGTATCTTCCAAACGTACCACCCAGAAGAAAAGGCAGCAAATGAATGGAAACCACACTATTATCTGCATGTTCCCCAACAAAACCATAGACAATCCTGACTTGTTATTCCTTTTGATACTCTGTATCAAAAGTCCCGGTTACCATCCCTACTATCACTGTGGACATCCCTATTGCAGCAGTTGAAGAAGGTGGGTCACTACCACCTTCTCAAGGGAAATTAGGGTTGGATGAAAAAAATCAGCTTTGCTAAAGATCCTGACATTTACGCAAGAAGTAAAAATAGCTGAAGTGTGCCTGAGTTAATCCTTAAGATCATAAGATGTAAGAGTAGCAGGCCGTTTGCCCAAGGAGTCTGCTCACCATTCAATGAGATCAACCTTCAATGAGATGATGGCTGATCTGATAATCCTCAACTCCATTTATTCTGCCTTGTCCCCTTGATTCCTTTACTAATTAAACATCTATGATTCTCAGCCTTGGATATACTTAAAAGTGCAGCCTCAATAGCTCTCTTTTGGTAACGAATTCCACAAATTCACTATCCTCTGAGGGAAGAAATGCCCACTCAGCTGTATATTAAATGGGCAATCCCTTACTCTGACATTATACCCTCTCATCATAGACTTTCCCAAGAGTCTTTCACTGCTCACAATGTTGTCTCCTCTACCTTGGGGAGACGAAGCGCAGACTGGATAAGGTCTTTGCAGAACACCTATGTTCTGTCTGCAAACATAACCCTGAGCTCTGGTTGCCTGCCATTTCAATACATCATCATTTTCCCTGGCTAAAATCTCTGTCTTGGGCTTGCTGCAGTGCTCCAACAAAGCTCAGTGCAAGCTGGAAAAACACCATCTCATTTTCCATTTGCGAACGCTGCAGCCTTCTGTACTCAATATTGAGTTCAATCATTTTAAGGCCTGAGCATGTTCTCCCATGTCCTTATCCTAATCCCCACACACCAGACTTATACATCACGTGATCTGCTACCACATACGACCCATTGTCAGCCACTAATGGTCCCCATTAGCAGCTGTTCATTCTCACAGACTGACCTTCACCCATTCCTTTGTCTACTCAACTGTGTTTTCCTCGTTGTGTCTCTGGGCTCCATCTCCACCTATAATTTACTCCTTTCTCCCACCACCCCTTCTTTAGCATATATACCAATCTTTTCTGAGCTACAGTCAATTCCGAAGAACAGTAATTCTGCTTTCCCTCCACAGATGCCACCAGACGTCCTGTGATTTTCAAACAATTTCTGTTCGTAATTTAAAGAAAAGGATAGAGAGAAAATGGGAATTATATATATGGTTAGCTTTTTAAAATTCATTCACAGGATGTTAGTATCACTGGCTAGGCCAGCATTTATTCCCCATCCCTAATTGCCCAGAGTTAACTGTCAATCATATTGCTGTGGGTCTGGGGTCAAATGTAGGCCTGATCATACAAGGACAGTAGTTTCCTTTCCTAAAGGACGATAGTAAACCAGATGGGTTATTCCAACAATGGTTTCATAGTTATCATTAGACTCCTAATTCCAGATACTTGTTGAATTCAAATTTCACCATCTGCCATGGCAGGATTTGAACCCAGGGGGTCTCTGGATTTATAGTTTAATGATAATACTACTCGGCCATCACTTCCCCTCAAAGGGAGTGGAGCCTGAAATTGGTAGTAGGAAAAGTAGTACAGTCCACCATGAAAGAATTACTAGCAGAGTACTTGGAAAACAGTGACAAGATTGGACAGAGTCAGCTTGGATTTATAAAATAGAAATTATGCTTGACAAACCTATTGGAATTTTTCAAGAATGTCACTTGAAGAGTTGATAAGGGGAACCCAGTGGATGTGGTTTACTTGGACTTCCAGAAGGCATTCAGTAAGGCCCCACATAAGAGATTAGAATATAAAATTAATGCGCATCAGATTGAGGTAGTGTACCAACACGGATAGAGAACGGGTTGGCAGACAGGAAACAAAGTGTAGGAATAAACAGGTCATTTGTTGCGTGAGAGCCAGTGTCTACTCGGGTAATCTCAGAGACCAGTACTTGGACTCTAGCTATTCACAATATATATTAATGATTTAGATCAGAGAACTAAATGTAATATCTCCAAATTGTAGACAACACAAAGGTGGGTGGGTGGGTGAACTATAAAAAGGATGTGAGCTTATTCACATTGGTAGCTATAGCAGAAAAGTGGATTATTATCTGAATGCCAATAGGTTGGGAATGGGGGAGGTGCAATGACACCTGGGTGTCCTTGTACACCAATCACTGAAAGTAAGCATGCAAGTGCAGTAGGCCATGAAGAAGGCAAATGCTATGATGAGCTTCTTGGTGAGAGAATTCATGTACAAGATCAGGAATATCTTGCTACAACTGTACATGGCCTTGGTGAGACTACAGCTGGAATACTGTGTGCAATTTTGGTCTCCTTATCTGATGAAGGATATTCGGGCTATGGAAGGAGTGCAACAACGGTTTACCAAACTGATCACTGGGATGGCAGGTCTGATGTATGAACAGAGACTGTTATGAACAGGACTATATTCATTGGAGATTAGAAGAATGAGGGGGAATCTCATAGAAATCTATAAAATCTAATAAGACTAGATAGGTAAGCACAAGAAGGGTGTTCCTGATGACGGGGGAGGCTGGAACCAGGAGTCACAGTACAAACATGCAGGGTTGGCTATTTAGAAATGAGATAAGGAGAAATTTCTTCAGCCAAAGTATGGTGAGCCTATGGAATTCCATACCACAGATTGTGATTTCTGCCAAAATATTCAATGTTTTCAAGAAGGAGATAGATAGAGTTCTCAGGTCTAAAGGGCAAAAGCAGGAACACAATACTGAGTAGGATGTTCAGCCATGATCACATTGAATGGTAGGGCGGGCTTGAAGGGCCGAACGGCCTACTCTTGTTCCTACTTTTTTCTATGTTTTTATCTCTAGGTTGATTAAAAATGTTTTGTATTAAGAATCCTGCGTCTTTGTACTGGATTGTCTATGCCTTAGTAACATGCAGTGAAACAAAAGCTTGATACTACCCGGATTAAAATGCTGGATGCAATAACTGTTCAGTTGATTCATTCCATTACTGAAGCTTGTTCACTTTAAAAATCACTTTCGATAATTGTAGCTGACAGTGATGCAGGTGGTAACCTGAATATTTAGCTGAAGAATCATAAAACATGGATAGTAAGAGTAATTTAAACTACCTCTCCGTTGAAAGATTAGTATGCTCCAGTTGTACGTGGTCTCCTAGGTAACAACAGAAACATAAACTCATTAGAGGGAGGCTTCAAGATAGAAACCAAGAGAGACAGGAGGGGATTGATACAGTGAGTTATTGAGATAAATGTCTAATAACAAAAATAGAATGTAGAAAGACAGTCATATGGAGTTACAAAAAAAAACACAGAAAAGTACAAATTAGTAAGCAAGTCACAAACAGACATATTTCTCGGCAGCTATTTTGAAATTAATCTGCATAATTGCAGTGAGATGAGCACAAAGAAAGAAGCAGTCATATAGGAGTCATATACTGGAAAATTACAAGCATACAAGTCACAGAAGAAATGAACATATATGTCATTGAAAAGAAAACTACAGACAAAAAGTGAGGCACACCTACTCAGAATTGTGGACTGAGAGAAAATCATTATAACGGATATAGTCAGACAAAGAGATATACATCAGAGAAAATGACAAGCTGAGAGAGTATTTTTGCAAATTGAGATCCAAGCTTAAAGGATCAAGGAATACCCTACAGCTTCAAGCAAAATACTGGATGGAATAAGTGTGTACAAGACAAGAAGCAATCCAGACATTAAAAGGAAAAGGATTATTTCATCCTGCAGTGAGTCCCTTTTCAGTGTATTTGAAGATTGTTCAATATTTATAATGGGAGCATTTTGTGCATATGTGAACATGCCAACTGTATTGTCCATTTCTGGGATGGTTATGAAAAAGTGTTTCCTTAATTTATTATGCCTTCACATTTTCTCAGTTTATGGTTGCAATGGTAGAAGACCATGATACTAGTAATGCCAATATTTATTGAAGTGTCTGGCAGCAATTGCAATGGAGGTAAATGCTTGATGAATCTCTGTGCCCCAGATGCACGTTGATTTCCTGGCAGAGACCATGTAAAAATCTAAGCTATAAAAATCTTAACGATCTCAGGCTCAGAGTTCAGGTATTTAGGATCTTCTTAGCCATTTGTAACTACGCCACTGCATTGATATGCAACCAGGCCAAGATTATTAATTTTCTTCTCTCCTTTGAAGGTTCTCACTTGCACTGGGATGTGCTCTCACAGGCACTGGCTAATATCCAGAGGGTTCCCAAATGAGCAATCTTTACTATGTGAATTCAGATGGCTGCCATCTTATCTTTACTTATTAATGTTTGCTGGTGGATTATACTGTGGTAATTGATGAAAGAGTGAAAATCAGGATTATTTCTACAAAATGCAACAAAGCCTACATTTGCACCAAGTATATCTGGTGCATCATCATTAGAATGCTTATCTCAAGCATATGCCTTTTGAATTCATTGTAGTTATCCTCACCTTTTGTTACCTCATTAAGGGGCTAAAAGGTAACAAGATCCTCCTTAGTCGTTATGACCTTAAAAAACACAATCAGTTGGGCTGTATCAGACATGGCGGCAGATTCTGCAGTAGTTGCTGAATGATGTCTATGGATAATGCACATGATGCTCCTGTGGAAGCACCAAATGACATGCTCTAGATTGCCATTATTTCTTCTTTATTCTCAAAATCTTTGAATATGGAGTCAGTGGCCATAATCGTTGCTTTTTAAATTACTTCACCATTTGTGAATGATTTTGTGCTTTGCCAGAAGATGGCACACATGAAGTGATGCTTCAGTGTTGGTCTTATCTTTTGTTGCTGGTTTGCAAACAAATGGCTTCAGCTTTCAAATACAGCCTTCAGGTCATCGCCTTCTACTTATCAATTTACTTTGGAGACAAAGAAAACAAATGTTCTTTTGTTTTACAGTTGTGAACAGAAATTCATTTTTGTGGAAGCTCTAGGTTTTCGGTTTCTTTTTAAATGGCCAAGGTTCCCACTCATCGTTATTGTTTCACCTTGTACTTTGTAACATCACTCAGCAGGTCGACTTCTGGATCCACACCTCTAGAACATCCAGATGTTGCTACTTACAACTGCGAGGCACTGGAGATCAGTTCTGTGGTTGCAATTTGGTTTGGAGCTCCTGGTCGATTTGCGTTACTCGGATATTGAATATGAGATGCAGTAGTGTTCCCCCTAATATTTTTCTCATCCAGCACAGGCTTATTTGATGATCAGTTGAAGAAAAAAGAGCTGCAGGTCTACAGCAAGTGGGCAGTGGAGCAGGATTAGCTGAGCTGCTCTTGCAGGGAGCTCACATGGACATGATGGGCTGAATAGCCTCCTCTGTTTTTAGTACTGTAATATACTGGCTTCATGCATCAGTTCCAAGTATATTTCTTATTCATTAGTTTGTATTTCCAACACAAAACTCACATTAATCTACAATGGTAGTCCATCTGGATCAAATAGAAACATGATGGTAAAGTCTGTTAAAAGCATGCACTTTTCTCCAGTTGCAAAACTCCTAGGAGTGGTAATCATGCAGGGGCATAATGATCCATGTGTGGACTGTGAGAGAATGTGGGCAGGCGGTGAGGTCAACTGTCAGAGACACGCACAGCAAAGCAACATGGGTAGTGAAATTGACTATCCGAGAGACACCAGGGGTAAAGCACATTTAACGTTCCCTTTTTTTTGCATTATTCTGCATTCTAAACATAGTTGATGTTTGCCTTCATTTCATTTACCTTCTGATTTCACTTGCCAGTTTTGTTACTTTCTGTTACCATCTTTGTTGTGATTTGAACTATCCCTCAGGCTCCCATCCCCTGACAAGCTAGTTTAAACCCTCCCAAACAGCACTGGCAAATTTCCCTCAGCAAATATCAGTCCCATTCCCATTAAAGTGTGATACATCCAACTTGAGCAGTTCCCACCTGCCCAAGAATTGGTCCCAGGCTCTCAGAAATCTGATACAGTACCTCCTAGACTAATTTTCTTGCAATATGTTCAAATGATAAATCCTCCTATTCCTATGCTCAAGTATCACATGGCACTGAGAGTAACCTGAGATGACTGCTTTTGATATTTTACTTTTCAATTTCCTTCCTAACTCCCTAAAATCTGCTTTCAGAGCCTCAATCTCTTCCTACCCATGTCATTGGTACAAATGTGGAACCCCAACTCTGGCTACTTGCCCTCCCCCAGAAGGATGTCCTGCAGTTGTTCTGTGACATCTTTGATCCTGGCACAAGGGAGGCAATACACCATCCTGGAGTCACATTTACTGCTGTAGAAATGTCTGTCTATTCATCTGACAATGGAATCCCCAAATACTATTGTTCTTCCCTCATTTTCCTCCTTTCCTTTACAGCCAACCCTCCCATGGTGCCACAAAGTTGACTCTGACTGCATTCCCATGAGGAACCATCTCCCTCACCAGTTATCAAATTGGAAAATAAATGAACAAGCAAGATTCAGGGGACTCATGCACTGCCTGCCTGCCTCAGTTATTCAATACTTTTCTGCCTGTATGCTCCTAACCCTCCCAAGTTCTCTCAAGATGGCAGTGGAGTCACAGCCCAGGAAGACGGAGATCGTCCGCTCCACCTGCTTCTACTTTTTCCTCTTCTTTCTTTTCTTCATCTTCTGATGTTGTGGGGAACCCGGAGCAGTGTTGACAGTGTTGGTTGGCTGCAGTGATGGCAGTGCCTGAAGCAAAGATTCCTGACTGCAGCAAGCCCAGAGCCTGGACTCGGGGACTTGGTGTGTCATCAGCTATAGTGGTGCTTGGTGCCTGATATGGGGCTGTGGTAGGCCCAGAACCTGGACTCGGGATCTGACTCAGGGGTCTTTGGCTACGGTGGTGGCGATGCCTGAACTGTGGACTCAGCTGCAGTGGAGGCAGTGCCCAGAGCAAGGACTTCTGACTGCGGAACCTTGCAGAGACCTTGCAAAAGCCCTGTATTTGTGTTTGTAGACCCCTTTTTCAGAAGATGAACTCTACTCTTATTTACTTTTTATTCCTTCATTTTTCTATTTTATTCCTATGCTTTTCTATTATTCTAATTTACTCCTAAGCTTCTGTATTTTAGAATCTGTACCTAAGCTGGTGCTGTGAATGGCAACTTGTAAATTTTTCCCTGTACTCATGTGAGTACATGTAACAATAAAGCTAATTCTAATTGTAATTCTTAATTTAAGTGCATCACACACAGTTCTCTGTCTTGTGGATAGACAGCAGTGTCTTCAACCACCGCTTTGAGCTCTGAACTCCAAAGCTCAAGCTTATGCAGCCAGTTACACTTCTTGCAGATATGTTTGTGTAGGACACGTGGTGCATCCACAACTTCCCACATACTGCAGGCTGTATTCCATTTTACTGAGCTAGTCTGCCATATTGTAACTCTACAATTAGAGTAAGTGGAATTACTTACCAGTTACTTAGCAATCAGTTTCTTCTCCTGCACCAAAGTAAAAGCCAATTACCGGAGGCTGAAAAAGAAAGAAAAAGACAAACATTTCCTTTCCCTTCTCTCTGAACTTCCTTATTCAACAACTTCCACTTTACACTCTGTCCAGAATGCAGCACAAAGAAAGCCCTTTTTTCCCATCTCTCTCAAAATCAATTGCATTCAAACTCCTTTAAAAAAAAACTTTTGACCAGACAATTCGTCAGCTAACTAGAACTGCTCTCAGATATCTTGTAAACTCCCATTGTAAGGCTAGAACAAAACTTAGAATCTCTGGACATAGGCAATACTTTTAGATGGTGGGAACTAGTAGGAACGGCCGATGCTGGAGAATCTGAGATAACAAGGTGTAGAGCCGGATGAACACAGTGGGTCAGGCAGCATCAGAGGAGCAGGAAAGCTGACGTTTCGGGTCTGGACTTTTCTTCAGAAATGGGGGAGGGGAAGGGGACTCTGAAATAAATGGGGGGGGGTAGGTGGATGGAAGGTGGATAAAAGAGCAGATAGGTGGAGAGGGGACAGACAGGTCAAGGAGGCGGGGATGGAGACAGTTAAGGTGAGTGTAGGTGGGGAGTTAGGATGGGTGTTGGTCAGTTAAGGGAAGACAAACAGGTCAAGGAGGCAGGGAGGAGGCTGGTGGGTAGGAGGTGGGGGTGAGGGTTGGTCAGTGAGGTGGGAGGAGTGGATAGGTGGGAGAAAAGACGGACAGGTCAAGGAGGCGGGGGACGAGCTGGGCTGGTTTTGGGATGAGGTCGGGTATGGGGAGATTTGAAGCTTGTGGAGTTCACATATTGACCATTGGGCTGCAGGGTTCCCAAGCAAAATATGAGCTGCTGTTCCTGCAATCTTCAGGTGGCATCGTTGTGGCACTGGAAGAGGCCCAGAATGGACATGTCTTCCAAGGAGTGGGAGGGGGAGTTGAAATGGTTCGCGACTGGGAGGTGCAGTTGTTTGTTGCGAACCGAGCGTAGGTGTTCCATAAAGCGGTCTCCAAGCATCCGCTTGGTTTCCCTGATGTAGAGAAGGCCACAACGGGAACAGCGGTATACCACATTAGCAGATGTGCAGGTGAACATCTGCTTGATCTGGAAGGTTTTCTTGGGGCCTGGGATGGGGGTAAGGGGGGAGGTGTAGGGGCAGGTGTAGCACTTCCTGCCGTTGCAGGGAAAAATGCCGGGTGTGGTGGGGCTGGAGGGGAGTGTGGAGCGGACAAGGGAGTCACGGAGAGAGTGGTCCCTCCAGAAGGCAGATAAGGGTGGGGAGGGAAAAATATCCTTGGTAGTGGGGTCAGATTGCAGGTGGCGGAAGTGGCGGAGGTGGAGGATGATGCGTTGAATCCAGAGTTTGGTGGGGTGGTACGTGAGGACAAGGGGGATTCTGTCTTTGTTGTTATTGCGGGGAGGGGATATGAGGGATGAGTTGCGGGAAACGCAAGAGATGCGTTCAAGGGCGATTTCGACTACTGTGGAGGGGAAGTTGCAGTCGTTGAAAAACGAGAATATCTGGAATGTCCGGGAGTGGAATGCCTCATCTTGGGAGCAGATGCGGTTGAGGCGAAGGAGTTGGGAATAGGGGATGGCATTATTGCAGGAAGGTGGGTGAGAGGAGGTGTATTCTAGATAGCTGTGGGAGTCGGTAGGCTTTAAATAGATATCGGTTTCCAGGCAGTTGCCAAAGATGGAGACAGAGAGGTCCAGGAAGAAGAGAGAGGTATTAGAGATGGTCCAGGTGAACTTGAGGTTGGGGTGGAAGGTGTTAGTTAAGTTGATTAACTGTTCAAACTCCTCGTGGGAGCACGAGGCGGCGCCGATACAGTCATTGATATAATGGAGGAAGAGGTGGGGGATCAGGCCAGTGTAGCTGCGGAAGAGGGATTGTTCCATGTATCCTACAAAGAGGCAGGCATAGCTTGGGCCCATGCAGGTAGCCATGACCACCCACTTTGTCTGTAGGAAGTTGGAGGAATTGAAAGACAAGTTGTTGAGGGTGAGGGCGAGTTCGTCTAAGCGGATGAGGGTGTCAGTGGAGGGCGATTGGTCCGGCCTGTGGGACAGGAAGAAGCAGAGGGCCTTTAGGCCTTCTGCATGGGGAATGCAAGTATATAGAGACTGGACGTCCATGGTGAAGATGAGGTGTTGAGGACGAGGGAATTGGAAATTTTGGAGGAGGTGGAGGGCATGGGTGGTGTCACGGATGTAGATGGGGAGTTCCTGGACCAGGGGGGAGAAAATGGAGTCAACATAAGTGGAGATAAGTTCGGTCGGGCAGGAGCAGGCAGAGACAATGGTTGACCAGGGCAGTCGGGTTTGTGGATTTTGGGAAGGAGATAGAAACGGGCGATGTGGGGTTGAGGGAACGATGAGGTTGGAGGCTGTGGGTGGGAGGTCACCTGAAGTGATGAGGTTGTGGATGGTCTAGGAGATGATGTTTTGGTGGTCGGGGGTGGGGTCATGATCAAGGAGGCGGTAGAAGGAGGTGTCAGAGAGCTGGCGTCTGGACTTGGTGATGTAGAGGTCAGTGTGCCATACTACAACTGTGCCTCCCTTATCCGCGGGTTTTGTAGTGAGGTTAGGGTTGGAGTGGAGGGAGCGGAGGGCTGCACGTTCTGTAGGGGAGAGGTTGGACTGGATGAGAGGGGTGGAGGGGTTGAAGCAATTGATATCTTGACGGCAGTTGGAGATGAAGAGGTCAAGGGAGGCCTTGAGGTGGTGTCCAGGAGGATGGGGTGTGTTGGAGGAGTACTTTTAGTTAATCATTAAGTTTAGATAGAAATGAAACCTCACCAGCTCTCAGTACAGACCAAAACAATATTGAGGAGTCTCTTTTTAATATTGTTCATTGTTAGTATCAGCTAACATGGGAAACAGGAATGGAATTTGGGTAGACAGCAGTTAGTGGAAAATGGGGCTGAAAGCACAGGAGATGGCATAATTTGGAAGTGGTATAAGGAGAGAAACTGGAGAAAGATTCAAATTTAGGGCTAGGACAGGGAATCTTTGTTGTAGGAGGTTTGGTGGATTAAAGGAAAGGATAGAATTAATAAAGGCAATAGGTTGGTCTCAATCTTATTGACAACAAAATACATGAACTCTTGAAACTATTGTTGAAGGTGAGGGTGAACACAATGGGATTAATAGATTTAAGAATGTAGTTTACCTGAGCAAAAAGCTGTCAAATAACTGGGCAACTATAAAGTGCCACACATGGAGTGCCAGCAGGAATCTTGTCTGTCTTCCAAAATGTGCTGTTGTATGGAGTGTACATGTGGAATAAAGAACAACCATTCAATTGCAGCTGAGTTCAAACATTAACCTCTTCATTTCATCAACAAGGAACTCAAGCAGTTGGCCTTAGTGGTGGGAGATTCTTCTCATCATTATTATTTTGACTTATTGGTACCAGTTTTAATCTTCACAGCTGTAAATTCTTGTTATCTGTAAGTTCTTGTTAATAAATGTGTCTCTTCTATTCCTAACAAACCTTCTGTAAATAACTTGTAATTAACTAAAATTTAACCAAAAGTTTGACGATGATCTGCTCTAACTTGTATCATTACAAACTAAAATGTGGACGAAGCAAGCTATATTAATTCTGTTTACTGACCAGGCTGGTGTGACTGGCCTGGTAGCCATGACAGAGGTGCTATTTCTCAGATGGTATGTTAAAATTGAGGCCATGTCTACTTGCTTGGATGGGTACATCAGATCCTGTAGTTTTATTTCAAAGGTGTTATTGCAGGATGTCTATCCTCAATGCACATCGCATAAAACCATTCCAGTAGTGATCTGTATAAAAGATCTATTTTGGGCATAATTTATATTGGGTGCAATGTTTGGAGATGGTATGATGCAATAATGGGGAAAAAGTGGATTGTTGTTTGATGGCATATTTTACATATGGGACAATTAGTGTTTGTGGAAAAAAGCTGGAAATAGGAAATTGCTTTTGGGTCTAATATTTTGGATGTAGAATTGTATTATATATAATGCCTTAAAAGTAACATTGTATTTGAGCAGAAAAGATTGAAAGTAGGATTTTCCTTCGTTCATTGTGAAAAGGACTGTGCTGCACTGAGTTCTGGGACGTCAGTTTTAAACACCATACAGGACCTGAAGAACAGAAACTGGAGGCTCAACAAGGTGCATAATTAATTACATTTTTTTCATTTCAGGAGCTCTGTTATGGCAGTCTTTTCTCCTTCGTTTTGTACTTGGAGCCTTCTTTACAGGAACATTAAGGACAAAAATGTGATCTTTGCTCTGGACATATCTGGGAGCATGTATTCCAAACTAGAAGCAGTGAAGTACTATCTAATCCAGACCCTGTTCACTCAGGCCTATGCAATGATTAACTGCAAATTCAACATTATTGCATTTGCTGGGAAGGTATGTTGTTTAGTAAGTTGCTTCTCTAGTTTTTTAAGTCAAAAAATTAAGTAGAGTTAAGATTAACATTATAGACACAAATAAATATTTAACTAAATCAGTTATTGTAATTATGTCACTAGTTCATGTTCAGCCTAGCATGGTTGGACCACTCTTGTGATCAGAAAGGGAACGTGAAACTGCTTACACCTGCATCCTTTCACATTCTTTTCTATTTCAAGCTTTATATTAACCTCTCTCAGTGTTGTTTAAAATTTATAATGATAGACAATTACATGACACCAGGGTCCTTTCCACTTTGTTTAATAAAACCGGGTGCGGTTCATCTAATTCATCTAATGATAATTCATATATAATGAATTCATCTAATTGCTTCATCTTTTCCGATTGTACACTTAGTATTCTCACTTTCCACTATGTCACATCTACATATGCCTTAAGATTTTGTTCTTCATCTTCAATGGATCTTGTTCTTTTGCTATGACAAACATTTTACTTTTTTCTCTTTATGTTTTGAAGGAATGTGGGCATTTCTGGCAAGCCAAGCATTTGCTGTCCATCCCTAATTGCCCTTGAGTTGAGTGGGTCCATGTACAGTGCTGTGTCTGTCCTGCAAAAGTTATGACGTGATTGAAACAGTCTCTAGTATTTATCATTGTGTTATTGTCAGTCTGCTTCATCCTCCTCTCAGCTTTTCTAATTTGTGTTGTTTTCCTCTAACTTTGCTTTGATTTTGTTTTGAATCCTTAGGTT
The DNA here is from genome assembly GCA_024137785.1 of Ginglymostoma cirratum. Taxonomy (NCBI): domain Eukaryota; kingdom Metazoa; phylum Chordata; class Chondrichthyes; order Orectolobiformes; family Ginglymostomatidae; genus Ginglymostoma; species Ginglymostoma cirratum. Next base: position 34,282,118 of record JAHRHZ010000021.1, read on the forward strand.
CAGATTTATCAATACTTCTCCCTAAAGCCTCTTAGAAAATTTTCATACAAAAAAGGCCATTCAATCCATTGTGCACTTTGAAAGGGCTATCCAAAAATTCCACATCTTCTGCTCTTTCTTAATAATATTGCAATTTTTCCTTTTCGAGTTTTCATTTTAATCTTAATTTTAAATTCACTACACATCCAAGGAATTCCAGCTTTTACTGCACTCTTCCTTCTGGCAATGGGGACGGCATGGTGGCTCAGTGGTTAGCACTAACTGCCTCACAGCGCCACGCACCCGGTTTGATTTCAGCCTTGGACCACTGTCTGTGTTGAATCTGCACATTCTCCATGTGTCTGCATGGGTTTCCTTCAGATGCTCCAGTTTCCTCCCACAGTCCAAAGATGTGCAACTTAAGTGGATTGGCCATGCTATATTGTCCATCGTGTCCAGGGATGTGCAGGTGAGGTGGATTAGCCATGGGAAATTCAGGGTTACAGGGATGGGTGGGTCTATGTGAGATGCCCTTCAGGAGGTCAGTGTGGACTCCATGGGCTGAATGTCCTTCTTCCATGTTGCGGGGATTCTATGAATACACCTAGTCCAAAATTTAATTGTGGTCTATTTGAATGTTTTGCATTATTTGTACAATATATTTTCTGCAACTTTTCTTTCTAGTTTATTTCGACCAGTTCTCACATCTTGGCACTTTCCATTAAAGATCATTTACCATTCTCTTTCTTTTTCAGCTTTTACTTTAGAGTTAATTATGTTGTGATAACTATATCTTAGATATTATATGATCCTTTTGCTGCCTTCCTTTATTTTCTACTATAAATCCAACACTGTCTTCTTTGTCATTGAGCTAAAATATTCTAATCTAAAAAGTTGTCCTGAACACACTCTTTACACAATATAATCATTCATAGGGCATGGTGTCGCTGGACAAGCCAGCATTTATTGTCCATTTCTAATTGTCCTTGAGAAAGTGATGGTTATCTGCCCTATTGAATGCAGTGGAGAGAATTGCTAGGATATTTTAAGAGGGCAGTCAAGAGCCATTTGCATTGCTGTGGGTCTGGATTTACAAATGGGTAAGGATGGCTGATGTCCTTCATAAACTATTTCAATGAAACTGGTAGGATTTTTTTATGGCAATCTATGTCAGTTGTCACCACTACTGGTTTTATCTTATTTACTAAAAATTTATAGCTGTTGTGGAAATAGAGACAAGTCATCAGTTAAAAAAAAATTACCAGCCTGCATGCCACTCATCCCACACCTGATCCATTTTCTCAGAAGTTCTCAGCTGTTGTAATTACTGTACAATATTTGTAGAAAGAGAATTTTCCTCCAACAGATGGTGCCTAGCTTTCATGTGCTCACCAGGATAGAGAAGAATACTTTACTGCGCATCAAATCTGTGCTTCATCAGATTTAGGACTGAGATCAAAAGATGTAACAGTTTAGCAGAACATCACTTTGGTTTTGGAACATTAATGTACGGAGACAAAAAATTTCAGAAGGCTGGTATGTTGAATGTACTTGCCATCCACCCAAAAAAAAAGACAAAAGATGAACTTACAAATTAAAAACAAAATCATGTTACAGACACCAGCAGTGCAATGTGTGCAACAAATCTGGTGAAAAATCATGGGCTCAAAAAGAGCCACCCACTAGAACAGAGAATCATGTAGGAGGCCACATGTCTGAATTCTAGCAGCTGGAAATCTGCCCAGACGTTAAGTGTGTGGCAGTGGGATAATGACATAGAAAAGTTGCCCATTGGCAACAGAACCTCATTGAAATGATTTATAGGCCACTTAAATATAATTTACATCAGGTTAGGCAATTTTAACATTGCCTCCTGAAGAAGGGGTCTTGGCCTGAAACGTCAGCCTTCCTGCTCCTCTGATGCTGCTTGGCCTGCTGTGTTCATCCAGCTCTACACCTTGTTATCTCAGATTCTCCAGCATCTGCAATTCCTACTATCTCTGCAAAATAATATTGCCAACTATGGGTGGACATAATCTGGGAGATGACATCACATGATCTTCTGCTTTCAGTTGTTCCTCCCTCTAGAGTCCTGGCATCGATTACCCAACATTTCCATCATCACCCATCCCCAACTCCCTGTAGCTTTTCAATCTATCCCACTTTTGACTTCTGACAATCTGATCTGGTTGTACAAAGGTAGAAACTGTCCAAACCTGCTGCTGTGTAAAACATCATTGATTGCTTAGTTGCACAAATCTGAGTAACTTAACATTTATTTATTATTTACCTATTCCCTAGGTTGCAAAATACTGTGATAATTTGATTGATTGCACACCTCAGGCAGTAGAGAAAATTATCCCATGGATCAAATCTCTGGAGTGTCAAACTGGTAGAAACATGCAACATGCTTTAGCTGTTGCATTAGATGATCCAGCTACAGATGCAGTTTACCTAATAACAGATGGGATACCTGACATCAAACCTCAGGAAGTCTATGTTATGTTGATGTACGCAGCAAAGGGTCGACCAGTACACACGCTTTATGTGATGGAAAGTTGTAACAAGTCTGAGGTTCATGAGTTCTTGGAAAAGATAGCGTGGCAGACTGGTGCTTCCTTTCAAACAGCAAGACTCAACACAAGTGAATCAACGAAACAAGTGGGTTTCAAAATGTCTAAAATAATAATAGTAATCATTCTCAGCATTTACTGAGGATTTAATATTTGTGATTTGTGGGACCGTCTTTTACTGTCTACAATAGCAGCCTTTCAATCATTGCATTATATTAAGGACATGCTAAAATTTGTGCCTAACAAGATAGCTTCTTTTCAAAAATATAAAAGGGTAGTTCCATCCACTTAAGATTTAGATATAAGTGAAAGATCAAGGGATATTGCCATAAGTTTAAATTATTCGGATTTTGTTTATACTCCCCAATATTACAGCAACTATATTAAAAGTAAAATGTTAGGTAAACGTTTAAAATTGGGACTTTTATTCAATACTTCTCTTCAAACTGAAACTATTTTGTAGAATTTTCCACTCTCATTTTGACCATTTTGTATTGGCTGTGTTTGAGATTCCTGTGATTTAACATTTAAAATACAGTAAAGGTATTAAATAATGGCAAAGTGTAAAATTTCACTTGTCTCAGATTCTCAGTGGCAAGAAAAAAAACTTACAACGCTAGACCAAAATTATCAAATCAAGAAATCAAGCAAGCAATAACAGCAAAATTCAAGCCTTAGCTGCATAGGAGGTGACCAAATATTTGATTAAAGTAATGTCTGATAACATCACTTTTGAAATTAGTATATCATTTTTAGATATCATGTCCAGTGAAACTTAAAACAATTAAATCATCCACCCTTTTTAGGGGCAATTGAAGACCAGCCTGAAAATTGTCTGGGCATGATTTTTTGAACATCAGCCCTAGTGCCACAAAATCTTCTAAATCCTTGACGGATTTTCCTGTACTTGTGCTAACCTTTCCTCTTCTCAATTTCCTTTTGTTCTCTCTGACCCTTTTCAATCTCTTATAATTTTCCATCTGTTTCTTCTCTTTTGCTATTTGTTGCTGAGCTCAGCCCACATGGAGCACTTGTGCCTTTTCTCCTCATTCCCAATTGTTGATTAATCCATTAACAGATTTGTAATACTGACACAGCTGCAACAGCCTTCCATTCCCATTCATGACCCTGAGATTCATATCTTGATGCAGAAGTTGGCTGGCCAGAAGGCTGATTTGGGGATCCAGAACTCCATGAAAATTTTAAAAATAAAGTATAAACATGAACATCCTTCCAGCTGTCACTCTTTCTCAATCAATCACAAATGTCAACCCGTGTCACCTCATGTTCTCCATGGTCTCATGCCAAGGTATGCCTCCAAAAAAACTCCTATTGCCCCTCATCCTCTCTCCAGCAAGCTATGCCTGCCCTTGAGCCCCTTGATCCTTAATACCCTCAATGCTAAGTCATGGTCCACCCAATATCAATGGCCCCTCATACCATCCATGCCAATTTATGCTCTTCCACCAACCACAAATATAAAATTACATCTCATGTATGGTTTTAACCTTTATATTTGCAAATTTTTGTATTACATTTATATACGTGTAGTTCAAAATTTGTCTTCTTTGTAAGATAACAACAAATCACAAAGGATCAAACAAGAAACATAACCATCAGCAAATAGCAACCAACAATTAAAATCAATCACAAAGTTAAAGGCATACAAATCAGAAACAGGTAGCCAGCAACAGTCACTATTTAAAGGGCTCAGGTGGAAATAAGGTTTACAAGTAAACCAGAACAGATTACAACATATGCAAGAATATTATAATTTAACAAACAATAACATATTTGTGTTTGAAATGATTGTAACATTATCCATTAAAACTACTCCTTTTGAGTAGTTTTAGCCTGGGGATACAGAATTTTCAGTATATTGTTCATAGTTTACCGGATTGTGGGCTAAAGCTTGCACTTGAACATGTAGAATCCACAAATCATTACAGGATATATTTGAAGTATGAGCCAACTTCACAACTCATTCCACTGTATCAGTGGAAAATTGCTAAAAAGAAACCATTATGGTAAGACAATGCGCAAACTCTTACATTTTTTTCTGAAGTAACTTTATTTCTGCAGTGAGGACCTTCATAACAGGGGCCCCAGGGGAAGTCTGTGGAGGCAGAGTGCTTGATAGGGTTCTTTACAGAGCACTTTGCACCTTTTCTCATGGACCCCTTCTCACTGTACCTAATCTGATACTGAGAGCTTTCTCTTGTGCTCACTATCCTTTCCAACAGAGATTATTTGAAGCTAATATTTGAGACAACAATGATAGTTTTTGTGATGACTACAAAGTATTACAATACATATTAAAATGTTTTTAATAATAAAAATTGAAAATAATATTACAAATCTTCCTAACAGTAGCCCTGGAAATCTTATCATTTGCAGCTTATCCCAGTCTACCAATTCAATTACTCTGATCCGATAAGAACAAACTCTACAGAGATGAATTGCTGCAGTATGGTTGCTACATTGAGTGGAGATCCCTACAACCGAACTGGACCGTTACATGTAGCTGTGCCTTTCAGGTATAACATTATGAGGAGCAACATGGTGTTTATATTCTACCCTGAAGAGATTACCTTCTTATCAGTTCAAACATCTGATCGGTAACAAAGGTTGGAAAAAACATTGATTACTGTCAACAATAACAGCAGCTTGCATTTATATTGCACCATTAACATAGCAAGATGTTCCAAGAGACTTCACAATAGTAGATATCAACAACATCTGACACTGAGCTGTCATAATGTATATATTGTTATTGTTTGGGAATTTGGATTTTAAAGTAGATGAAAAGCAATTTGGGCTTTAACTCTGTGAAGATTATATTTTTTTAAGAAGTCAGAAAGTCATTTGTGAAGGGGCTTAGACAGCTTTTCAAATAAACACATGACTGAAGTTAAATGACTACATAAACTTCCTGGGGAGTTAATTGCTGAATTTTTACAAAGCTGAGTTTAATGATCTGCTCTGAAACAAATGGTCGGGGTCATTAGTAGGTTGAGTTCAGAAGAAAGGAAGTCATCCTAGCAGGATGGTAGTTTATATTTTCTAAGAAGTGAAGTGAAATCCAGGCTGTCAGGACTAGAAAGAGTTGGTAACAGTAGCTAAGTAAGAAATCTTAAAGTTAAGGTCAGAGATAATAATTCACTGAGGTTGAGCGATTGGAAAGGATATTGATGGGAAAAAGGGTTGAACCTTTCTTTGTTGATGTTTATAGTAAGATCGTTCAAAAGTATCAAATTATATATAGGTTAATTTTATTTCTTTTATGTACTAAACCTATTTTCTTTTGTTTAAAGAACATTGGTAACCTGCTATGAATACGTTCAGTGACTGGTCACCAGGATAGCCAAACAGCAAAAATGAAACTTTTCTGAGCTAGGTTTCACTCTAGAACTCTGACTTGTCCTGTATTACCATTAGCTGGGATTATTACAAACTACAATAGGAGATAGTAAAATGCATGACCAAAAGCACGATCAAAGAGATAGGTTTTAGGACTTGAAGCTCATCAGCTGGATGCCTTTGGGTGCCTTGGACTGTTTAATCTCCTGCGGATTATGTAGTTGTCCTCATTGCAGCACTTCTAGAATTCTGTTTTTGGACTGATTGCTGTCCTTCTTAAAGTGGAAATCCTGATTGTATTCCATTGTTAGTACTTACTATAGCCATGACCCAAGAAAGTAGGTTAGGACTGGGATGACTAAGAGGCCTACTAGAAATCTTGTCCTGCCAATTCTCCAGTTCTCTGAAGAGGGGAATGTACCCTAACTTTACAGGAGTTGGGACTCATTTACATTGCAGGTACCTGTGTTAAGACAAACACAAAATTTTGTTTTGTTTTTCAAACATTTCACTACACACAAAGCAGGATCAAAAATTTAGATTTCAACTAGTCTTTTTCAACTAGTTACCGTGTATCCTGTATATATGATATATATTCTCTGTACCTGTCTTACGTACACAGGTCTCTTCCATGTAGCTGGAGTACACTGCATCCTTATGACGTGAAGATTATAACAAAAGGAAATTTAGTTGATTCCTACGCGGGAGAGCTGATAAGGGGAGTTCGTGTTTTGGCTCGAAGGGAATGTGATGGATATTATTATCTGGGAAGACTTGGCCAAGAGGTTAAGGTGGTTATTTGTTATGTTTCTTTATCTCCCCATTGCCAGACCAAACTCCCTCAAAATATATCAAGGAGATAGCCCAGACCCTAACTGCTATCTTATTAAAAGGCAAGTGTAAAGTGCTGTGTTTCAGATGTAATTCGATCAGTCTACTAGTAAGCTTTGAACAACACACAATTTACTCTTACACCACAGTCAAATACAAACAAAAAATAACATTGGGCATAACTTTAACTCTATTGAAATACTTAACAAAAGAATATATTATTTAACTACCAATCTTTGACTGTTCTAAAATAGCAGCATCCCATAAACCCTTGTCAAAGTCAAACTCAGCAAAACAGATTGTCTCATGTGCCATCTCCAGTCGAGGAGAAAGGAACACCAAAATAAACAATCGAGCAGGAGAGAAACAACTCCAACTTATAGCTGCAGCAGAGAGAGCTGTATCTAGTAGCTTCAAACCCCAACTTCAACTTCAACTGAAAGCAAAACTAAAACCCTAGATGTGTGTAAGCCTAACTCTACCCATTCATGCTTCTTTTGTCTAATTTAAAAAACAACTCTTGAGGAGCTCAAAGCTGTTTACTCATTGCTTTCGAAAGGAACATTTTTACACCAATGTTTCTGCCTCAGAAACTGCACAGAACTAATCCCTCTTAAAAGGACAGTACCATCACACCACATTGATCATTATTCATGCTCCTGAAATTGCAGCACCTTCCTGAGATTGAGGTTGATATGATGTTTTGTTAAGATTAAACCCTGTTTTTCTCATGTGTTCTTGAGATGCAGAATTCCAAACCCTTCCCATACAGATGGCATGCCTCTTCCTATGCTTTAACTTTTGCTCATATTACACCTTCCAACAACATAACTCTAATCCAGTCTACCTAATTAATATCCATCAATTAAACGGTGGAAAAAGGATGGTGCTCCTCTCAATCTCAGATTGATTTTAGATATTTCATAGTAGTGAGAACTCTCCATTGTATATGGCCAGGTGTTGCTTATGATCAGCAAGCGCTTTAGTGCAAATTGGCAAAAACAGCTTTTGCTCTTTATTTTCAATCTAATGCCAATGTTGAGCACCTCTGGGTTATGATAAATCTCCTTATCTGCGAGTCCAATAACAGCCAGTTTTTTTTAGTTTTCTGCTATGATAAAAATTCCATGCTCTCTGCAGAAAAATGCATATTGGAGATTTTGATTAACAAAAGTGTCAGCTCATGAGCAACCTCCACTACATTTTCAAGCAATTTCTGAATTGGCGCATCATTTACCAGTTAAACCTAAAGATAAGGTATATGTTCTGACAATGTCTGTCAAGCTTTTCAGCCTAGAAAAGGAACCATTGAAGCTGTGAAATATTATTCCAGCTGTGAATAAATTGTTAGAGATTTAAATTTTTGACCAGTCCTTTTTTTTTTCATAATTAACTGCCCCCACTGCCTTCACGATGTAATTTTGTGCAGGACCTTTATGATTAGCCAATAATATGTTTTTAACAAGTAAATGTGTAGTTTTTGCTGTTTATTAACATTGAAGTTACTGTTGGATTGAATCACACCTCAGAATAGAACGATTAATCTGTTAACATTGACTATTTATTCTGAGCTGCTGCTTTTTCCTCTTTATTAAAACCAGAGATCAGAGAAAAAAAGTGTCCTTTGAAGGCCAAAATAATGCCATGCATTATCCGTAGTATCTGATAAACTGTTATATTTAGGGATGTCCAGGTCGATTCTTGGTGCGGTTTGACAAGGATAAGAAAACAAAACGAAAGGTCCACCGCCGCATGCATGAAACTGCCCTTCATGATATCATACACTATGAAGACGCTCAAAGACATGCCATTGGACCTGGATGCAAAGTCTTGGCACCGTGGGAGATTGACATGGACTGTTATGGCCCAGGGACGGTGTTACAAGGAAGAGAGGAACGAGGGTTAAATTCAGGTAATGAATTTTAATAAAACACACAAGCAATATGTACGAGATGAATTTTCTGTTAGGTGATCTTTTGGTATCAACAATATTTTAAGGCAAGCACTATTTCATTTAAAATGGAGAGCTCACACATTAATATATCAACCTTTGGAAAAAAAATTCTCCACACCAGGCATCAAAATTGCTATTAGAATGAATGAGAGAAAAATATGCCTTAAAAAATAAGTTTCAATTCCACACCATTTCTTGCTTCTTAATCCCCTTTAACCCTGCAACACAAAGACATCTAGTGTACCCACAATGGAAGAAATAGATGGATGTAGAACAATTAGTGATACCTATCAAAACCTAAACCAGTTAGGTTTTGCCATAACTAACATTAAATAGATATGCAGTCAGCCCTAACATACATTTGAAATAATTCTCATAGACATTTACAGCACAGAAGGCAGTTATTTGGCCCATTGTGGCCAAACCAGTCAACAAAGATTTGACTACACAAATCCCATTTTCTAGCTCTTGGCCCATAACTCTGGGGGTTACGGCAATGCAAGTAAGTAGCTAAGTACTATTTAAAATATGACTCAATCATCCCTTTAGGCAGTAAGTTCCAGGCTCCCACCAGCCTCTGGCTGAAAACATTTCTCAACTGTCCTCTTGACCTTATTACCTTTTACTTTAAATCTTTGCTCCCTGGTTATTAACCCCTCAGCTAATGGACAAGGAGCCTTCCTATCCACCCTATCTATGCCCTTCAACCTTACACACCTCTATCATGTCTGTCTCAAACGTTGCAGCTCCACATAAACCAACCCCTAGCCTATCCAATCTTTGAACATAGTTAAAGCTGTCTATCCCAGGAAACATCCTGGTAATGAAAGCTTTCCCTTTGACTTTGGCCCTGAGCATCCTTATCATCTGTGCTGTATGCCCCTTCTCCCCCTCTCTCTAGAGCATAAAAGTCACCATTTTCTAGCCTCTTTCAGCTCTGAGGAAGAGTCATGTTAGATTCATAATATTAATCCTGTTTCTCTTTCCACAGATGCTGCCAGACCTTCTGAGTTTCTCCAGCATTTTGCTTTTATTTCAGCATTCTGGTAAATCTTCTCTGTATGCTTTCCAGTGCTTTCCAGTAAAGAAATCATAGTTTCCAATCTCAAACTTTAGACAACCATACTCTACTCCCAATATTAATAGCTTCTGAACTAATCAGAGAGATAGAAACCAAGACACACAACTTCACTTTGTAAAGGGAGTGTATTGACTTGCTCAATCTTTTAGTCTCATCTAAACAACCTGGTGTCCGAGCTACCCCTTATTTATATACGCTCAAAAAATATTAATAACCACCACCTCTTTATCTTAACCTTAACAATGACATTACAAGACTTTAGCAGTGTGATTGAAAGATATTGATAGGAAATGTGGTAATACTCACTTTAGCTCATAGGTGGGACACTTTAAGCAGTTGGCATGCCCAGCTCAGCCACAGCCTCCTACGGTTTGCAGTGTATTTATTACCAAATGTCTGTGCCTGACATAGAGCTGATATACTGCATTCTATTGACATTTCATATATGGTTTGTCAATTTTCTGCTGTTCTTCTTGGTCCTCCTCAAATAGCTGCATTGCTCTTGAAGCATTGAATCCAGTCCACATATGTGAAAAAATTTTAGAGATTTCATCATGTAATTATCAGTTCAAAAGTCTGTGCTTTTGCAGAGACTAGCCTCATGTAAACTTTGAAACCCACTGGACTTTCCCTTTAATTACCAATTATACATAAAACTCCACACACTATTCTGCTTGTGCCCCAACAGTTTGTTACAGACTTATCACCATCTTCTTCCATTTGTTTTCTTCAAAGGAGATGCAGGGATAATTTCAACAATTACAGATCAGTTAGTTTAACATTGTTGGGGAAACTTTAAGAAACAATAATCGGGAAATGAAGAAATTTTATGGACAAATGTGAGTAATTGAGGAGAGCCAGCACAGATTTAAGGGGAATTAACTAACTTGCTGGAATTTTTTTGGAGACATTGATGAAGGTAATATTGTTAATTCAGTATATATGGACTTCTTAAACAGGCCACAAAACAGCCTTATAGTTAGAATTCAATGCATAAAAGATACAGTAGTAATACAGATACAGAATTAGCTAACTGATAGGAAATGGGCAGTAATGGCTAATGGATATTTTTGGGTGGGGGGAAGGCTTGAGGTGGTGTTTCTAAGGGGTAAACCTTTCTTTTTGCTGATATATATTAATGAAATAGACCTTGGTATATGGTGATAATTTCATCATTTACATACAATACAAAGTTTAGAAGAATAAACAGTGTGGGGGGTCCAGAGTCCAGAGCTTCAAAAGATCATAGATAAGTTTGTGAAGTGGGAGGATAGGTGGCAGATGAAGTTCATGTAGGTATGTGTGAGGTGATGCATTCTTGTAGAAAGAAATGGAAAGATCATATAAAACAAAGGAAATTACTCTAAAAGGTGTGCAGGAGCAGGGAGATCTGGGTGCTTGTGCATAAGTCATTTCAGGTAGCAGTACAGGTAAAGAGGGAAGTTAATAAAGTAAATAGTAACCTCAGCTTTATTATTAGGATTATAGTATACAGCAGCAAAGAGTTTATGCTGAACTTGCGTAAGACACTAGCTAGTTCTCAACTGGAATATTGTGTACAGTTCTGGGCATCACACTTCAGAAAGAATGTGAATGCATTGGAGAGGGTGCAGAAGAGGTTTATGAGAATTGTCCCAGGGATGAAAAATTTCGGTTGTTAAGATAGATTGAAGAAGTTGGGGCTGTTTTCTTTGGAGAGAAGAAAGCTAACAGCAAATTTGGTAGAAGTTTTCAAATTATGAAAGATCGGGACAGAATAGATGGGGAGATGTTGTTCCCACTCTTAAACAGTCAAGAAGGGTGAAGATTTAAAGTAATTGCAGGAGAAGCAAATGAGAGGTGAGAATAAAATATTTTCTCATAGTGAATAATTAGAGTCTAACGTGCACTGCCTGGGTGTGTGGTGGAGGCAGGTTTAATCAAGACATTCCAAAGAGTATTAGATGATTATTTGAATAGATTAAATGCGCAAAATTATGAAGAAAAGCTGATGAATGGTCTAAAATAAAATATTCTCAGAGAACTAGTGTAGATATGATGGGGCAAATGCCTCTTTCTGCACTGTAACAATTGTGGTTCCGTAATCTTACTTGTGTGCTCTTCCCTTCAGTCATCTCTATTCAGCCTGCTATTAATTTTATCTTTAATGTTGTTCACTCTCAATGCTCAGTCTAGATATATTTGCACAAGAAAACCAATGCAAGTTCAAAGGAAACTGAAGAAGAAACAATAGGAGGAAAACTGAATTCTAATTTTGTTTTTAGATCATGCATGCACTGAAGGTTTGATAGTGAATTTCTGGAATGGCAGAACGGAGAAGGTTCATCCTGGAATAGCTATATGGATTCCTATGTTTCAGAGTCAGCGAATCATTTTGGAACTCCAGATGACCACCACGGCTAAACAGAAACTTCTGGACACTTACCCTGATTATCCACAAGTTGTGCCACCCGGGTACAGAGGATTACAGAGAAGTATGGAGCCTGTGTATCATTTCAGGAGCATTCATTCCAATTGCAGTCAAGCAGTGTGGATCCCTGATGACCCACCTAGCTCAGTGAGCCTTGATGGAATATCTCCTGTCAAGTCTGTTGCTTCTAGAAGTGAATTCAAAAATGAAAAGGTCCTTGGAATTAAACTGACTAGAGCGGATCTGAATCAGAAAGTAACAGACCAGCTCACTCAACATGATCTAACTGTTCTGTCAAAATCACTAATGAAGAAAAAGAAAGGCTCTGGAGAATTTGATGGAACAGGAAACAAGTCTTCCCCTGACAGGATCACTGACAAAACAACCATAAAGTGTAAATCTGCTAACCTGGTTGATATGAACTGGCCTAAGTCTACAATTGCAAGTAGAGCCTTAAATACTGACTGTGGGCTGTTGAATCTTCATCAAGGCACGAAGAAGAAGATGAAAGAAAAGGATACTTTTATGTCTGGCAAAAAGATCCCTCAATTCCTCTTCAGAAGAAATCTGGTGAGATATTATTTCTTCTTGGAGACCAATGCGTTTCATTTATACTTCTAACATAGCCAACAAGTATCCCAGATATTGACTAAGTTTACTGACAGCTGTTTTTGATGGATCCTTTGATGAAAGTTTCTCTCACAGTTTGATTAAATTGTGTTCATAGTGCTGGAATTCTAATATTACACCACTAACTAGCATTATTTGAGAGATGTCAGGGGCATTTTTCACCTGCCCATAGCCTGTTCAATGCACTTACTAGGTAGGCCTTGATATGGCAGCTAGTGCTCTCACCTGAAACAGATAGGAACCTAATGTAAAATGTAAATAAGGATCCTAATTGGTTTTCGGGGCAAACGTAATTTGTACTTATTTTGTTCCCAAGTACTTCTCTCCATTTCCAGCCTCCAGGCTCAACCTTGCATTCTGTCCAGTTCCAGGCTCAGCATTTCATAAATTAAATCAGCATTACCAAGCTCAATGCCATTCCTGCCAAGTTGGCCACATCCAGAGTTCCATCTTCACCACATACCATCCCCCCACTGCCACTATGCTCACCTTCTGAGCTTAAGCTATGCTGGGATGGTAATGCTTTCTCCATCCGTGTAACAAGGAAATGCAGCAATGTAATGTGAAAATCTTATTTGGTTTCTTGATGATTATGTTTTTATGATATGTTTTTTATGACTGATTTTGTTAGTAGGTGCTTTTAGTTCTGCTATACTCTCTGAGCTTGGATAGTGGGATGTCAACGTGATATGAGTCACTCCCTGCTTAGTTCACATTTCTTAAAATGTCTGTGTCAGTAAACTGCAGTCAGTTGTCAGAAACTATCTGATCTAGCACACAAAATAGCCTTAGAATAGAGTTCATTATGTCAGCAATGATTGTACTCATTGTGTTGCTAAGTCACTGAATGATAGCAAATTTAGAGAAGGAATCATTCACAAGAATGAAATCTTCCCCGTACTCTGTAAATAAATCTGTTACTATTTTCATTCAAGAAGTGGATGGAAAATTATTTGCATATAGATGCTCCCTCCACTACTGGGATGATATGTTTGACATGCCTCACATGCATTCGAGAGTAGTTTAATATCTTGTTTCATTACTAGTATTATGGACTAGACCAAACTCCCTTCAAAAATATCAAGAAGATAACCTAGCCCCTAACTTTTTTCTTATTTAAAGGCAAGTGTAAGGTGCTGTGGTCCAGATGTAATTTGATTGGTTACACTACTTAGCTTTAAGCAAAACGTACTTTATTCTTACCGTACAATTAAAATACAAACAAAAGAGAGAAGAATAGGTCTAACTTTAACTCTATTGGGAAAACTTAACAGAATTGTAGATTATTTAACTACTAAACAGCAACTGTTCCAATATAGTAACTTCCCATAAACACACCCTCGGCAAAGGCAAATTCAGTGAACTAGATTGTCTCGCATACAATGTTTCTCTAGTTCATGAGGAAAGAACATCAAGAGAAAATTCTGGTAGAGAGAGCAAACTCAAGCATTTTGCTGTAGCAGGGAGAGAAGTACATCAGCTACAAAACCCTAACAACTACTGCAAGCTAAACTGAAACCCTGGTTCTGTGGGAGCCTGACTCCACCCATTCATGTTACTTCTTTTGCTCCAACTGTTTAAAGGAAAACTCAAGGCCTCACAAGTTGTTTACCTTATTGGCTTGTAACAGACTAGTTGGTATCTTGGTCTTAACCTCTCTTCACAAAAAAAGGACAAAATACACCACTTAAAACCATCCACTGGACAGTAGATAAATTTGTATGCTAGCTGTTTTGTGCTTTCAATACCCAATAATGCTCGTGTAACTTGCGCATATGATCTTGGTATAGTGCTTTTTGTATTAGGACTTATTTATATTTAAAAATGACTTGCCATGGTATACCAATTTCACCTCTATACAGCCAAAATGCATTAATTTTCTCAGGTACTTCTTTAATACTTTCAGGCCATCCTGGAGAATGATCTTCTGCAACTTTTGGTGGTTGCTCTTCTTCAGCAGTTGGCAATTGCAAGTGGTCACATTGACAAAATGTAACAGATCAGACTTTGAATAGGTTTAAGGCAGAGATTGATAGATGTCTGATTACCATGAAGTACTGGGTTATGGTGATGGGTGAGTAAAAGGCATTGAAGTATATGATCTGCCACATGCAATATTGATTGGCAGGGTAAGTTTGGCAGGTTTAATGGTCTACCCCGTTCCTATGTTCCTAACAGAGTGAAGCCTTGCTGTACTAGTAAGTTGCTCTTGACCTTAATGCTCGCCTTTCATTACTTTCCTTAATCAACCTGTTCAGACATGTTACAACACACCTCCATGGACTTGAAACCCAGAGATAGAGACACCATCATTACCACAAGATCCTCTTGAAATTACTTTTAGATAGCTGTGCGTCTCTCCATATCGTAATGATGGTATATTTGGCACATTATGGTGGGCAGATATCCTGCCTATCTCACTTCCAGTTGTTCACACCAGCACTTCAGAGCTCCAGTGTTATCAACAAGTGTATCAACCATAATTGTAGCATTGCCTAGCTGCAAAATAAACAGTTCCAACTCAGATTGTCGTGAGGCTTAAATGCAGAGCATAATTCCAACAAACACTCCAAATAAGATAATAGAACAAATATATGCAAGATAAAATTCACTTCGTACACTTGAATAGATACCACATGGAGTTAATATCATTCTCTCTACTTGCCTATCAAGTGCTTACAAGTAAGATTTTGCACCTGAAACATTGATTAATTATACCCAAGCATTTCTGGGGTTTGTTCCCTTATTGTAAATGTCAAATACTTAAACTTATCCATAGCATTTTGGTCCTAATTTCCTTTAGTTACCGTTCTCGTTCTAAAATGTCACCTGTGACGTGCATCTAATTTTGTAATTTATTAACATTGTTTTCTCTATCTACTGTCATATCGCAGATTGCCTCCTTTGCACTACAAACACTGCTGGAAAGGAATAATTTTCTATGGATTTTTTTTTAGTATTTCTGATCATTGTTCTAGCAGTGTATATCTATCCACAAATTTGACTCTGGTCAGAACTAGAAGTTTATCAATTCTTGATACTTTGGCACATTTCAATAACTTAAGTACCAGCACTCACTGGGGGGGTGGGAATTCTAAATGAAATTTCCGCAGCCGTACACACTGAATTCCATTATGTGCTCTTCTATGTTGCTAGCATGTCTTTCTAAATTTATCAAAATCTGACATCTCTCATCAACTGTCAAAAAATCATCTTTTTGGTAAATTTTATCCATGTTAAAAAAAGTTAGCAATTTGTCCAAACCTTTATCCATCTTCAAATCATCAGACTCTATTTCCAAAAAAAACCTTTGCTCTTATCCTCCTTCTGGATGATAACAAAAATGTGCAGGCTATATCTTGTTTCCTCTTTGTTAAAGAAGTTACCCAGATCCTTTATTCTTCCACTGGTCATAAGCCTCATTTTCAGAAATCTTTATGTATTGACTCAACCATCTTCTGCTATCAATATCCCTATGAGCTGTTAACTTGAAGTTTAAATTTCTCTTCAAAACTTATGGTCACAATGGGAATCTTAATACTTTCCAATTGATTCTCAATTCAAGTAAATTTTCTTAGAGTTTGTACACAGTTCACCATTCTTGTGAAGTAAAGGATGGTGGGGTGGGGCAGTATGGGGTGGAGAGGTGGCAGGAGTGGCATGGTGGGTGGTGTGTGGGAAGGGGTGATGGGGAGGTGGATGGGGAAGGGAGGAGTGGGGAAACGGAGTGGGGAGGAGAGTGGTGATTTGGGGTATGGCTTGGGTACAAACAAGGGTTGAATATTCTCATTTCTGACCTTGGTCAAATTTTACAAATCATTTTATTGGCCTGATTTAAATACATGGTTATTTTTTCCAAGAAATGACTTAAGGTTTTGTTAATGTCTTCTTTGTACTTTTCTCAGTATCTATCTGACGGACAAAATTAAATCATGAAGCAAATGGAGAAACAGCAAATGTTTCAAATCTGTTCACAGATGAAGACCAGAAAATGAGTGCAGGAGTAGGAAAAACATTTGCTAAAAACAGACTGTGAGTGGTAAGGCAAAGATTGCAGCCTTACCTTATCAACATGCTAGAATGAGATAATTTCTGCTGTTTTGCCACTCCATAAAATGCCAAAGGTCCTTTGAAGTTCTGCACTGTGCTCTTCACATTTTACAGTTCTCCCAGGTTTTGTGGTGTCCACAAACTTTTGAATTTGACCTTGCACACCAAGATCATTTATATATTTACATTTATGTCTACCAAGAAAAGTAGGGCCTAATACCGATCCAACTTCCAGCCCAAAAAATACTCATTAATCATTACTCTCAGATTCCAATCCATCAGTCAATTTTGTATCCACATCATTGCTGACCATTTTATTCCTTGACCTATAACTTGCCTCATGTGTCTGTTATGCAGCACAATATAAAAAGCCTTTTGGACGTCTGTGTACACAGCATCAATAGCTTCCATTTCATCAATCTTCTCTGTTACGTCTTCAAAAAACTTCAGCATGATTTTCACTTCAAAAATCCATGCTAACTCTTCCAAACCAATTCACAATTTTTTCATTTGATTATTAATTCAATCTGCAATAATTTTTTATTGATTTGTCAGATGTAGGTGTCGCTGAACTGGGCCATCATTTATTACCCATTCCTAGGTGCCCTTGAGAAAATGATGGTAAACTGCCTTCTTGAACTTCTGTCATCCATTTGCTGTGGGTTGACCCACAGTACCATCAGAGAAGGAGTTGCAAGATTTTGACCCAGTGACACTGAAGGAAAGGCGATATATTTCCAAGTCTGGATGCTGAGTGCCTTGGAGGGGAAACTTGCAGGTGGTGGTGGTTGTGTTCCCATGTATCTGCTGCCCTTGTCCTTCTAGATGGTAGTGGTTATTGACTTGAGAGGTGCAGTCTAAGGACCATTGATAAATTTTTGCAATGCATCTTGTAGAAGGTATACACTGCTGTTACAATGTGTCAGGTGGTGGACAGGCTTTTGGGGAGTCTGGAGGTGAGTTAATCACTACCACACGCCTAGCCTCTGATCTGCTCTTATAGCAACAGTACTTGAATGACAAATCCAATTCGACCTCTAGCCAATGGTAATCCCCAGGTTATTGATAGTGAGGGATTCAGTAATGGTGTTGCCATTGAATGTCAAGGGGCAATGGTTAGATTCTCCCTTGTTGGAAATGGTCATTGCCTGGCACTTGTGTAGCGCAAATGCTACTTGCCACTCGTCAGTCCAATATTGTCTAAGTCTCACGGCATTCGAACATGGATTGCATCAACATCTGAGGTGTTGTGAATGGTGCTGCACGTTGTGCAATCATTGCTGAATATCTCCACCTGATTGAAGGAAGGTCATTGGTGAAGCAGCTGAAGATGGTTGAGCCTAGGAGACTATTGAGAGGGCCTCCTGAAGAGATATCCTGGAGCTGAGATGATTGACCTCCAACTGACCTCACTATCTTCCTATGTGCCAGAAAGTGACTCCAATCAGTGGAGAGTTTTCCCTTTGATTTCCATTTACTCCAGTAATTGCTCCTTGATGCCACATTGGTCAAATGTAGCCTTGATGTCAAGGTCAGTTGCATGCAATCCAGGGACAGCTAGCTAATTGAATTCAAAATTGGCTCAATGGTAGGAAACAGAGGGTGATGGTTGAAGGTTGTTCCTTGGACTGGAGGCTTGTGTCAATGGTGTGCCACAGGGGTCAGTACTGGGAGCTTTGTTATTTGTTATTTACATAAATGATCTGGATGTGAATGTACAGGCATGATTAGTAATTTTGCAGATGATGCAAAATTAGGGAGGTGTTGTTGATAGTGAGGAAGCTTATCAAAAATTACAGAGGGCTCTTGGTCAGATGGGGAAATGGGCTGAGAATTGGCAAATGCAATTCAATGCAGGTAAGTGTGAGGTGTTGCACTTTGGAAAGTCAAACCAAGGTAAGATTTATACAGTAAATGATAAGGTCCTAAGGAGTTGTCCTAGGAGTACCAGTACATAGCTCACTGAAAGCGGCATCACAGGCAGACAGGGTGGTGAAGAAGGCATTTAGAATGCTGGCCTTCATTGGTCAAGATGTTTAGTATAGGAGTTGGAATGCTATGTTACAATTGTATAAGTTGTTGGTGAGACTGCTGAAGTATTGTGTACAGTTTTGGTCACCCTGTAACAGGAAAAAGAGAGTTAAACTGTAAAGTGTGCAAAGAAGATTTATGAGGATGTTGCCAGGACTAGTAGGCCTGAGTTATAGGGAAAGGTTGGCCAGGATAGGGCTTTATTCCTTGGAACGTAGGAGAATGAGGGGTGACCTTATTGAGGTGTACAAAATCATGAAGGGCAAGAATAGGATGAATGCACATAGTCTTTTTCCCAGGGATGGAGAATTGAAAAACTAAGGCGAGAGGGGAAAGATTTAAGAAGGACCTGAGGGGCAACTTCTTCACGTAGAGACTGGTGTATATGTGGAATGGGCTGCCAGAGGAAGTGATTGAGGCAGGTAAATTAGCAACATTTAAAAAACATTTGGATAGGTAGATGGATGGGAAGAGGTTAGAGGGATATGGATCAAATGCAGGCAATTGGAACTAGCTGAATGGGCCCCATGGACCAGTTTGGGCTGAAAGGCCTGATTCCATGTTGTATTACTCGATGATTCTATGGCAGTCACTTGAGAGAGCCCAAACTGGGGATCAGTGAGCATGTTATTGCTAAGCAAGTGCTGCTTGACAGCACTGTTGATCATTCCACCTTTCATCACTTTATTGATGACTGAGAGTAGACTGATGAGGCAATAATTGGCCAAGTTGGATTTGTCCTGCTTTTTGTGCAGAGGACACACCTGGGTAAATTTTCCACATTGCCAGGTAGATGCCAATGTTGTAACTGTACTGGAACAGCTTGGCTAGAGCTGTGACAAGTTCTGGAGCACAAGTCTTCATTACTATTTCCAGAATGTTATCAGGTCCATAGCCTTTACAATATCCAGTGTCTCCAACTGTTTCTTTATACGACATCAAGTGAATTGAATTGGTCGAAGAGTGACATTGGTGATACTGATGACCTCTCTTTCTCAAAGATTTCCAACCACCAAAATTAAACTTACTGGACTATAATTGCTGGGCCATTCTTTACAAACTTTTTTTTTGAACAGGGGTGTCCTGTTTACATTTCTTGAATCCTCCAGCACTGTCTCTAATCCAGGAAAAATGACAGATAATTACTAATGTCTCTTCTCATTTCTACACTCAGTTACTGTAATATCTTTGAATGCCTGTAATCTGGTTTTGGTGACTTATTAAGTTGAAGTATCAACAGCTTGTCCAATATTTCCTCCTTATCAATTTTACACCCTTCTCGTAACTGAATTGTTTATTTATTCCTCTGGCAGCATTGGCCTCTCAGATAAAGACATGCAAAATATTCACTTAACACCTCATGCCTCTTGCCTTTAAGTGTAATTCTCCTTTTTGCTCCTTAGTTGTTCCTATTCCTCCTTTTACTACTGATGTGCTTACAGAAGACTTTGGGATTCCCTTTTGTTAGATGCCAGTCATTTTTCATGATCCCTCCCCTGTATTTAGCTTGGTTATCTATCTATGACCTGACACCTGTCATAAGCACAGCTTTTCTTCTTTAACTTAATTTCTATTTCCTTTGTCATCCTAGGAGCTCTGCATTTGCTTTTTCCCTTTTCCGTTTGAGGGAATGTACTTTGATACCCAAACCATCTTCCACTTGAAGGTAGCCCATTGTTCAATAACTGTTTTTGATACCAGTCTTTGGTTCCAGTCTAAGTGGCCCAGCTCTGTTCTTGCTTCATTGAAGTTTGCTCTCTGCTAATTGATTATTCTTACTCTGGGTTGGCCAATGTTATTTTGGCCACCGTAAACCTTATGATACAATAATCACTGTCCCAAGAATGCTCTCCTACTGACACTTGATCTATTTGACACATCTCATTTCCCAAAACCAGGTCTATCATAATCTCTTTTCTTCTTGCATTGGACATATACTGCCATTTGAAATTCTCTTAAATAGAATCTAGAAATGCTTGTCTCTCACTACCCTTACACTACCCCTATCTCATCCCACATATTGGTAATTGAAGTCCCCATTATAACCACTCTCTGTTCACACCTCTGTGTAATTTCCATGTAGATTTGAGCACTTATACCCTTCCCACAGCTGGTGGTCTATGTGTTACAGTGAGCAATGTAATTGTACCCCATCTCTACAATTTGCACTCTCATTTCCTGCAATATCCTTATTGTCTGTGCAGAAGGACTGAGAGTTAATATTTCAAGTTTAAAGACTCTCCTTCGGAACTCTTCCAATTTTCAGCATCGACGGTATTTTGCTTTTCTAGTACTACTTTAGAAGTTCATCTCGGTAATTTTCTATCTAGCTCCCTAAATTCCAGTGCAGGACCATATCCCCCTTCCTACCTGTGTCCTTAGTAGCAATAAGGGCCATGATCGCTGGCTATTTGACCTCCCCAGACAAAAAAAAATCCTACAGCTGATCTGTAATATTTCAGACTCCAGCACCTGGCAGGCAAACCATCCTGGAGTCATATTGATGACATGATTGCTAAAATACCAGTCTGATCACCTAAATAAAGTATCCTCTATCAGTTCTACCCTCCCCATCTGCTTCCTCCCTTCCTGTACAGCTGGGCCACCTGTGATACTCCTTCAGGAATAAATCAGCCTCACTGATATTCAGAATGGAAACCCAGTTAGTGAATGGAACTCTGGGGATTTCTGCACTATCTGCCTGGCAATTATCCATTCCCTATTTGCCTGCTTGCCTCTAATATACAGTGTAATCACCGCTCTGAATGTGCTACCATCATACTTCTCTGGCTCAGGATGAACCTCAGGTGACTCTAGCTGCTGCTCAAACTCTGAAAACTGGACCTCAAGGTTAAGCAGCTGATGACACTTCCTGAGCACGAGCCCCCAGCCTTCATATATACTTTTAACTTGCTTTACTTACTGTAAATTTAATTACTTTAACTTTACAGATGTGCTGCCTCCCTCCCTCTCTCGTCCAGAATTTGGAAAGTTCATCGACTTTGCTTCCAATTTCCATCCTGCCCTCACTTTCACCCGGTCTATCTCTGAATCCCCTCTTCCCTTCCTCGACATCTCTGTTTCCATTTCTGGGAATTAACTGGCCATTAATATCCACTATAAACCCACCGACTCACACAGCTACCTGGACTATACATCTTTGCACCCTGCTTCCCATAAAGACTCCATTCCATTCTCCCAGTTTCTCCATCTCCGTCGCATATGTTCTGATGAGGCAAACTTCAACAAGGGACCCTCTGCAATGTCCACCTTCTTCCTCAACCAAGCACCAGTGTCAACAGGGCTCTCAACCGGGTCCAACCCATCTACCGCACTTCCGCCGTCAACCCCTCTCTTCCCTCCCGCAACTGCAATAGGGTTCCCCTTGTCCTTACCTACCATCCCACCTACATCCACATCCAGAAGTTCATCAGCCACCATTTCCACCACCTCCAGCAAGATGCCATCACCAGACACATATTCCCCTCCCGCTCCTCGTTTGCCTTCCGCAGGGACTGATCCCTGTGGGACACCCTGGTCCACTCTTCCTTCACTCCCAACAACTCCCACAGCCCCATGGCTCCTTCCCCTGCAATCGCCAAAGGTGTAACACCTGCCCATTTACCTCTTCCCTCCTCAATATCCAAAGGCCCAAACATACCTTCCAGGTGAAGTTGCGCTTCACTCCTCACAAGTTAATCTAGCGCATTCACTGCTCACACTGTGGTCTCCTATACATTGGGGAAAACGAAGCATAGACTAGGTGACCGCTTTGCAGAACAACTGCATTCTGCCTGCAAAAAAGACCCCGAGCTTCCAGTTGCCTGACACTTTATCACACTACCCTGTTCCCTGGCCAACATCTCTGTCTCTGGCTTGCTTCAGTGTTCCAGCGAAACTCAACGCAAGCTGAAAGAACAGCATCTCATTTTCCACTTGGGGACACTGCAGCCCTCCAGACTCACTACTGAATTCAATAATTCTAGGCCATGAACTCTCCCATGTCTTAGCCCCTAACCCCAAACACCAGGCCTTGTTATCACAGTCTACCATTACTCACTACCTATTGTTAGCCACCAACAGTCCCCACTAACAGCTATTCACCCTCCTAGCCAGATTATTATCCACTCCATTTACTGTCCAATGGTTCTCTCTCTCTGGGCTCTATCCCCACCTGTTGTTTACTCCTTATCCCCTCCCCCGCCCTATCTTCTGCATATAAATCAACATTTTCCTAGCTACCATCAGTTCTGAGGAAGGGTCACTGAAACTGAAACTGAAACGTTAACTCCGATTCCTCTTCACAGATGCTGCCAGACCTGCTGTGCTTTTCCAGCAACAACTGTTTTTGTTCCTGGTTTACAGCATCCGCAGTTCCTTCAGTTTTTAAACTTTATTTTCAGTCCAGAAGAATCAGGGATTGAGTTCAGAAGGAAGGGTTTCAGTTCAGTTCAGACAACACCAGAGCTGTGTTCAGAAACTCATTTTAGTTTTTTTCCCAGTAAGAGTTGTTCTTGTTCAGTTGAGGGAAACCAGTCACTCCAGCAGAATTGTCTAGATTGCACAGCTTCCAGGCCAGGAGAGTTTGAGTGGAAAGCTGCAAGTCTTTGGAACATAGAACATTTAGGCTTTCAGATGTGAAAAGTTTGTGATGGCAAACTCAGAAAAAAATTAAATAGTCTCCACAGTGCATTGTGAAAAACCTGGGAAGAAGTCAGTGAAGCAGGATCCTAAAGAGTTGAGATGTGGGTGTAATTTACCTGGGCTTGACACACTATAATGGGTGGTGTTGTGAAACATGTTGAAACTTTGTTGTGATGTTTTAATATCTTTCTAATTGCAATGTGTATATATTTGCAGCTTGATTTTTTGTTTTTTCCTTTAGTGCAATAAGCTTGTGTTCTGTTGTTTTAATAAAAATGTGCAGTCTTGTGTGGAGATGTTTCAGTCATTCACCACTAGGTTAACGAGCAAACAATCAAACCTATGATCTAACAAGCCAGGTTTCATTCTGAAATCTATTTTTGTCCAGTATTACCATCAACGAGGATCATCGCACTAACCATCAATCTTGTTTCAAAATAAAGACCTTTTTCAAGACACAAGTTTCAAAACATTATAACTGCTGCTTCCTTGAGTCTACATTTAAGTAGTAGCATGCATGGGAGTTAGACTGTCTGAAAACTCTAGAGATACAGATCTTCATTGTCTATAAAATCATTGCTAATGTCTTGTTTTAGTTCACCTGATAGCTTTCTTAAAACATATTCATCCAAATGTAGTGAATCTTGCTTTGTAGCACAACGAATAGTTGTTGAAACGTGGCATTATGCAACTGACCTTGTCAATTGACACACAACCAATTTTGTCAATTCTTCCCCTCCTAACCCCTGCCTCACACAAACAATATTGGAGAGGAGGTTTAGGAAGGATAAAAAGAAATCAGGGCTTTCTTCAGAGATGAGATCAGAGCATTGGATGGCAATCTGAGATCGAATTTGAAATCACAAATGATGAGTCACTCAATGCAAACATCAACGTAAGTGAAAAAGGGAGGATATTTTGGAGAAAAATTCTCTAGGTGGATTTTGGGTTGTGATAAAGAATGAGAATTTTGACGAAAGTGAAAGGTGTGGAACAAGGTGAAATACTTAAAACAGGATGAGCTACAGTAGTGGGAGAAATCAAAGTGTGATCAAAAGATGTGACACATCACCACCACTGGAAAGTAAAGCCAAGTGAAGAATCTTCAGCCGGGAGTAATACACTTCCACCCATCAGCCATGTTTCACCTGATTCCAAGTGGTCCCTACAATCATCCACAATAGCTGCTGTGGGAAACAAGCCCCTGTTTGTGGTAGTGGGCAGTTATGAAGAAAACGTAAAGGGTCTGTGACCGTCATCAGCTATCATCAACCACGGAGGCAATGATAAGTGAAGAATAATGACAGGAAGCTAAGCATCTAACTTAAACACTGAATGGAAAGGTTGGAACAAAAGGAGGACAGTTGGTATTGTAGTTGCGAATGAGCCAGCACTGGGTGTATAATTGGACCCTTTGGAGGATGGAAAGGCAAAGAGAAGGTAATTGTGTATTTATCTAAGAAGGGAGATTCAAGGAATGGAAGAATTGGAGCAGAAAAGCACAGAAATAGTAATGGACTCGGGAAATTCAGGGGTGGAGGGGGGGAAAAGTGCCTGAGGAGAAATAAAAACTGGAATGACTACGTGACCAAGAAAAGTACCCCTAAGAAAACAGTTTTCTATCCTGTGGTTTGTAAATGGTCTGTAGAAGCTTTGTGTTAAACAGTCATTACTGTTTACTATCTTTTTTGCTGCATATAGACAGACACATAAATATTTGAGGAAGTCTCAAAACAAATTATGGAAGTATACAAATATTTCAATTCCATCATAATGCAGACTAAAATTAGACACTCTTGTCACAGTTATGCAATTCCATTCCTTGGTGGTACAAAAATTATTATAGGCAGCTTTTCAGATCATCAGTCCCTACAAAGTATGATCAAACATTCCTGCTCAGAGTGTTTGAGTTTTCCATACCTCTGTGCTACTTAGCTGTAGCTCAGCAGGTAGCGCAACTACTTGAATTAGTGGTTGTGGATTCAAGTCCAACGTCAGAGACTAGAAAAAAAAAATTTAGCTGACACTCAAGTAAAATAGTGCAGGGTTGCTATACTGTTGGAGGTGACCTTTTTTGTATGAGATGTTAAAACAGAAATCCACACTGGTCTCAAAAGATTCCTTGGCTTTATCCCAAAGAGCAGGCAAGTTATTCCTGGTGACCTAGGCAATATGTATAGCTCAATCAACATCATAGAATATGGATTATTAGGTCATTGCTGTTTATGACAGCTTGATGTGTGCAAATTAGCTGTAACTTTTCCTACATTACAACAGTGACTGTACTTCAAAAGTACTTCTTTGGCTAAAGTCATAAAAGGTGCTATATGTTTGTAAGCACTATTTCTTTCCCCCTTTAATAAAACATGAAGTATACTACAGTTAAAATTAGAGACATAAGAAAACTATTCAGTCATTTCATTTTATTAGTTTATTCTACAAAGCTCTGTAACATGTTATGGATGGTGCCAACTTCTTACCCTCCCCACTCTGTGCTAACAGTCAAAGACTCAAATCACCATGACTGAAAACTACATTTGTTCATTTCGTCAGTGCAGTGTAATAAAATCAATATATCCAAGAAGTCTACACAAACACACATATAATCTTGCATTTTCATTTTGTTTACACTTTCGCAAGGGCTTAAAAGTCTGATAAACATCATGAATTATTCCACAAACGGATTTTTACTGACCTTGGCATCATCCCATTGTTAAATCCCCACTTGTATGTTGGTAAAGGTACGCTCTCCTTTCCCGAGTAAGGATGATCATAATGCAATGCTACAATTTGAGAACATCATTACAAATTTTGTGTGTTCTTCAGTAGCAAAGGTCTGGCCACTTCCAGCAAGTCTAACTTGGGATCCAGAGAATGACTAAGGCTCTCCAAGACCATGAAGGCAAAGATGATGGAGACAAATTTACTTTCCACCTTGACCTGGAGTTGAGAGAAGAATTGCAAACATAAAGCTGCAGTCAGATTTCCATTGATCAAAAACATAGATTTCGGCATGGAATCAAGCTCAGCATTTCACTTTACCTTGTGTGCAAGGAGTGCCTCCAAAATCTGAGACAGTAAACCTGCAACATGGAGCTGAGAGGATAAGAGGAAAAGCATTTAAAATTGATCAACAAACATAAGTACATTTTTCCTTCTTCCTCATAAACTGGTACCATCAGCCCACCTACCATTCTACCTGACAGCAATCTAGTGATTAAAATAAATTACACAACTGTAGTATTCCATGGAGTCACCTGACTCTGGGACAAACAAGTAGAAATCAGCATTACGACTACAAATAGATGAATTAGAAATTTCTATTAAACCTCTGAATATCTTTGCAATGAACATTTCCTGCATCACAATGCTGCATTATATTATTAATATTGTATTGTGGCCTTAATTAAGGAATGTCAATGTGCTAATACCTCTCCCAGAGAGTCTGTCTTCAGCCTGGCTTCACTGAAGAGATTTTTTACTTCAGATTTAAAAAGCTGTATATCCTGGCATTCACTGATTGTGGATTGAGTCAGTAGTAATTCAGCAACCTGTTCTCCCTGAAAATAAAAATAAGACTGCACAGTGTTACACAATATGAACAGAAATCTGGATGGATTTAGTACGCTTATTTTTGTTGACATCCAATTTGACCACCTACCCCTAACACATTGCTTCTCCAGATAAAAGCTCAAAATTAAGGATGAGGAAAGCAGAAACACGGGGTAAAGAAAATGAACGGGAAGCTAAACTGAATGCGATGACCTGAAGAGGAAAGCTCAATGAATACAGAGTACTGAAGAGTCACCATGGTTACAAAGTACAAAATCAAATATATGTTGACTAATGCTGTATGCCACCAATATCACATATAGGGTAGGGCTGAAAAGTAGATCTTGCAATTTTGGTACAGCATGCTATCCAATATATTTACACACTCAGCACGTATCTCATGATTTGATATCCAAATATTACAATTTTATGTTAAATATTTGCAGAAATAAACTGAAACTTCCACGTTAAAGTGGATCAAGGTAATACATTATTTGTTGTATGTTTAAAAAAAACTATGATTCCAAACTTGAAATTCTCAAGTTAGATTAAAAAGTGAAGTAAACACACGACAGGAGCTGAGTGACCTACATTTTGCAGCACATCCCTTGTCTGGTTTTTTGGAGATAGAATGGCACATAGAGAGGAAGAAGAATTCACATGCTCTTACCTGTCCTTCAATTAAAGCAGTGAAGACAGCCTTGAAATTATGCAAGTCAGATGGTTGGAGTTCAGTAACAATGCCAGTATCTAGAAGAATAAGCTTTAATGGGCATTGGGAATGGTGCACATTAACGATTAGTGTATCACATAAGTCTACAATTGTTGTCTTGTCATCATTTTGTAGATGGAACTGATCGGCCCCCTGGATGAAAATATTTCTAGACTGAAGGTCTCCATGAATAAAGTTATCCACAAACACCTATGGGGAAAAATAATATTTCAACAGGGAACAATGTCATGATAACACAGAAAACTAAAAGTCTTTCTCATAATCATTAATTTGCTGTACTTGAAAAAACTCCTATCGGAGTTGAGACAATGTTCCTTCTATCAGTCGGCTCTCACCTTCCTTGAAACTGTGTTTGTTTATGCCCCACACTGGGGGAGCACTTCTTGCAAATGTGCAGATGCAGTGTCAGTGCCGGTCACTGTTTAAAGTGAGAGACGCTTCTAAGTACTTTCTGTCACTTTGAAAGTCTTATAATTGTCTTCTTAATAACAAAATCAATTAATGGAAAAAAATGCATCCATGTTGACAGCGACCCTTTCAATGTCTAGTCAAATAGTTATCCAAGTGGTCAGTAGAAGATGTCTAGTAGTGACAATAAGATATTCTTTCCTAAGCAACCAATTACCGTCCTTAACTACAGAGTTTTGACATTGGTAACACTCAATCATATAAAGTTTTTTTAAAAGAAATCACTGATTGCAGGGCTTGAAACAATGATCCTCGCATTAAGAGACTGATTATCTACCATCTGAGCTAGCCATTTTGTGCAGGAACTAAGCTGCAGTGTTAAACTGTTCTTTTTGCATCATCAAACTGGCTTGAGAGCGAAGTGACAGGCATCCACCAACCCGCATGCACCAGAGGTTTCAGTGAGGGCTGAGTGCAAACACACAACTGTTCTTGATGTCTTTACAGTCCACAGGACCACATAGTAACAGTTATTGCACTGTACTCCTCTAAAGACCCTAGACCATGTCCTCCTCTAGTTTCTGATCTCTCACTGATTCTAACAGTTTTCGTTTATGATCACATAGCGACTTCTCTCTGAGCCTTACCTGGTTCACTCTGCTCATTACTTCTTTCCCCTGTTACTCTGCATCAATGTTTCCTGTGCTTTTCCTAATCTCATACATTTTCTTAGCCTATCTTGCTCAAACAGATGCTTTCCCTCCACCAATCCTTGGGTTTGCCCATCTCCTCATTCATCCACATCCTTTATCACCCCATTCCCCTACTTATGTTTATCATTCTCCTGCTTCTCTTCTCCAATTCTACTTTCACTGAATCCCTCCTATTAATCATATTCTCTCCTTTTCTTCCTTTCATATCCGCTTTTGTTCACTCCCTTTTCACCTAACTCTCCAATAATAACCCATTCGATAAGTCTGTGAGTGGCCCTGAATTCCCACGTCCACTGCCCCAGGAGATTGTCCAATTTTAAAATAACAAATAGTCATTGTTATTCTTGAAACGCCATAAGTGAGCAACTTTGTATAATATCCTATGGCTCACCATAAGGGACATTCTAATAATGTATCAAACTGCTGAGTCTGTTTGATTTGTGTTTTTTAATCACTAGTGTGGTGGTGATAACATGGTGGCTCTGTTCTTACTTCTTCCAGCTGACTGTGCTATGACCTTAGATAAATAAGATTACAAGGGTAGATGAGTCGTCGAAGCAGGAGGGAAGGGAGGAATCGGTACAGAGCAAGGTAGGCAAAAAGAGAATATGAGCTAAGGGAAAGTATGGGAAGCAATGATGGGAGATATGGAATAACAGATGAAGGAAATAATATGTTACTTTGCTTCCACTGCACCCTCAGCCTGTTACAAGTTTAAAGAAGTGTTCGGTTTGCTCCAACTAATTGTGAGCAATAAAAAAGATACAAAAATTTTATATAGAGCACACAAACACATGTATTAATAAAAAGATATTGCACTCTCTCCAACATGTGAAGCATTGAATCAAACAGACCAAAAGATATTCCAGTTTAACTTCAGCCTGTTCTAGTGAAAATGCTTCAATTGGTCTTATGGTTCCTGAACTAGGGAAAAAAGGAAAATCATTTGAAGTGATTCTTATGGGAAAACACTTGCATGTGAATGGACAAGTGCTGGTTTTGTGATGCTACAGTTAAAAAATGCTGGCAACACTCAAAACAAAGAGCTGGAGATCTGAAACAAAGACAAAAATTGCTGGAGAAACTCAGCAGATCTGGCAGCCATCTGTGGAGAGAAAAAAAAGTTATTTTTTGAGTTCAGTGACTCTTCATTAGAAGTGTGGTGATGCTCAATGCCCAGTCTCATATACAAAAAATAGGGGAAGTACTTCACTCAGTATGAGTCAGCAATTTTAAGTCAGAGTAAAGTTTTCCCCCTGTAAGATGCTTAATGGGTTATTACTAATTGAGGCATGGATGCAGCCCTCTGTACAACTCTGTCTTCATACACTTTATTGAAATTGTCTGGCTCAATCAACAAGTATTTCTCATATTCTCCCTTTACATATTGTTGAACATCATATTAAGTGTTTTATGGACCCTTTCCTTCTTGCATCATCTTCACAGCCTATGACCATTTGCCCTGAGTTACCATCTTCAGCAGCATTTCCACCCCAACTCTTGCCAACCTCTGTTTCAGTACATTAGGTACGTCCTTTGCCAAGCACACCGAGATGGGTTCACTCTCCTAAACACAAAGAACAAAGAAAAATTAGAGTCTCACTATCCCTTGTGATTGCGTACAGTAGCATTTAATTCAATATGAGTGTTCTGAGTTTCCTGTCCATTCTCTGAAATATCAGTTTATAGGTCAAACAGTATGAGATATTCAGCCAATGCTATTACTACTACACAAAGCTTACACATTCCCAGGGTAAATAAATGATGTGAGATACAAAATAAGACGCTGTAGTAACCATGCTATGAGGCAACATATAAATATACAGCACACATCTGTTTTATACCGCAGAACTTAGAGGAGAAATACTCCCACAAATTTATGGTACAGCTACTTATAGATTAGACAATGCACAAGATGACAAGACAGTAAGAACTAGAAAATGTTAGTGACCTCATCTGGTTTATCCTTTTATTTAGGTGAGGCATTGCCCGTCTTTGTCTTCTGGGCAGCAACAGCTCCCTTTTTCCAAAGGGGAACTGCTGCCCCAGAATCATTTTCCAACTACACATGAAAAGCCAACAGGCTTGCAATACTCAAAATGATACTTTAAACTCATTTTAAAAAAAGAAATCAAAACATATTGGTATAAATCTTAATCCTTACTGCACAGATGGCCATCTGAGAATACCCCCACCCTAACATTTATTACAAGCACCTTGAAACTTAATTTGACTGAAACCAATGAAATGACAATCATGGTGAGGTGGGATCAAGAAGTGTTCTATAACAGCAAGCTTTCCTCTCCTCCAGGTTACCATCCACGCAGTAAAGGTGGTGGAAGCTTACCATACACCACACTTCCAGAAAGATACTGTGCGTTTGATGAGTTTTTAGATAGTTCCTTCACTGATTCTAAATACTACCTCACACTCCTTCTACTGCCTCAGGTGCATTCCATCTATGCATTTGACAGTATTTATCTTAATTTCTCCAGTTTCTTAAATGCCTGTGTGTCCATGAACACAAATACATCCACCTTCATATCACTTAGTTGTCTAGAAATAATAGGAACCTGGTCCATTCTAAATGCTTCAGAGATAGTAGGAACTGCAGATGCTGGAGAATCTGAGATAACAAGGTGTAGAGCTGGATGAACAAGTAGGCCAAGCAGCAGCAGAGGAGCAGGAAGGCTGACGTTCAGGCCTCTGAAGAAGGGTCCGAAATGACCCGAAATGTCAGCTTTCCTGCTCCTCTGATGCTGCTTGGCCTGCTTGTTCATCCAGCTCTACGCCATTCTAATTGCTGTTGAGAGATTTGGAAGCTCTGTTTCACAATTAAGCTCATCTATCTAATTTCTGAGACAAACAGTATATTTTACATCAGTATGTGCTGGGATTTATGTTTAATGTATTTAGAAGACGAGAAAAATTACAAGGACCACCACTTTTAAGAACTCTTAAGTGGTAAGTATAACCATTTCCCCTAAAGTATAACTTGCTAACTAACCTGAATTTCTGTCTCTTGGGGAGCTGGTTACTAAGAGGTCATTTCAACCTTATCTTACCAACCTCTGTAGTTTATATGTTCTTGTGTAAAATTACAGCAGATCAAATGTCAATTAAACCTGACATGCTTGCAATATTAACAATCCTCAGGAAAGACTAGAATTTTTGAACAGACATGCCTCTGTGCACTTTAAATACATTCCTAACGAGCTACTTTAAAAATTCAATTAAGATCCTCACTTTTATCTAGCAAGTGATGATTTCCAAGTAATTTCCAAGTTCTTCCATGCAATTAAAGTCTTTTTGGAATATTACATTAGATGTTATTCCATTCAAGATCAGCTGCTAAATATGAGTGTTCTGCTGGAGAAAGAATTTTTCCAACCGTCAGCTTCCTTCAAAAGCTTTATTAACTCTGTTGTTCTGCTGCAGTCTTTGAATTGTCATTTAATTGCCTAGTTTCATTCTTTTGAACTGCAACAGATTTGAAGCTGGGTAAACAAATTGCATAGTATGTCCCTGCACTACATGCGTCAACGAACAGCTAGTGATGTAATTGTCATATTTTCCTTTATCCATTTACCCTCTACATAAGACGCAAGATCAAAAGTAGGCCATTCAACCCATCAAGTCTGTTCTGCCATTCAATGAAATCTTGGCCGACTTGATAAATCTCAATCCCACTTTTCTGCCTTTTCCCCATAAACCTTGATTCCCTTAATGATTAGAATTCTATACATCTCAGCCTTGCCTTGAAATCCCTCTGCGATTAAAATTTCAGAGATTTGGAACCCTCTAAGGAAAGAATGTCCTTCTCATCTTGGACTTAAGTGTGTGACCCCTTTTTCTGAAATTATGCACTCTGGTCCTAGAGTTCCCAATAAGGGGGAAACAACCTTTCTACACCTACCCTGTCAAGTTTCCTAAGGATCTTATATGTTTTACTAACGCCGCCTCTTATTCTTCTATATTCCAATGAGTAAACATGCAATCTGATCAATCTCTCCTCATAAACACTCCAGCAATACCTGCTATCAGTTTACGCTGGTTTGTCCCTAATGCCAAAATACCTTTCCTTAGATAAGGGGTCCAAACTGTTCACTTTATTCCAGCTGTGGTCTGATTAGAATGGAATTAAGTCAAAGTTTACCTCTTTTCCTGCAGTTAAATTCTCATGTCTATCTCTTTTACCAATGAGGGATTCAGAATCAATGACAACCAAATTAAAATCCTGTTTTACCCTGTTCCAATAACAGATTTCATTTTTAAAAAATACCTCAAATGTTTCAACCAGAATCGTCCTTGTGACAAATGGCCTGAGAGGTATTGGAAACTTGACTGACTCCATACTCTGAAAATTCTCTCGGAACTTCTCCATATTCTTTGCCTCGTATCGCAAGTCAATCTGTCGGATAATGCCAGGAAAAAGAGTGTTTAATTTAGACAATTCTGTCTGAGCTGGGCAATAGAAGGAAGTACTCAGGGCATGGTTGGGAACACGGTACTGGGATACCATAGTAATTACAGAGACACGGCTCAGGGATGGGCAGGACTGGCAGCTTAATGTTCCAGAGTATGGATGCTATAGGAAGGAACGAAAGGAGGGAAGACAGGAAGGAGAGTGGTGTTTTTGATTAGGGATAATATTATGGCTGTCCTTAGGGAGGATATTCCAGGGAAGTTATTTGGTTGAAACTGAGAAATAAGAAAGGGATGATCACCTTATTGGGATTGTACTATAGGCCCCTCAATAGTCCATGGGAAATTGACAAACAAATTTGTAAGGAGGTCTCAGTTATCTGTAAGAATAATAGGGTGGTTATGGTAGTGTTAAGGACTTGAATGGAGAGGCATTTGTTAAGGGTTTACTGGAAAATTTTCTGATTCAGTATGTGGATGTACCTACTAGAGAAGGTGCAAAACTTGGACCTACTCTTGGGAAATAAGGCAGGACAGGTGACTGAGGTGTCAGCAGGGGAGCACTTTGGAGCCAGTGACCATTATTCTATTGTAATAGTAATTGTAAAGGATAGATCAGACCTCAAAGTTAAAGTTCTAAATTGGAGGAAGGCCAATTTTGACGGCATGAGGAAAGAATGTTCAAAAGTTGATTGGGGACCAGATGTTTGCAGGTAAAGGGATAGCTGGAAAATGGGAAGTCTTCAAAAATAAGATAATGAGAATCCAGGGATAGTGTGTTCCTGTTGGGACATCTTAAAAAATGTCCATATTACTGAAGAGGAGGTGCCTTAAAACGCACAAAGGTGGATAAATCCCTGGGACCTGATCAGATGTACCCTAGAACTCTGAGAAGCTAGGGAAGTGGTTGCTGGGCCCCTTGCTAAGAAATTTGTATCATCAATAGCCACAGGTGAGGTGTTGGAGGACTGGAGGTTGGCTAACGTGGTGCCATTATTTAAAAAAATTATTTAAAGCCAGGGAATTATAGACAAGTGAGCCTGACATTGGTGGTGGGCAAGTTGTTGGAGGGAATGCTGAGGGACAGGATTTACATGTATTTGGAAAGGCAAAGATTGATTAGGGATAGTCAACATGGCCTTGTGAGTGGGAACGCATGTCTCACAAACTTGATTAAGTTTTTTGAAGAAGTAACGAAGAGGATTGACGAGAACATAGCGGTGGACATGATCTATATGGACTTGAGTAAGGCATTCAACCAGGTTCCTCATGGTATTCTGGTTCACAAGGTTATATCACATGGAATATAGGGAGAGCTAGCCGTGTAGATACAGAACTGACTCGAAAGTAGAAGACAAAGGGCGGTGGTGGAGGGTTGCTTTTCAGATTGGAAGCCTGTGACCACCGGTGTGGCTGCTTTTCGTCATCTATGTAAATGATTTGGATGTGAACATAGGAGGTGTGGTTATTAAGTTTGCAGATGACACCAAAATTGAAGGTGTAGTGGAGACGGAAGAAGGTTACCTCAGAGTACAACGGGATCTTGATCAGATAGGGCCATTGAGTGGTAGATGGAGTTCAATTTAGCTCAATATGAGGTGCTGCATTTTGGAAAGGCAATTCAGAGCAGAACTTACACAGTTAAGGTCCTGGGGAGTGTTTCTGAACAAAGAGCCCTTGGAGTACAAGTTCATAGTTACTTGAAAGTGGAATTGCAGGTAGACTGGATAGCAAAGGTGGTGTTTGGTATGCTTGTCTTTATTCGTCAGTGCATTGAGTATAGTAGTTGGAAGGTCATTTTGCAGTTGTACAGGACACTGTTAGGCCACTTTTGGAATCCTGCATGCAATTGTGGTCTTCCTACTGTAGGAAGAATGTTGTGAAACTTGAATGGGTTCAGAAAAGATCTACAAGAATGTTACCAGGGTTGGAGGGTTTGAGCTACAGGGAGAGGCAGAATAGGCTGGGACTATTTTCCTTGGAGCGTCAGAGGCTGAGGGGTGACCTTATGGAGGTTTATAAAATCATCACGGGCATGGATAGGGTGAATAGACAAGGTCTTTGCCCCAGGGTGAGGGAGCCCAAAGAGGGCATAGACTTAAGGGAGAAGGGAAAGATTTAAAAGGGACCTAAGGGGCAACTTTTTCACGCAAAGGATGGTGCGTGTATGGAATGAGCTGCCAAAGGAAGTGGTGTAGGTTGGTACAATTACAACATTTAAAAGGCATCTGGACAGGTATATGAATAAGAAGGGTTTAGAGGGCTATGGCCAAATGTTGGCAAATGGCACTAGGTTAATTTAGGAAATCTGATCGGCATGGATGAGTTGGACCTAAGGGTCTGTGTCCATGCTGTACAGCTCTAGTACTCTAACTATTAAATTTTCACAAGCTGGTATGAAAGTGACTTGTAATAATTTTAGTCGCATTGACTTTAAAAAATGTAGCATGACATACACATGTCTTTAAAAAGATTTCTGAAGGGCACTTGAGTTGCAAAGAGCACCCCCTCCAATTAACTCCTGCCTCCTCACTCACGGAGATACCTGTCCAACCTTTCAGAAAGATCATGGTCAGAAGGAGACTCAGTTAATTTGTGCCCTCACCAGTCGTGTCATGAGCTCTTCAAATTCTCCTATTACTTCAGTCAACCTCAGCCACTTTAGACCTGGCAGGAGATTGAGAACCCAGCTTGCTGCTTTCATCAGCATCAGATCCACATTGACGCGATGGGCTATTCCAGGATGCATCACCTACAAACAAAAACAGTCAATGTGAACCTTTATAAACTGTCTCACTTTGCAGTCACATAATACAAGCAATCCAAATGGGATGGCATCAAAATCATCTCTTTCTGTTAACTATAAATTATCTCAAGAAAAAACAATTTGGAGAACTCAGCCAAGATTGCAGAAATACCTAAAATGTAGTATTAACTGACACTGACATACAGGCAGACTCAAAGATGGCTGTTGTAGGAAATGAAAAGGCCATACTGGTTTACTTTATTGACAGTGGCAATTAAAGCATATTGATCTTAAAAATAGGAGGACAGGTGCCCAGCTGCTATCCTAATCTGAGACCCATTTGTGAAATAAGTGAAGAATTTTGTTTTATAACAACTTGAGCACTGCTGAAAAAAATCTCAGAAATGCTGTTGAAGCTTTTCATCTTGCACTCATTGGACAGAATCACAAGAATACTATATCTGAAAGGGAACAACAACTTTTATTGAATGAAGGGTGGGTACTGATTGGCTGGCAAGTGGACTCTGATTAGAAGAAGCATGGTCGTGAAGAATGCACCATGGAAAAATTAAATGCCAAGCTCATTTAAATTCAAATTAGGCAAGCTGTTGCTGACTGGTCAAGATATTAGGTTGGGTAATACACCAGGAAATGGCCATCTCCAAAGCTTTTGTATGGTTGAAAAAAAAAAACAAAATGGGTGGTCATGTTCTTTCCATTTGCAAAGGACAGGGCTGCGTGTATGAATATAAGCAGCTTCGAGCATGCATAGATAAAGCACACTGTGAACCTGACAGTTAATTATAAAATTGGTTGTTGTGTAATTGTTAACAGAATTGGGATTGTTTTAGCCATTGATGTCCAATTGTAGAATCATTTCTAGTGTTGGATCCAATGTTCAAAATACATGGGGACAGTGGTCAAATTCACTCTGAAAGCACCCAAAACACCCGGAGGAAAACAAAATCAATCATGTAGTTGACCAATTCCTGTAAGTAGGCCAGACTGTATGAGGAGTTGCTTTTCCAATCAGGGATCTTGTCTCTGTCATGGTCCTCCCATCACAGGTTCCCTCTTTGTAAATCTTGCTGCTTCTCAAGATACAGAATCTATAATTAGAGAAACAGCAAGGTAGGGAAACTTGTGTTTAGAGGAGCTAGTCTGACCATTGACCCACAGCATGTAGGAGACTTTGACAAGGGGAGAGCTGGCCCAGGGGAGTGGTCATTCACCCTTCTTGAAGGAAGCATATGCCCATTAGGGCTAGCCCCAGATTTCACTCCTGATTGGAGTGGCAAGTTGATGGGCTTGAGTTTGAGCCAATCAGGGACAGGGATGCTGAGCCAAACTATCAACCAGACTAGAGAGTTATTGATTTGCTGGCCAGGTCAGCATCCTTCTTGCTAATGCTACTTTAGGGTTGACTTCTGTTTTGGCAAGCAAACATTGAGGAGCTTGAAGATTTCTGCATGTTCAATGCACACGTCTATAATTGCATTTACCTTCTATAACCATCTTCACATCAGCAACGAACCTCCTTCAGTCATGTTTCTTTTGAGTTGTAACTTAAAATTTGAGAAACTTAATCTTGAACTTTATCACTTCTGTGATTATTTTTGACACACTACGTAACATTCTGCGCAGGGCCTGTGTTTCGAGTGAGAGAAGGTGGGGCAGAATAGCAGCAACTCTGCTGAGTGGGTTGGGAAAGAGAAGCATGTCTGCGTGCTGGGAGATTCAATTCAAAAGGAATTAATATCAACATCTTGTCTTGTTTAAAGATTCCAAGTTAAACTACTTTGTATATATGAATTCAATATTAAATAACTATCCTTTCATAACTAAAGAACAAAGACCCAGAACAACACACACACAAGGCAATGTTATTTTGTGACTGGATTATAAAGGACAGTGGGAATGAAAAAGGAGCAACTGAAAACCAAAAGATAGCCCTAAAAATCAAAAGTAGCTCACAATAAAATTCACACAAGGAGCCCTTGGAAAACAAATATTTGGACCACTGCCAAGTTCTGAGTTTTGCAAGAATGGAATGGTTGAGTACTGTCAATGCTCTGCCAGTAGCAAACAGCCAAAGGAGCATGCTAATTGATAATAATCCACCAGTCATTGGAACATATGGCCCACATAACTGATATCACACTGTCACTGAAATTTATATACCATATTACTTTTGTGTAGCAGGCAGAAAGTTTTATATTTGTTTTGATGGAAGCTCTTGTTGTAGAGAATACCAGAAATGTTGAAACTATTTAGCAGCAGCAGCATGGAACACTTTGTTGTCTCAATTTTTCCAGGATAATCTGAAATAGACTACATACTTTTCAGGACCAAAAGTGATTGCTTCAAGCACATGGAGTGGAACCACTCAAAACGTTGATGAGAAATGGATCTTCAATGGAATGACTTCTAACCTCTTACAACTTGCTTATTTCCAATATATAGGGGATACGTTTGCTCTATCTGAATCTGCAGCTGCACATAAGAGTTTTCTCACATGTCTTAATGGACTCCATCCTGTGCTCACATTTGCCTTTGAAATGCATCTTTCCTCAATGTGCTATTTGAGAAATCCACTAATGACCTCTCTACACTGTCCATCACAAATCCACCTTCACTGGGTTGGGATTTCTATGGTCCCACATGCAATTGCCAATAAGATCAACCTTATAGCATAAATAGAGCCCAAACCATTTGCTCACCAAGTAAGCTTGATGCTGAAATAGGATACAGTGAAGTTATCTTGTGGGATAGCAGCTACCCTAAACAGCTCACTGCTGGCTATGTGTTGCACAAAATCATGCGTGGGCCTAAAGCTACTACCTTTGGTCCCAAGAATTATCCCGTTTATTTCAGATAACCCTGGAAGGCTAAATTGTCCCAATACTTTTTTAACAGGTGAAGCTAGCTATTTCACAATACTGTTATGCAACAATAACATGACTGATATCCTCCATTAACACAATGCTGCCATCAAGCCAAAAAGATATTCTACCTACTATACAATGTGGTATATGAACTCCAGTGAATCTCGGTGAATGTGATGCCAAGAAAATGGGCCATATGTTCTAATGACTGGTGGGTCACATCAAACAGCATGTCCCTTTGGATGTCAGCAATAGTGCAATGACCATACTCAAACTCAACTAGTGCTTGCTCAAAACATTGAAGTCAACATTAAATGGGAGTATCTGACTAGACAGCATTCATTAAACAATTCCGATTGTACTAAGGATTACAGTAACAAGCACTTTAAGATTAACAGTTGAGCTTGCAGTCTAGCTCACTTACTCTTGCTAGAAGCTACATATACTCATGTGCAGGGCCGTGTCCTTTGCAAACAGAGAGAACAAGTCCATGAACTGCACAATTTCCAACTAAATAAAAGAGTGGGGACAGCCATTCTCTGGTACATTCCCTATGCCTTGACCAAAGTTTATTTGCCTGACTTGAATTTAAACAAAAGCTTGGAAGTTTAAGTGTTCCCTGGTGCATTGTTCATGGCAATGTCTCTACCAGTCACAGTCCACAAGCCAACTCTCTTCTCATGCAGTATGAACTATTGTTTCTTTTGATATTTGGCATTCTTGCAATGCTGACCCGATGAATACAAGTTGAAGAGCTGGACAGTGTGTCACTTTTTTTTCAGCAATAGTCAGGAGTTGTATTACCAAGTGGTCAATTATATCTAATTATCTTGATGCAGACATGTGCAAAAACGTAAAAGCTATTCTTTCCATGAACTTCCTTCTACTCCATTGCAAAATGAAAACATATAAATATCTAGGCTTAGAACTCTTTCCATCCGCACCAGCTTACAACATATAGCTGCACATACACACACACACACACACACAATAATAGTCTAACTTTCATGTTTATTTTTTAAGCACTAGAAATGGCTTGTACAGGAGAAAACCTAAACTTCAAAGGTTATTTATCTGTAGAATTGTAATACCTTGATAACCACTGGAATGAGTGTTCCTGGTTCAGAGTGATGGTCTGCCTTTCTAACATCCCGTTCTGGTATTCCAGTGGATTCCTCAGCAGTTTCAGACCCATTTTTTGGGTTATTATAGTCAACTTTGTTGGTCTGATCTTGAAAATCATTCTGTTTTTTACCAAACATATAATGAAATATGCCTTGAAGCCCAAATACCTCCCAGGCTTGAAAGTGATCCTCTTTTTCAAAACTTTCCACAAGTTTCTGAAATTCAGAGTTATTAATGTTCCTTGGATCAGTGTAAGCTCTATA
Source organism: Ginglymostoma cirratum (assembly GCA_024137785.1). Lineage (NCBI taxonomy): Eukaryota > Metazoa > Chordata > Chondrichthyes > Orectolobiformes > Ginglymostomatidae > Ginglymostoma > Ginglymostoma cirratum. Next base: position 34,322,511 of record JAHRHZ010000021.1, read on the forward strand.
GACCTGAGCAATGCAGCCTGATTTGATGGGTTTCTTATTTTCAATCTGAAATATATTCCTCCAGCCCTCTCCAAAGGCCCTTTTCAGACGATACTCTGTGTATTTCCAAGGATGTGGTGTAACATGGACATGAAGTCTGGAGAGCTTATCACAGAACTCTGCTGAGAAGAGATCCCTTCTGGTGCTGAACCACTGGCCAAGTTTTATGTAAGTAGGACCTGCAGCTTCAATGGATCGCAAGAGCAAATTACACCAGAAAACAGCAAAACTGGAAGATGCAAGACAAACTGGATACAGCAGCAACAAAGGTCCAAACCTCAATAGCAGAAGCATAGCTCGAACAACCACTTGGACAGTTAAACGAAGCTTCCAGAATAGATCTTTCAAAAATGAGTGTTTAGACTTTGAATTTGGCCAAGGTAACACTTTTGCTTCCATAGTGACCATCCTCTGGGAATTTGCAACTGATGAAACTCCGAGACCTAGATAAGCAAGAGTAAGTTTGGGAAAATTCTTCAACCTGAAAGATGCTTTCAAAGCAGGACTGCCCGATATGAAGACAGTGATATTCAACATAGATTTGAACATTGCTGGACGTATCCTGCAACTGAAGGCAAAGGCAGCCATCATAGCGGAGGGATATAGAAACCAGACAAGATTTGTAGATGCTGAGCCTGGGTATTCAAGTAGTACTATTTTTTAGCCTTATCTTCCATGTGGTCCAATGCAGATCTGAAAAATTGTTATCTTATCTTGCAGTTCGGTAGCATTTAAAACTGCAGTCTCAACCTCACAGCAGCCAGTCTCTTCATTGTCAGGAGATAATGCAGCAGATGATGGACGCCTCAGTGGCCTCTTCTGTGATATTTCATCCGCTTGAATTAAGCAGTAACGAAGCACAGCTAATGATTCTGTGTTACCAGCAACTTGTTTCTTATCGTGTGCAGCCCCCTCCTTCTCCTTTCTCTGATTCTTCCACACTGTTCCCTGTATCAGAAACTCCCTCCTGGCTGGCCCTCCAGATCCTCCATCACTGAAAGATCTCGCCTCCCTCTCTCAACGACAGAGGGAAAAAAAACAACCATCCCCCTCAAGACGGACATACTACGCACATGTGCTCTGCCGGCTCACCTCGTTTTCTCCTTCTATTGGCGCTGCCGATCAGAACCACGCCTCCTCCGTCCTTCTATTGGTCATTGTCTGCTTACCCGCCTCTCCCCTCCTACCATTGGACAGCCTCCTGGGTCCCGCCCATTCCATTGGTCAATGTTTGCAGGTCTCTCCCTCTCCTTCCTCCCAATGGTATGTTCACCCGCACCTCCGCTTTGGTCTCTTCCATCATTCCTCGCCTTCTCTCTCATTCTATTGGGAGTTGTGTCCAGGCCCCGCCTCCCAGCCCTCCTATTGGTCAGGGATTCTAGGCTCCTCCCTGGAAACCGCTCTCTGTCTCTGGTGGTTCGTTCTCAGATCCAGCAGCGGCCATGCCTTCGCTTCTGTGTGTTTTAGTGGGGGACACAGCACAGGACAGGCCGGGGGTTAGCGGACTGTGTGTCCAGAACAGGATCAGCTCGTCTCCCACGCAGTGCATTCTCTGCTGAGGTACCAGCAGGCAGTCTTTCCTCGCATTAATAGAGTTACTGAGGGTTTGTAAACACAGCTCAGAATTGTTTGCGAATAACAAGGCGATCTCTTCAGTAAAGTCCTGCCCGTTTCTGGGTCTGCGGGATCGGGGGAAAGGGTTTTACTGATTTGTTTTGAATGGGAAGAGACTCGTCTTCTTTGTAATTTTCAAACTAAGAGCGGGAAGGGAACAGCTGGTGCAACGAGACGATGAAGAGTTTGCTTTGTTTAACTGACAGCATTTGGTGTGGTTACAGACACAGGTGGTGGATGAGATACACTAACAAGAATAAGGCAAAATCATCTGAGAGTTTGGCTCCACTGACCTCCAAAAGAGGACTTCAGTGATCAACATTTAAAAAGATACAGCTGGAGAAATCTTTGCGCACTTCCTGGTGCTTTAAGAAAAAACGGTTACATTAGATCTCAGATAACAAGCATGGGGCTGGATGAACACAGCAGGTCAAGCAGCATCATAGGAGCAGGAAAACTTGACGTTTCGGGCCTAAACCCTTCATCAGAAATGGGGGAGGGGAAGAGGGTTCTGAAATAAATAGGGAGAGAGGGGGAGGCGGATAGTGGATGGATAGAGGAGAGGATAGGTGGAGAGGAGGCAGACAAGTCGAAGAGGCGGGGATGGAGCCAGTAAAGGTGAGTGTAGGTAGGGGGGTAGGGAGGAGATAGGTCAGTCCAGGGAGGACGGACATGTCAAGGGGGCGGGATGATGTTAGTAGATAGGAGATGGGGGTGTGGCTTGGGGTGGGAGGAAAAACAGGTTAGGGAGGTGGAGATGAGCTGGGCTGGTTTTGGGATGCGGTTGGGGGAGGGGAGATTTTGAAGCTTGTGAAATCCACATTGATGCCATTGGGCTGCAGGGTTCCCAGGCTGAATATGATTTGCTGTTCCTGCAGCCTTCGGGTGGCATCACTGTGGCATTGTAGGAGGCCAAGGATGGACATGTCATCTGAGGAATGGGAGGGGGAGTTGAAATGGTTCGCGACTGGGAGGTGCAGTTGTTTGTTGCGAACTGAGCGCAGGTGTTCTGCAAAGCGGTCCCCAAGCCTCCGCTTGGTTTCCCCGATGTAGAGGAAGCCACAACGGGTACAGCGGATGCAGTATACCACATTGGCAGATGTGCAGGTGAACCTCTGCCTGATGTGGAATGTCTTCTTGGGGCCTGGGATTGGGGTGAGGGAGGAGGTGTGGGGGCAGGTGTAGCACTTCCTGCGGTTACAAGGAAAAGTGCCGGGTGTGGTGGGGCTGGAGGGGAGTGTGGCGCGGACAAGGGAGTCGCGGAGGGAGTGGTCCCTCCGGAAGGCAGATAAGGGTGGGGAGGGAAAGATGTCTTTGGTGGTGGGG
>JAHRHZ010000021.1:34330489-34388069 GCA_024137785.1 Ginglymostoma cirratum
ACTCACCTTTAGTGGCTCCATCCCCGCCTCTTTGACCTGTCTGTCTCCTCTCCACCTATCTTCTCCTCTATCCATCTTCTATCTGCCTCCCCCTCTCTCCCTATTTATTTCAGATCCCCCTTCCCCTCCCCCATTTCTGAAGACAGGTCTAGGCCCGAAACGTCAGCCTTCCTGCTCCTCTGATGCTGCTTGGCCTGTGTGTTCATCCAGCTCTACACCTTGTTATCCCAGATTCTCCAGCATCTGCAGTTCCTACTATCTCTGAAACGATTTAAAAGTACTTCTTTGACTGTAAAGATCTTTGAGCTTGAGAAATGTGCTTCAGAAAGTGCAAGGCTCCTTTTAAACTAATAAACTCCCAGTCCTTAGGAATCAAATGCGAGCACAATATTTGGGTCCATCAACATTAGAGAGCGTTAGATATGTGGATCAGGGAGAGAATAGACGAGGAGCGTCTCTCATTCCTTTCTTCCCTCCTGTTTCCCACTCGCCACTCACTTCCTTAGGTTTCATTGATACTTTAGCCGGGTATATATTATGTTCCTTTACAATGAGGTAACTAGAAAATCACCACCCAACCAGATCAGGCAACGCTTAGATTTGGAGTCAAAACGTGGGCCTGACATCTCTCGCCGGTTTTAGAATTCCATCTACTTGAATGGACCTAGGAACATTCGCATTTCAACACATTATACATTTGTTCCAAATTCTAGACGGCTTATGTCAGTGTAAAGCAACAAAGTCACAGCAAATGTATATATGATTCCTTATCATAAAACAACTTTCAAACCCTTTCTTTTTGACTACTGGCAGCATATACTACATGATGTGATTTGTACCTATTTGCCCTGAGAATAGAACAATTCTGGTTTCATCTGGGGGTACCTTTCAAACTAGACAACTCTGCATGGCCACCCTGAACCTGCTGTACATTGGAGAAGGCTTTTAGTATGAGATCTTATATCAGCCAACCCCTTGAACTCTTGCTGTTGGAAGTCAGTCTAATGGAAGTATCTAGTGAAGAGATAATCTCAGCTAAAGCTTCCAAATGTCACAATTTCTTTAATAGTTTCAGTAAACAGTAAAGTTGCCATAGCCCCAGAGAACCATTAAAGAGAGACAATTGGTAGTGAGTTTAACCTGAGAACCACCAAACCTTAGGTGGGGGAGGGACAAGTTTGAGAAAACAAGACCTTCATGGTAACTTTGGTCAGTACAGGAATTGAACCCACACTGTTGGTTTCACCATATCACAAACCAGCTGTCCTGCCAACTGAGCTAAACTATTACTCCTCTGTGGCCAGATGATTAACTCTAAGTTCTCCCAGACAGTGCTGTTAAAATGTATAGGATTGTATTCAGCCTGTGTGTGACCTGTGACTCCAACTTGATGGGTTCTTTAAGCACCAAACTGTGTGGTTGCCAAATCACTTGGTTGCTTTGTGAAATTGAACTTCTTGTCTATTGCAGTTTCTATGAAGCATCTCTTGTTCATAAATTATGCAATTCACACACCATTGTTGTCACCACCGTCAGACAGCAAACATTGTGTGCAGGCCTCCGACAAACTGAGCAGGGGATGGTTTTCTGCTGGTCCATGTGTCACTCCCTTTTCTTTCTATTCCTCTGTTTGACACCTCGATGAGTTTGTGACTACCCTACCTGGTTTTGCAAGTCACAGTGTGCCAACTGAGGACCCCCATATACCAAGTCTGTTTGCAGGTACACCAGACCTTACATTCTGTTATTCACCGATATTCATTCATGACATTGTAAAGACATAAGAATCTCTTTATCCAGCAGGCCAGTATGGCTAGTTAACCTGTCTGAATATACCCTCTTTGCATCCCCAGCTGTTATAAGGCATTTGTTCTTCAAATAAGTTTATCAACATTTATGATGTCAAACATTATCTACAGATCATAAGATGTAGGAGCAGAAGTAAGCCATTCAGCTCACTGTGCTGTGCCATTCAATGAGATGATGTGTGATTTCAATCCTCAAATCTACTTTTCTGCCTTTCCCCCATAACCATTGATTTCCTTCCTGATTAAACATCTCTCTATCTCAGTCTTCTGCTGTAAAGAATTCCACACATTCACTACCATTTAAGAAAAGAAATTGCCCCTTACTTCTGCCTTATATGAATGACTCCTTATTTTGAGATTAGCCCTTCTAGTGCTATCCCCTCCTATAATAAGAAACAACACCTCCCCTTTAAGAAGCTTACGTGTTTCAATCAGTGGTCGCTTCTCATTCTTCTCAACCCCAACTACTACAGGCCTAACCTACTCAACCTCTCCTCATAAGACTGTTCCTCCATATCTGGAATCAACCTAGTCAACTTTCTTTGGAGTGCTTCCAATGCCAGTATAGCTCTCTTTACATAAAGGGGACTGAAACTAGACACAGTTTGCAGCTGTAGTGTAATTAGTGGCTGCAGCCTTTCTGCATTTAAATAATATTCAGCTCATCTATTTTTATTACCAAAGTACAGAACATCTCATTTTTCCACATTACATTCCATCTGCCGGATTTGATGTTTGATCTGCTTGGATGTCATGACCACCTATTGCTGTGTTGCTCGCATAATTGGCTATAGTACATTCACTTTCCTCATCCAAATTATTGATATGTATTGTAAATGACTGTGGCGTCAGCACTGATCCCTGTGGCTCTTTATTCGTTACAGGTTGCCATCCTTAAAATGCACCCCTTCCCCAACTCTCTGTCTTCTACCAGTTATCCAATCTCTATCCATGTCAATACATTTATTTCAACACCATAGGCTGTTATTAAGTGGCATAAAATGCAGTATCTTATCAAACCCTTTCCTGAAACCTTAAATTATTACAACCACTGCTTTCCCATTATCTATCCTGCTTGATACCCCCTCAAAGTATTCTAATAAATTTCTCTGATTGGCTTCACAGAGGAAAGCCTTGCTGATTTGCTAGATTATGCTATGTAATTGTAAATGCTAGACCATTACATGCTTTACAATAGACCCTAATATTTTTCCCGACAATAAATGTTAAGCTAATTGGAATACAGTTAACAAGATGTGGAGCTGGATGAACACAGCAGGCCAAGGCCCGAAACGTCAAGCTTTCCTGCTCCTATGTTGCTGCTTGGCCTGCTGTGTTCATCCAGCTCCACATCTTGTTATCTCGGATTCTCCAGCATCTGCAGTACCTATTATCTCTGGAATACAGTTACTTGTTTTCTGTTAACTTCCCTTTTTGAATAAAGGTGTTACATTGACAGTAAATTGTACTGAGTTTATTTACTTAATTTAAGTATATTTAATTTTCTTAGGATTCATTGCATCAGGTCTACAATGACTTGTAGGTCTTTAACCCCATTAGTTTCCCTACTCCTTTTTCCCTAGCAGTAGTTACCATATTTATTTCCACTCACCTTTTCGCCCCTTGATCATTTAGTCATTTTAGAATGTTAGTATCTTTTGCTGTGAAGATTGATGCAATGTACTTAATCAACTCTTCTTCCATTTCATATTTTTCCACTGTTTCTCCCCAGCCTCATTCTCAAAGGGGTCTATCTTTCTTCTTATATATTTAAAGAATAATCCTGATATTATTTGCAAGTTTGCCCTCAAAGTTTATTTTCTTGCTTTTTTTTTGCTCGTCTTTTATTAGTTTTTAAAACTTTCCCGATCCTCTAGTTTAGCAATGATCTTTGTCACATTGTATGTTTTTTTCTTTCACTTTGATGCTATCCTTAACTTCACACATAGTTGGCCTGTCTCCTTCCTAGAATCCTCTTTCTAACATTGAGCCATGAACTATTTTCTTAAACATTTGTTTGTCAGCATCTTTACTGCTAAACTCCTTTCCCAGTCCAAACCAGTCAGCTCTGCCTCATTACTTTTTAATTACCTTTCTTCAAGGTTAGTATCACTGTTACTGACCCAAGTTTCTCCCTCTCACATTGAATGCTAAATTCTACCATATTGTGATAACTGTTTCCTAGGGAATCTTTTACTCTGGGATCATTTATTAAATCTGTCTCATTAGACATCACCAAATCTAAGACAGCCTGATACCTGGTAGAATCCACATCATGTTGCTCAAGGAAACTGTCCGGAATACATGTTATGAATTCTTCCTCGTGGTTACCTATGCCAATATGTCTTTCCCAATCTTCATGAAGACTAAATCCACCTGATTAATATACTTACTTGCTTACATGCCCTCAATATTTCCTGATTTATTCTCAGTCCCACTACAAAGCTAGTGTTAGGGGGTCTATGGACTGCTCCAACATTGGCTTTCCATGCCTTGTTATTTCCTACCTCCACCCATAATAATCCAAGATCATTTCATGCTATCATACTTATTCCATCCCATACTAACATTGTTACTCCATCACACTTTACTTCTTGACTGTTCTTTCAACATACATAGTTCTCAGCTTCAATCTCTTCAGAACCATGTCTCAATTTGTCTATAAGGTCATACCAATTAAATTCCATTGGCTGTAAATTCATTTATTTTGTTCCAAATGCTATGCACACATTCAAGTGAAGAGGCATTAAACTTGTCTTTTTACCATTTTTTTCACCTTTGACCTTAATTACTCTTGTTTTTCTATGTTTGTACATTTTGTCCCTCCTGCCGTACTCATTTGTCATTATATAAATAGCTGACCTGCAATGTTGTCATACTGTTTTGCTTTGTAAGCCTACACTTTTGCTCTCCCAAACACTCCCCTCTCTACCCCAAATTAGTTTAAAGTCCTCATATAGCACTAGTCATTTGAATTACGTGGACACAGTCCAAGCATGGTTCAAAAACCTGTCCCACCAGAACAGCTCCTTTTGACCCCAATACTGGTGCCAGTGCCCCACAAACTGAAACCCATTCCACCCACACCAAACTTTGAGCCATATACTTAACTCCTTGACTTTACTTACACAATGACAGCTTGCTTGTGTCTCCAGTAGTTATCCAGAGATTAATACGTTGGAGGTTCTGTCTTTTAATTTAGCTCCTAACTATTCAAATTCTTTCAGCAGAACCTCTTTTCTAGTTCTGTCAATGTTGTTGGTACCACAATGGGTGACTCTCCAAGTTCTTCTCGAGCCTTAAGAAAATGTCCTTAATGCTGGCACCCAGCAGGCAATATGGCCTTCAAGACTCCCACTCACAGCTGCAAAGAATAGTTGCTGTGCATGGCTCCAAACACGAGCATTCTGGCTGAGTTGTCTATGCCTTGCCTAACTCCCAGCAGTGTCAACCATGGTATAAATTTTGCAACCTCCACACCTGACAATAATTCCTCCTGATTCTGTCCCATTCACTTATGTTGAGACAGGTCTTTGAGCTGGTGCTCATGCAGAGAAATGCTTGGTCCAGGGCCGCAGTCTTGGTGGAGAACCCAATTTCCTGAGGTCAACTGATCTCGTCTTGCAGTCCCCAGCCCACACCCCTGATCCCAGAGCATCAGCTTTTAGCACATCTATCCAGTGGCCTAGATATCCCACTCAACTTGGTTCCTCAGTGCCTGATGCTTTGAGACACTCAGCACATCAGAAGGGCCTCCTGAATCATCTAGAAATCTTTATACTTTAGAATTAATTCAAATAATTTTGTTACTTGTGTTTATGATGTTGCATTTTTTGTGCATCAGTGCTTGTTTGAGATTCCTGTTTGATGTGAGAAGTTGCTTGAATTTTTTTTTAATTGTTTGTTAATACAAAAATTCTGAAGTATGGGAAGCAATAAAAGAAGATAATGATGCCATTTTATGTTATCATCATCTTGTGGTTGATAGCTATTTCCCTAAGGTTTTGGAGTAGATCTGTAGCTCAGGTTGTGGGTGTTGAGGTTGGTTGGCTCGCCGAGCTGGTTTGTTGCTCCGCAGACGTTTCGTTACCGTGCTTGGTAACATCCTCAGTGCAGCCTCTGATGAAGCGTCGGTGTGTTTTCCCGCCTGGTTTTTAAACTCTGGGGTCCGTTGCGATGGATTGCCTCACTTCCGGGTTTCCTCTGTAGTAGAATGTATATGGGGTTGAGTTCAATGTGTTTATTAATAGCATGCTTCGTGGAGTGCCATGCTTTCAGGAATTCTCGTGCTTGTCTCTGCCTAGCCTGTCCCAGGATCTTGGTGTTGTCCCAGTCGAAGCGGTGGTTCTCCTTGTCCATGTGGATTGAGATGAGTGAGTCTCAATCCACATGGACAGGGAGAACCACCGCTTTGACTGTGACAACACCAAGATCCTTTGAAAATTAATTCAGATGCACTCCCTCTGCTAATAATTTGTGTCCCCTCCCCCTGCCAAATTAGTTTGAATTCCTCCCAACAGCACTAGCAAACAATCCCACAAGAACGTTAGTCCCGCTCTGGTTCAGATGTAGACTGTCCCACTTGTAGAGGTCCCACTTTCCCCAGAAATGGTCCCAGTAATTCAGGAATCCAGAACCCTCCCTCCTGCACTAGCTGTTAAGCCACATGTTGGTCAGCACTATTCTTCCATTTCTGTACTTGCTAGCACGTGGCACTGGGAGTAATCCAGTGATTACAGCCTTAGATGCCCTATTTTACAGTCTACTGCCTAACTCCCTGAATTCATGATGGAGGACCTCCCTCCTCTTTCTACCTATGCCATTGGTACCAATATGTACCATGACATCTACCTTATCATCCTCCCCTTTCAGGATGCCCTGCAGTTGTTCAGTGACATCTGGGACCTTAGCACCAGGGAGGCAAAACACCACCCTGGAATCACGTTGAAACCACAGTAGCACCTATCTGTTCCCCTGCCTATAGAATTCCCTATTGCTATCGCCCTCCCTGGCCTCCTGTACAGACAGACTGCTTGTGGTGCCAGAAGTGTCTGCATACCCTGGAGAAACCAGTGCCCTCATCAGATTCTAAGATGAAATACTTGCCTGTTTCTGGTGGATTGCTTGGTGGTCACCCATTTCTTTCCTTCTTCAGGTCCCTTCATCTGCAGTGTGATCACCCCTGTAAACGTGTTATCCACAATACTCTCAGGCTCGTGGATGCTCCACAGTGTCCCCAGCTGCCGTTCCAACTCAGAAACCTGAGCTTCTAGGAACTGCCGCTGGACACACGTCCTGCACATATGCTGGCCCCAGGCACTGGAAATATGCTCAGCTTCCCACATAGAGCAGGAGGAGATGGCAACGGCTTTGAGCTCTCCTACCATGACTGAACCCTTTAAAGTTTAAAATCTTTAGAGGACTTAGAAAACAAACCAAATAAGTCCATAGCCTTGCTTAAATAATGACGTACAATTTAATACAGTTTGGAATTTACTCACTAACCAGGTGCTCCCATTCGTCCCACTTCACTTTCTGAACTGTGAGATCTGGTCTAGGTCCTGCGCCCACTGGAGCCCCCAGGTTCGCTTTTCTCTGCTCTGACTGTGCTACGTAACATGAGCGAATGAAGAATTATGCATGGAGATGAAGGGAAAGGTCGCAGAATGGATAGTTGCTGACCGAAGGGCAGAAAGCACACTAATGTTAAAGGGTAACCAGGACCAACATAAGGGTATTTGCTGACACATACACACGCATACATACACTTATTCATTTATTCACAGAACTTTTCCCTTTGTTTTGACAGAGACTTAAATAATAAACCCTCTTGCATAAAAGTGCATTTGCTTTCTCCAAAATATTATCATATGGGAAATATTTAATTTCCTTGTTGGTATGTACCTGTAACAATCATCATTTCAAAACAAACAATTTTGTTTAATTATTGGGATTGATAAGAAGAAGAGTTTTATATTAGAGAACAATTGAAGGAAAACGGATTGGTGTTATTTTGATACAGTGCACGCAGTCACATCCAGCTTGTGATTTTAACAGGGACTGAAGTATTTGTGTATGTAATTGCCAGTCTGGAGTAATGAGATTAAATTATCAAAATTAAAATGTGTTATCAGGTTTATTGGATTACATTTATATTTCCCTCATAAATTTGTGAAATTACTGTAGCCACAGAATCCCATCATGTTATTCTTCAGGATGGAGGAAGAAATTTAAAGATCAGTTATTTTTATAAAATTAATCAAATGAAATAAATGTTAATAGATGTAATGTGTTACGACCAATGTCTGACCAATATTGTGTGTTCAGCATCGCGTTTATCATCCAAATACAGGGAACATTGCAAGGTGGGAATTCTGCAGACAGCTTAAACGTCACCACGTTTATAGAAGATGCTGTTAACTTGAAGTAAATTGTTTGCAGTTTTTAAGCATGTTACTTTCTTGAGACTGCACATTGTGGAAATTACGCGTTCTAATACTTTAATGTCGTTGTTGAACAGTTAGTGATATAAAATGTGTAATTCGTAATGTTTAGTTGGAAACTCCCTATTTTCTGCCGATGAACAAATTCAGCTCCATTGCAGGTTTGAATGTTCGAACTTGTTTTGGAATTCCCCTCTCTACCTGCGTTAGGCTTAAGGGGATTTCATTTTTAACAACGTGACCGTCATTATTCTGGACTGAATAGCATAGATGAGAAGGCTTGCTTATAAAGCTGATTAATGGAAACTACAGCTTTGGGCACAGTGCTGTCTGCCAGTTCCTCCAGCAGGTGTCCCCACACCCTCAACTAGGTCAGACCACACAATGTAAGACGCTTACACTTAAGGGTCAGTCATTCCTCTCTCTCTGTCATTCTTCACTACCAATTAGAATAGCACTTTTCTGTGCTAATAACGTGTCCATTTTGCTGTTACCAAGAAAGTTATGGCGATTCTTTCTATGGTCAAGCAAAAACGTTTGATATTTTCATTTGGTCTGTTTTTTAAGCATTTTTGGATCTCTCGGCTTTTCCTTCTTCCACTTAGATCAGATTTTATTCAAGTCTTTTTGAGCAAAGTTGGCAGCTCTGTGTCTCATCTTTCGTTCCAACACTTTGAGTTGAGGGGTGGAATCAGATCGGTTTCATAAACTGATCTGATTCACGTTTTGAACTGAGTTCAATGACTCCTAGTTCTGCAGCTGTATTCTGAGACACTAAAGGGTGTGGTTATGTTCTGTCTCACAAGAGACCACTCTACTTGATCCCTGATAGTTACCATTAATTCTTCAGGATCACTCTACAGTCTCAATCCTTTCTGTGGTGAATTTTCAATCAATCCCTTTCCTGTCTCTTCCAACTTACTGTTGGCTTCAACCTTTTTAATGCTCACCTGATGCCCTTCTAGTAGGGTTCCCACCTCACTGTCTCTTGCCTGTTCCAAGACTTCTCTGGTTTATGTATAATACTCTGCTTAGCCATTTTCATTGGGACTTCTGTACCCTTTCACTAGCCTGCATCCCTTCAGAATCTTTCTGAAATTGCTCCACCCAGAAAGTTACCTGAGGCTGGAATTGAACCTGTGTCCCTAGCACTATCAGGCAGTACTGCTAACCACTGAGCTACTATGCCACCCCAAATTCAGCCTATAATTCTCCAGCATTCTGTTCCATTTTCCACTTGTGCCTCACCATCCTGTCCGGAAAGGAAAGAATAGGAAAGTTAGAAGTGTTGATTTGTCTGTGACAATTGGCCTTCGTTGTTTTTCAACAAAAGTCTGTCATTTGGGTCCTCTGCTTGATTTTTCTTAACCTTGTATTTATCCCAGATAGAGTATCTCTTGCAAGTTCCAATACTGAATAGTTATTATGCTAGTCAAGCCAAAAATTGAAAGTGAAAATAGTTTGGCAAGGCATTAAATTTAAACACTGCCTGCATCCAAAGTTCTTTGTTTTATTTCTATGTTTCGCTGGAGAAACTGAAAGTTCTGATGTGGGATCACTGGACTCCACTTTCTTTCCACAGATGCTGCTGGACCTGCTGAGTTTCTCCAGCAATCCTGTTTCTGTTACTAAATTTAAATATTGTTAAGGGCATTTTTTTAAAATTTTGGAATTTAGCTGGAAGTTTTAACATAAACCAAGGAGTCGCTTGTACATACTTGTAACGTTTTCATTCTTAAATAGGGTTTTCCATTATCTGTTAGCTCACAAACAGCGTAATAGCTACTATTGTAGAACACAGTGCCAATTAAAATAACAATATCAATAAGTGCAATGTAAGAAAGGAGCCAATAATCCATGTTTATTCAGAATAAAAAAGCTTTACAATCAAGCAGTCTGGGAAACCTTTATTGAAGATGTAAATGTAAACCAAAGTGATTTCAACATGTGGAAATGTGCATTAGGGCTTCTGGAGTACTGTGTCCAGTTCTGGTTGTCCTGTTATAGGAAGGACATTATTAAACTGGAATGGATTCAGAAAAAATTTACAAGGATGTTGCCAGGAATGGAGGGTTTGAATTATAAGGGGAGGCTGGATAGGCTGGGACTTTTTTCACTGTAGCTTAGGAGATTGAATAGTGATCTTATTGCGGTTTATAAAATCATGAGGGATATAGATAAGGTGAATGGCAGGTTTCTTTTCCCCAGGGTGGGGAATTTCAAGACTAGGGGACATACTTTTAAGGTGAGAGGAGAAAGATTTTTAAAAAAACATGAGAGGAAACTTTTTTTACACAGCGAGTGGTTCGTGTGCAGAATGAACTTCCACTGGAAGTGGTGGATGAGGGTACAATTACAACATTTAAAAGATGTTTGGATAAGTACATGAATAAGAAATGTTTGGAGGGATATGGCCAAGCGCAGGCAGGTGGGACTAGTTTAGTTTGGGATTATGGTCAGCATGGTCTTGTTGGACCGAAGGGTCTGTTTCTATGGTATATGACTCTGTTCAGTCTGACCGACTTCTCTGGATTCATCTCAAGTTCTTTTTAATGGTGGGAGGATTAATACCCTCTGGCCTTCCAGATCATTTCCTTGTGAAAGGTCCGCCTCTTGCATGACCTACCTGAATGGCTCCTCGAATGAGTCCTTTGCATATCACAGGGGAGTTTGTTCTGTATTTGCGTGTGAAATCTTCAATTGTCCCTACTAGCAATCTCTGGAAACAACCAGTGCCCTGGAGGATATTGATCTGCTTTTTTGGCTGTTTTAAATTGATAAGGGCTATCCTTCTCTTAGACATAAACACCTGATGGTGAAAATATGAAAGAAGCTATAGTAATCAGAAATTTATGATTTTAGTGACTATAGCAGATTGTATTACATGGAACAGTTGGACAGATTGGGTTTACTACACAAGAAAATGCATTGCTTCCACGGTCATCATGTCAAGGCCATTTAGAATCTTGTATATTTCAATCAAGTCGCCCTACACACTTCGAAAGACCAATGAAAACAAGCCCAGTCTGATCCTCATAAGAAAACCAAATCATATCTCATATTGATCTAGTAAACCTTCTCTAGACTGACTCTAAAACATTTACGTCTTTAAAAAGACCAAAACTACAGTATTCAAGACATGGTCTTACCAATGCTTTTTTTTTTACCCTTTATTCATTCACAAGATGAGGACATCACTGGCTAGGCCAGCATTTATTGCCCATCCCAGAGGGCAGTTAAGAGTCAACCACATTGCTTTGGGTCTGGAGTTACATGTGGGCTAGACCAAGTAAGGATGGCAGTTTCCTTCCCTAAAGAAAATTACTGAACCAGATGAGTTTTTCCCCAACAATGGATTCATGGCCATCATTTGTCTCTTAATTCCAGATATTTATTGAATTCAAATTCCACCATCTGCTGTGGCAGGATTCAAACTCACACCCCCAGAACATTACCTGGGTCTCTAGGTTAACAGTCCAGCGATAACACCACGAGGCCATTGCCTCCTGTACATAGAACATTCTGCAGAATTGAAGCATAACATCCTTACTCATATGTTCAATTCCTCTTCTAACAAAGGATATTGTTCCATTAGCCTCCTTAATCACTTGCTGTACCTGTATACTATTGGACCATAAGAAATAGGAACAGGATTTGGTCATTTAGCTCCACTATTCAACAGGATCATGACTGACCCTGCATTCTTCATGTACATTTCCCTGTCTTTTCCCCATAACCCTTGATTCCCCTGTTGATCAAGAATCTAGCTATCTCTGCCTTAAAAATACACAGGGACTCTGCCCGCATAGCTATCTCTGGCAAGGATTTCCAAAGAAACTCAACCCTCTGAGAGAAGAAATCATCTCATCTCAAATGTAAATTAGCACCCCTTAATTTTGAGGATGTGCTGTCCAGTCCTAGACTCTCCCTGGGGGCCTGGGGTGGGGTGGGGGAGACAGTCTCTAAGCATTTATCCTATCAAACCCCTTAAGAATCCTATATGATTCAATGAGATCATTTCCGTTCTTCTAAACACCAGCAAGTATGGTCTCAACCTGTTTAGCCTTTGCTCACAAGACAATTGGTCCATACCAGGGATCATCTCAGAGAACCTTCTTTGTCCCCAACAAAATTAATCTTTTCTTATATTAGAGGACCAAAACTGCTCACAGTATTCCAGATGTGGTCTCACCAGCACCTTCTACAGTGTCAGTAAGACTTTCCTACTCTTATACTCCAACCTTCCTTGAAATAAGGGCCAACATTCCATTTGCCTTCCTAATTACCTGCTGCACCTGTGTTGCAGCTTTCTGTCATTGTTCTCCATTTAAATAAATTTCTGTTTGTTTGTTCTCCCTTTCAAAATAGACACCTTGACATTTTCCCACATTATACTCCATTTGCCAACTTTTTGTCCACTGACTTAACCTTTCTCACAACCTGCCACTAGGCACCGACCTAGTGCTATTATCACTGGACTGTTAATCTAGAGACCCAGTAATGTTCTGAGGACCCAGGTTTGAAACCGGCAGATAGACGAATCTGAATTTTAAAAAAATCTGGAATTAATTTATCTAACGAATGCCATGAATCCATGGCTGATTGTTGGAAAAATGTCTAATGTCCTTTAAGGAAAGGAAACTGCTGTCCTTACCTGGTCTGGCCAACATGTGACTCCAGACCCACAGCAATGTGGTTGACTCTGAAGTACCCTCCGGGTAGTTAGGGATGGGCAATAAATGCTGCCTAGCCAATGATGCCCATATCCCATGCATGAATAGAAACAAACCTACATTGTACTAACCTCTTGTGACTCATGCACTAGAGTATGAAGGTCACTCTGCAACTTAGAATTCCACTGTCATTTTCCATTTACATCATACTTTGCTTTTTTATTCTTCTTGCCAAAATAAGCAATTTCACTCTTTCTCACATTATACTCCATATGCCGGATATTTTGCCCAGTCATTCAACCCATCTGCAACCACTTTGTGTCTTCACAAAGTACTTTCCTATGCATCTTTGCGTCAGCTGCAAATTTTAGCTAGCGTGCCTTCGTTCCCTTCACCAAACCATTTTTATATATTGCGAAAAAGCCAAGGTCCCAGTAGATCTCTAGAAGAATCACACCCTACCAATCAGAAAAAGACCCATTTATGCCTCCTGTTTTCTGCAAGCCAGCCAATCTTCTCCCCACACAATTGTGTTATCTCCTGCACCATGTGCGTCTACTTTGCACAATGATATTTTATGTGGCATCTTGTTATATACCTTCTGGAAATCCAAATCCAGCATGTCAGTGGGTCCCTTCCACCCACCACCCCAAAACCGATGCTCAGTGCATTTTATTCCTTCAAAGAACTCCAATAAATTAGCTAAACATAATTTCCCTTTCACAAATCCATGCTGACACTTTCCAATTATTTTGAATATTTTTAAATGTCCAGCTGGATCCTCTTTCACGATCACTATCACCATTATTGATATCTAACTGGCGTACACTCTCTTGTTTTCTGCCTGCCTCCCTTCTTGGACAGATGGATTATATTTGCCATTTTTCAGTCTGATGGAATCTTTACAGAATCTCGTGAACTTTGTAAAATTAATAGCAATGCACACTCTACCTCATTTGCCACCTTTCTTAAGAACTTCCATTTTCTATTTTCTACCATTAACTCAACATTCTCACTTTCAAGAGGACCAACACTCACTTTATTTATTCTTCCTGCATTTTAAATATTTCTTAAATTGCTAACCATTTTGATATTTCCAGCTAACTTCCTCGCATAGTCTAATTTCTCACTACTTATTTAATCTTTTAGTCACTCTCCGCCGTTCTTTGTATTCTGACCAATGATTTGACCTGCCACTCATCTTTGCACAATCATATGCTTTTCTTCCTTCAGTTTGATGCTTTCCTTGATATTTTTTGTTGACCCTGGATGGTGGGTCCTCCCCTTGGAAATCTTCTTTATAAGAGGAATTTACTTATTCTTCTATACTAGTATGCCAGTTCACTTCAGCAAGGTCAGATTTCCTGCCCAAATAGTTGCCCTTATTTAAGTCTAAAATACTAGTTCTACATTCAGTAAATGGCTAATGTCACACCCCTGTTTAAAAAGGAAGGGAGCAGAAGACAGGAAACTATAGGCCAGTTAGCCAGACCTTAGTTGTAGGTAAGATTTTAGAGTTCATTATTAAGGATGAGATTGAAAGTACTTGAATGTGATGGTAAAATAGGGCTGAGTCAGCATGGCTTTGTCAAGGGGAGGTTATACCTGACAAATCTGTTGGAAATTTTGAGGTAATGAGCAAGTTAAACAAAGGAGAGGCAGTGAACGTGACTTATTTGGATTTCCAGAAGGCTTTTGACAAGATGTCGTACAGAAGGCTGCTAAGTCAGATAAGAGTCCATGGTATTAGGGACTAGGTACTGGCATGGATAGAGAATTGGCTGACTGGCAGAAGGCAGAGAGTAGGGAATTAAGAAGTCTTTTTCAGGATGGCAGCCAGTGACTAGTGGAGTTTCACAGGGGTCAGTGCTAGGACCACAACAATTTACATTATACGTTAACGATCTGGACAAAGCAACCGAAGCATTGTTGCTAAAGTTGCAGATGATACAAAGATAGGTGGAGGGACAGGTCATGTTGAGGAAGGGGGGAAGCTGTAGAAAGACTTAGACAGGCTGTGAGAGTGGGTAAAGATGTGCCCAATGGAATACAATGTGGGAAAGTGTCAGGTTATGCATTTTGGTAGGAAAAATAATGGCATAAACTATCTTTTAAATGGGGAAAGTCTTCAGAAATCTGAAGCACAAAGGAGTCCTAGTTCAGGATTCTCTTAGGTTAACATGCAAGTTTAGTTGGCAGTTAGGAAATCAAATGCAATATTAGCATTCATTATGAGAGAGCTAGAATACAAGAGCAGAGATGTACTGCTTAGGCTGTATAAGATTTTGGTCAGACTGCATTTGGAATATTGTGAACAGTTTTGGGCTCCGTGTCTTAGAAAGGATGCATTGATGTTGGAGAATGTCTGGAAGACATTTGCAATAATGAACCCTAAGATGAAGGGCTTGTCATATGAGGAGCTGTTGAGGACTCTAAATCTGTATTCGCTGGTGTTTAAAAGGATAAGGGGATCTGATTGAAAGTTATAGCATACTGAGAGACCTGGATAGAGTGCCACTGAGAGAATGTTTCGTCTAGTAGCAGGGACTAGGACCTGGGGATACAGCCTCAGAGTAAAGGAATGACCCTTCAGAACTGAGATAAGGAAACATTTCTTCAGCCCGATGATGTGTAATCTGTGGAATTTATTGCCACAGAAGTCTGTGGAGGCCAAGTTATTGAGTATATTTAAGATAGAGACAGGTAGGTTGTTGATTAGTAAGGGGATCAAGGGTTACGGGGAGAAACAGGAGAACGGGGTTGAGAAACATATCAGCCATGATTGAATGGCAGAGCAGACTCGATGGACTAAATGGCCAAATTCTGCTCCAAATCTTGTTGTGTTATAGTTCTTAAGACCTACCAGCTTAGCTTTGGCTTGTGCTTGCTCCATGTCTTACAGCACATTTCCAGAATCCAAAAAGTCTTGGAAATTTAAACATAGGAATATAGAAGATAGGAACAGGAGTAGGTCATTTAGCCCTGCAAGCCTTCTCCACCATTCAATATGATCTCAGCTGATCATCCAACTTGGTGCCCTGCTCCTGCTTTCTCCCCATACCCTCTGATCCATTTAGCTCTAAGAACCATGTCTAATTCTTTCTTGAAAATGTTCAGTGTTTTGGCCTCGACTGCTTTCTTTGGCAGAGAGTTCCACAGGCTCATCTCTCTCTGGGTGAAGAAACTTTTCCTCATCCCAGTTCTATACGGCCTACCCATATCTCTGATTACTGTTTTTACACTGTCTAGTGCTCTTAGAATTTTATAGGTTTCTCAGAGCTCCCCCACCACCCCCCGCCCATCCCTTGCCCTGTACTCTTGCAGCAAGACATCTCTGCTCCTGTACCTGAAAACCAGCATACTATTTTCCTTCTTCACCACCTGCTGCACCCAGGTATTTACTTTCAGCGACTGGTGTACAAGCACATCCAGGTCTCATTGCACCTTCCCCTTTCTCAATCTATCACCATTCAGATAATAATCTGCCAGCGTGTTTTTGCTATCAAAGTGAATAACCTTGTATTTATCCACATTATACTTCACCTGCCATGCATTTGCCCATTCACTCAAGTTATCCAAATCACACCGAAGCATCTCCGCATCCTCCTCACAGTTTACCCTTGCACCCAGCTTTGAGTGGTCTGCAAACTTAGAGATATTACATTTAATTCTTTGTCTAAATCATTAACATATATTGTGAATAGTTGGGGTCCTAGTATTGATCCTTGTGGTACCCCACTAGTCACTGCCAGCATTTCAGAAAAAGGTCTATTTATTCCTAATCTTTGTTTCCTAGTTGCCAACCAGTTCTGTATCCAAGTTAGAGATAACAAGGTGCAGAGCTGGATGAACACAGCCGGCCGAGCAGCATCAGAGGAGCAGGAAAGCTGATGTTTCAGGTCTGGACCCTTCTTCAGAATAAGGGTCCAGGCCCGAAACATCAGCTTTCCTGCTTCTCTGATGCTGCTTGGCCTGCTGTGTTCATCCAGCTCTGCATCTTGTTATCTCAGATTCTCCAGCATCTGCAGTTCCTACTATCTCTATCCAAGTTAGTTCATTACCCCCAATCCTATTTGCTTTAACATTTACCTGCTAATCTCTTGTGTGGGACCTTACCAAATGCCTTCTGAAAGATAGAGTAAACCACATTCACTGGCTACCCTTTATCAACTCTACTAGTGACGTTCTCAAAAAATTCTGGTAGGTCTGTCAAGCATGACATCCATTTTGTATCCATACTGATGTTGTCCAGCCTGTCAGTGTGTTCCAAGTGCTCTGTTAGCAAATCTTTAAAAATGGACTCTAGCATTTTCCCTACTCAGGCTAACCATTGATAATTCCTGTATTCTCTCTACCAGCTTTTTTTAAATAGTGGAATTACATTAGCTGTCCCCCAATCTATACGAACTGATCCAGAGGCTATAGAAACTTCAAAGATCGCTACCAATGCACCCATTATTTCTAGGGCCATTTCCTTAATACTCTGGAATATAAATTATTGGGCCTGGGGATTTATTCCCCTTTAATTCCATTATTTTCTCCAATGCTATTTCCCTACCAGTATTGATTTCTTTCAGTTCCTCTCTCTCTTGACTCTGTGATCCCTAACCTTTTTGAATGTTATTTGTGTCTTCTTTTGTGAAGACAGAACCAAAATATGTTTTAATTAGTCTGTTATTTATTTTTTCTCCATTCCAACTTGCCTTGCTTTTGATTGTTAAATTCAGACTCTCCATCTGTGGGCTTCATTTCATACGGTCTGGCATAAAAGAATTTGCTGATCCTCAGGATGTCAGATGGAAATGCCATTACTGAGCTATCTTCTTCCATTCTGAGCACAGAGCACATTCTGGAAGAAGAAATGTGAGCACATTTCATCCTGCTCCATGGTGCAGACCCTGGACCAAAAGATTATCTTGGAGGTCTCTGAGGCAGAGAGTGAGGCTTGCTGGCTCTTCACCTGGAGATCCTGTATGAGATCAACCCCCATCATCTGCAGCAGGACTAAGTTATGCAGGCTTTTCTGGAGTTTGGACAGTTTTCCCTATCTCTCCCTCTTCCCCCTCTGACTGAACTCGATTCTCTCCCTCTCCCGCTCCGCTCCAACTGAACTCGATCCACTCCTCTCCCTCTCCGACTGAACTCGATCCGTTCCCCTCCCTCTCCTACTGAGCTCGATCCGCTCCTCTCCCTCTCCTTCTTTCTCTCCGACTGAACTCGATCCGCTCCTCTCTTCTTAATAGGCTCAATCGATAATTGTCTGTGGAAGCTCGATAGTAGGGGACAGTCTGAAGGGGCCCAGAAATATAATTGTTTTTATTTTTATTCAAGGTGGCCTTGTGGCCCAGCAGGAGGGAGTCTTTAAGGTCATGCGCTTAAAGGAAGGATGTTATCTGAGTACTAACATTGAGACAGATTTTGCGTACTATTTGGTGAATTCCAGGATCTGCACGTGTGGAACCAAAAGTTGTATAACTTGGCAACTTGTATTGGTGTGTATTGTAACTGCAGGGACAGTGATGCCATCCCTGATAATCCAGGCTTCTCTTACAAATACTCCAACTGCCCGTATGGAGTACCTGGTTAAAAGAGTGTACAGCACCTTTAAACAGATAGGCAAATCGTCAACACTCAAATCATAGCTTCCAACAACAATCTACAGCCACTGCCTTATTTTAACTCCTTCCATTTTACTTGCTTGCCATAATGATCACCCTTCTTCATTTCTCCCTGTCAGTCCGCCATTTCTTTTCCAATTTCACAGCCTTTAAGCCTCACGCATTTTCTAGCTAGTCTTGGGTCCTTCTCAACTTTCTCTTCCTGGAAGTCCCATTTCCATCAGTCCCCTCATCACATTTCCTCTCTGCAACGGATGATTATTGTTTTTCAATCCTGTTCTCACTACTTCTTTCTATGCTCCTGTAATCTTCACTGACCCCTTGACGTTTCTGATCTTGACCTCTTTTGATTCTTCACATTTGGCACAACAGTGTGCAAAAGCGAGTTGCCAAAGATTTCCAATAATACCAACAACTTGCATTTATATGTCACGCTTTAACCCAGAAAACTGAGAAACTATGTATATATTCTAATGGCTTGACAATTCTATCTGACCTGCCTCTTAAAGTATCTGGATGTCCTCATTAGAAAGCTGTCTGTCCCCTCAGGAAGATTAGCCACTGAGATTCTGTTTTAGCCCCGATGCACTTGCAGTGAGCTTCACCTAGTAGTCAACATCTCGAGAGGAATATACACCCTCCTGCCAGCAAATAGTGACTCTGTTGAATATTGTGCATGGTCAAGTGAGGCTATAGTTTGAAATCAGAGTCCAGTCTGCGATTCATGGAGAAATAGTTTCTTTTTAGAGCTGTGCCCAAGGACATTCATCCCTTGAAGAGATTAAATAGATTCACAAGAACTATGATCTTACAGGTCATATATAACAGCAGCATGGAAGAAAACTGCCCCAATGCACACAATCTCATCTTTTTTCTCTCTTGTGAGTGTACAGTAGACTGAAGGGGAGCTCCCCATGACCTGTAGCCGGTACTGGAGGATTGCCAGGTTAGATGATTGCAGAAACCACTGAAGCAGGTCATCCTCACCCTCCCTTACAGGTTGGTTCATCGAAATGAATCCTATGCATTTTTTATTTCACAACTTATTTGCATAGAACTGATCTTTCGTTGACCCGAGTTGTGAAATTTCCCGGCACTTGGGCTAATGCATGAGAAACAGGAATGTCAGCGATCAGTGCACGTTACAATGAGTTATCCAGTCCGCCCAAAGGCAGCAGCTGTGTGTGGCTACAGCCCCTGACGCTGCTCTGCACTTACCGCTTTTCCCAATTTGCAGACAGATGCTGAAATATTCCTTGTGTTGAAGAATACAAAAATGCCTTTCAGTGCTCAGGAAGTGGCAATGATCCAGGATGGGGAGAGGAGGAGGAAGGGGAAAAGATAGGCGTGGGTAGGGAAGGCAGTTGGGTATTGGGGAATGAAAGGAGAGGTGGAGAGGGAGGGGAAATGAGGGGGGCATTGGAAAACAGGGAGGGAGAGAAGGATGGGAAAGAGGAAGACAGAAGGAGGAAAAGGAAGGGATTGGAGGAGAGGTAGGGAGGAAAGGGGACAAGGGGAGGCAGAGGGGTAGGCAGGGGGAAGGACAGGGAGTGAGATGAAGAGGATCAAAGTGGGTAAGTAGTGAGTGAGGACAGGGTAAGGAGGAGGGGAAGTAGGATGGTGAGAGGAGGAGGAGAGCACAGTGGGATGGGGTTAGGCAGCATGGGGTGTTGGGTCAGAGGATACAGGTGTTGTAGGAGGAGAGAGAAGGGCAGTGGAGGAGAGGGTGACAATCTGGAATGGAGTTGGAGTGGGGTTGGGTAGCAGTTGTGGGGGTGAATGGGATTGGGGGGAAATGGGAAGGAGAGGAGCAGGGAGGATGGGGCTCGTGAATGTAGGGGGGAGGAGGTGGAGGTGGCACGAGGGTAGAGAAGGGGCAAATAGGGTTAAGGGGGGATGGCAAAGGGGTTATAGGGAGGGGGAAGTGAAAAGGGAGAGGGGAAGTGTAGAGGGGAGGGGATTTGGAGCGGAAGGTCCGTATTGGCATGGGCTGGTTGAGGGAGAAGAAGGGTGGTAGTGTGTGGGAAGGTGGGGAGGGGTTGGGGAATAGGGAATATGGTAAAGTGGGGTGATGAAGGAGGAGATGGAAGGAAGCAAAGAGAGTGTTGGGAAAATGAAGGAAGCATTGGAATGGTCAGATGAGAGATGACTTTGGAGGGGAAGGTAGACATGTCTATAGGAGGGGTAGGGGAGTGTCAGAAGGAATGAAGAATTGAGGGAGGGAGGGGGAGTTAAGAGAGAACTGAAAGAAGTGGTGCAGAATCTGGTGGGGAGGGGGCATGGGGAGGGCAAGGGATGGTGGAAGATGAGAAGAAAGAGTTGTGGGGAGGGGAAAGTGAGGGATAGGGGGTGAGAGAGAAGATGGAGGATGGGGTTAGATGGGAGAGAATGTCAGAAGAGGAAGGATCCGTTCACGGAAGATCCTTCAGCAGCATCATTAACGTTTATTTGTAGGTGTTGTCGAGGCACATGAACACAGCATTGCCAGTTTCAATGTGCAGAAATAATCACTCCTGAGTTTCCTTAGTCCCTGAGTTAGGAGTGTGAGCCTGGGAGATGGTCCACTGGGTATATTATGCTGTAACTCCAGGTCAGTTTAAAATCACAACTTGAAGGTGTCCCAGCATTGCCTGAATATTCCTGGGACATTGGTTTGGAAACATTTCAATACTTGAAGAGCCTGCTTTCTTTATAACGAGTTGGATTTGTTGGTGTGGTTTAGTGGTTTTTTTAATGTTGTTTCTACTTGGACGAAGAGGGTCGTCCGCAAAATCGCAACAGAAAATGCTGGAAATATTCCGCAGAATGTGAAGTTCTGATTATCGACCTGAAACTTTAACTCTTGGTGGTCTGTTCACAGATACTGCCTGACCTTCTGAGTATTTCCAGCTTTTCCTGTTTTTATTTCAAATGTTCAGCAGCTGGAGTATTTTGTGTTTTTGAGCTGCCTGCGCAACTTGTTCGGAAATCCAGAAAGAGCAGAGTAGAAATTGTAAATTATTCACTGTGTGCACAGAATTGCTGCTGGCATTATATTAACCCATGGTAAGCAGCAACTCGATCTGTGTTTACAGATTTTGTTTTTTTTCCCTAAAAGCTTCATTATAGTTTAATGAAAAGCCTAGGGGTTTGGGGGGAAATAGTTCATAAATACTTGAGCAGCAAAATCCTGTTGTATTGTCAAAAGATTGCCAATCACTGAAACAATATTTGGACTGTCGAGTTGTTGCCCCTTTAATAGCACGTTTGATGTGCCTGAAACTGGAGAATCTGTGTTTATTGTAGTCTTGGCCCAGCGGAGTTGGAGAGGGACAACGGTTGCTGTGGCAACAAAACTGTTCAGAGGCAGCTGGTGATTAGTTCAATGGAAAGAAGTCAAGGGAGGTCAAAGGAGGGAGGTGTGGGAATAGGGAGGCAGGAGCTGAGCAGAGACGTCAGAGCCAGCAAAGAAAGGGAGTGTGCAAAAAGAGGGATGACAGAGAGGCAGCTCAGAAAAGACCTGAAACAAAGCAAGCCCCGGGTGAACCAAGCCTTCTCTCTCACTGGCTGAGACATGGAGTTTCTTAGCAAAGGTCCTCGGCTGTAAGGAAACCCAAGGCAGAAGGAGTCGTTTTTTTTATTTCCCCCTCAACCCCCTCCCCCACTTCATCCTAAGTGAAGTTTTGTTTGAAAGGAAATACAGACAGATGCTGCCTAATTGGGTTATTTGTTGCAGGAATGAGGCTGCAAGCAACAGAGTTTCACCAGCAACCAGGGTCGGTGAGGTAGGCAATTCCACAAATTGAGTTATTTTCTGCTTTCCTCCCATGTGCTGGTTATAACAGACCCTGACAAAAGACAGAGCTGTGTTTCAAAGAGAGTCTGAGCTGAAAAGTGCTGGGGGTAGGGAGAGAAGTATCGTATGAATGTACCAAGAGACTCTGCGCTTCAGGGGAAACAGACTTTCATCCAGACCCCAGTTTGAATTTTGCAGACATTCTATGCTTATTAAATGCGTTATTTTTAATCATCTGAATTTAAGTAACTGGTTAAATGTTTGTTGGTGACCTATCCATAACCCAGGCTTCCTGTAGAATACGTGTCTGTTATCTGTAGAACTGTTCTGTAAAATTTTAACCCTCTGCTCACTGTAATGATGGTTTGATAGAGTTTTTATACTACCCTCTTGAGAAGTTACTGATACATGTGTTGATTACTGATTAGGTCCCTCTCAGTTTTTCTCACCCTCCCTTAGATTTCACTCCCCAAGGTCTGCTGTACATTGTTCCTTAAACATCTGCCCATTCCCAGGCTTCAATGCTGATCTCTAGGGAGCTAATAGGGGCTACACAAGTACTTTCAGTGCCAGTTGTCTCTGCCTAAGGTAGCCATATACTGCAGTGGGGAATAATCCACAATACCTTCCCCAACTCGGTAACTGAAAGCCTGTAGCTGTACATGAGAGTAAGTGAAAGAATCTTAAAACCACTCTGAAGCATTTCTGCTTTCATCTGAGTTACTCAGTCAGGGTCCCTGCATATTACTTTTGTATGTTCTCCAGATGAAACAGCCAGTAAAGTTGATGCTTTCGAGATTACGTGTAACAAAACATACTCAGAAGACTGAAGCATTCAGATGAACACCTGGCACCGATCTGATTTGTATGCAATATATAAATTCTTCCCCTTAATCTGTCTATCATCAGTTTTTGCTGAATAAAATGCAGTTGAAGCGTTTATTTTTAAGCTTCAATTTAATATAATGTGGTAGTGCAGCATTCCTCTGTAAAAATCTTTGGCAAGTGCTTGACTTAGGGATGTCAAATACTGTGAGGAGCATCAGAGCCTTGTGATATTGCCACTACTTCAGCATATTGAGTTTAGTTATTGTTGCTTGCTCTGCTGGTGATGATTCTACTGCAGTAGATTTGAAGATAAAAATGGGGTGGTTCTTTACCTCAATTTTTTATCTGACATTTTCAGTTTTGCTACTATCATTTCAGACATAGTCCCAAAGTAATCAGAATTGTATCCAAACAACAAATAATGGTTTCACAGAGATGGGAACTTGAATTTGTGGTTATGCATTTTGCATGATTGAATTAGACAGGATGTGATGTTATGTATGTGCTTATAGTAAGAGAGTGAGAGTAAATGTGAGTATACTCAAGGCATGTTTGTTTTTGTTACATGTAACTATATTACCTTCGTGATTTGCTTCGCTTTTAAAGAAGATGCCCCAATATTCCTCGTAAAGGAAATTCACAGAGCAGCTAGTTTAAAAGAGAAAGCTTTGCATATTTACAGACAGTAGCCTTCGCATTGCAGAATGCTTTCTAAAGTGAGTTTTTCTTTGCATTGATTTGTCTTTGGAGCTAAATTAGAACTTTTTTAAAAATAAGTGAATTTTGTCTATAAATTCAAAACCTTGTAAAAGGTTTTGATTCATTTGAACTCAGCCACGACAAAGAAGGCTTAAATTGTTTTTTACCTGCTGGTAGCAATCCCATGCAGGTATCTTTTTGAAAGAAAATACTGAAATCTATAATGCAACATGTGATGGTGATATCTGGTAATGAAATAAGACATAGTTTGTGTAACTTATATGAACTGAGCGCCTTCTGCCATCAGACTTCATATGCTTTTAAAGCAACACCGAAGATGATTTTAAATCTTGTGTATATCCTAAAAAGGAAACATGTCCTTCAACATATCCAACTCATCAGGTTTCTGGGATAGCTGATTTTGTTTCTTTCAGAGAAGGTGAGAATTACGTAAAATTATTTTGAGTAGTTGCTTGGCTTTGTTGGTAGTAATTTATTTTACCTACACGTCAAGAAAGATGGTATGTCCAAATCCACTCTAAACCATCAGCATATAATATGAAAGACCATTTCATTGAAGTGTTAGGGGAGTGTTTCATTGACAACAGTCCATCCTTTGGTTCAGAGCTAAAACTGAACCCCTACTTATTTATTTAGGTGGATGGGAAAACAATAGAAAATGTCATTATTTGAAGAAGAGTGGAGCATTGTAGTCATGACAATTCTTGTTTCAGCCTACACCATCAAAACGACTGGATGAATAAATCATTCAGCTCTATTTTTGTTCAGGGACATTGCTGTGCACAAATTAACAGCCATCTCTGATTATGTAACTATTGGCGTCGGGATCCTTTGCCTTCCAAGATGCGTAGAGACCTCAGTTTTCAGCACTAGGCCCTCCCATTTGATGGCCATGATGTTTGGATTGCATGTCATGTGAAACCTGTTCAATTCTTTAATATTTCTGCAGTAGATAGTCCATATTTCACAAGTATATAGGAGGGTAAGTATTATCACAGTTTTGTGTGTTTCACTGTAAGTTTGATTCCTCATTTCCTCCACAGATATATGAGTAAACAGGCAAATGCTGAACTTGCCATGCCAATTCTACTTGCTACCTCACTGGCAATTTCTTGAGATTATTCTTTTGTGATAGTAAAGTTATCTACAACCTACAGGATTGTGTAATTGTTAATTATAGCATTTGGGGCATAGTGAGACTTTGACAATGGCTGGTGAAATATTTTTGTCTTCCTCAAGTTTATAATTAGTTCTCAATCATCAGCCATTTTTGAAAAACAGACCACGATTGGTTGAAGACTATGTTCAGAAAATAATATGTGGGCACCTTCATTTGCCAAACAGCAATTCCTATAACATCATCTCTGATACCAACATCATCTCTGATGCCTTAGTTGAGAATTTGCATTATCTAGGGTTGAAGAGAATACTGCCTGTTCTGAATTGGATATAAATTCCATCAACACTTTTGTTAAAAGCATGGCAGCGTAGAGAAAGGTCATCACAGCATTTCAAACAGTAGTTATGATATAAATACTAGTTCTTTTCTACCTGTTTAAAAAGAGGTATCTGGCTTTCATATTAATCACATATAAATCAATGCATAGTCTTTAATTGTCCTGTCAAGGGGTCCCTCAATGAAGAGTCTCTGTTTGGTCATATGCCAAGGTATGTGATTTTCTTGACTTGTACTTGAGGAGCCTTCCTGTTTACATGTGTAGACCTGACTTGATTAATAGTCTTGCATTAAAAGAAGTATTTTTACTTCACATTGGGCTGCCTTTGATCAATGGCATCTGATAGATGTCCATACATTACAAGCTTGGTTTAAAAACAACAGGAAGGTATATAACTGGGATTGGGCCAGGAGGCCGTTGAAAGACTCTGTCGACTTCATTTTTCCAAAATCTTTTTTTCGGAGAAATAAGGCCCACATTGTGTAACTAGTGGAGATACAAACAGGCAGATGAACAAATGAATTAGAAGCTGAATTAGAACATTTAAACCCACGCATCTACTCCATCATTTAGTAAGATCATGGCTTATCTGATTGTGTTTGTGATTTTTCTTTGTGGTTTTCAGCCTTAGTTCCTAACCTGTTAGTGTGATTTCAAGTGTTTAAGTGTAACATAGGATTCTATATATTCCAGTTCAAAAAGCAGTCTTTGCTTACCCCGTGGCATACTGATAGAGTTGCATTTTGCCTAAAGTCGTGTTTTGGTTCACAATGCGTGAAGACTTTGGGTTCAATATCAATTAAAAGAACTGAAGTGCATCATTGTGGCCACTGGAAGTTGTTTTATCTGATGCTGGAGGGGTAATGTTATGACACAGAGATAGACAGCTGAACCAAACTAGCCTTCATAACTCTGTGCTTGCAACATAGTAAAATTAAAACCTTCAAAGACACTCAAAAGTTGATCCCAATGGTTCCTAAATGGAATTTTTGATTAACCAATCCTAGACTCTGTGAATAATCAATTCTAGACACTGGATTTGTAGCTTAAATAAAAGACCAAATATTTATTAGTAATGCTGTAACTTTAATAGAGCAAAATTAAACAACACCATAATGTAATTGATGGCTTTAATTTAAATCCGACAATAGTGTGCCTCACTCTAGTCCCCACTACTCCATGGCTCGTAATGCGAAAAATACTTTTTCAGTTACCAGGATGACTAATTAAATACTTTGTCTCAACAACAAGAACTATAAACTAAGTTTCTTAAATGCAATTGTCGGTTTTTTATCAAAACAAAACTTATTCGATAAAGATACATAATTGGTTAACACACACGGTTGCTAATATAGAAGTACAAATGCTTATATCACTAAATATTCCCCCAAAAAACACACTTTCTTTCTCTCTTCCTCTCTATCTCTCGCGTGATGAACACATGATTGCTATGATTGGTTTTCTGGAAAATGGATTGTTCTTGGAAGTAAAGGAATACAGCATAGAATGTTCTAGAGTCTATTGTTCTGATGTTCTGGCAGGTGTGGTCAAGTAACTAATAACTCACTGTTGTCTCTGATGTCTTGCAGATAAAAATTGCTCAGAAAATACAATTTCTTTAATCACTCTTTCAAAAGAATAAGTTTCACCCTGAACTCAATAACAGCATTTTCTTTTCAGTATTGGGAGATATCAACTAGGTTATTTTTTTTTGTGAGCTTTGCTCCAAGTTAGCTAATTCTTAGTGGGTTTTCTTCCAACCGAACAAGAGAAAATGAACATCTCTCCAGCCAATCACCTTTCAAAACAGCCCAGCCAGGGATTGACAGCAAAGAAAGCCTATTGCAATCATGTGACTTACAGGAAGTATTATGGAGAAAAGCTCCAATGTCTACATTGGCCCAAACACCTCTTTTAAAGAAACCACCCCAGGCATTTCTACAAAACATGAAGTATATCCATTCTGTGTAATTCTTCAAAAACTTAAGTCCTCCAAACAATATTAAATACAAAGCATTTTTGTAACAGTCCTCAGAATAAATGCTAACACGTGTACCCAGTGAAATCAGCTAACTTTTTCACATCGTGCATTTTCTCATTAATGTTAATTCATTGCATTGGTGTTACTGTATGATAATGCTGGATAGTGTTGTACTGATGCTTATATTGGTTGTATTGAATGCTGATCTGTAAAATATTTTATTAAAAATGATATAGCTGTATTATATTTGCACAACTTTTAATATTTTCATATCACGGGATAAAGGGTAAAAGTGGTTAGAGATATACGTCTAACTAATCGAGAAAATGAACAATTCATTTTCAAGGGTTATTCTATTCCTCAAATGAATGCATAGAATAGTAAAATTATGTGAATTTAATAAGAGGTTAGGGCTGCGACAGCCCATTACATTGCGTTTAACCCATAGCACAGGATTGAGTATCCAGCTGAACTTATTGGCAGTGAAGAAGATTTTCTGCTGTGGCTGGAGGAAGCACTTTGCTCAAAGCATCCTGCAGAACACTGACTTAACACAAACGAGAATTTTATGAAGTTGAGAGTGAGTGACAAATTCAAAATGTGCGGTAATCTGACTCTTATTAGATGGGGTGGGATCTGCTACTCAACTGCATTTCTAAACAGGTTTCCTCTGCTCTTTTGCGTAACATTTTGATTTGCTTCTTGTTGGAGGTTTACCTGGTGTCCTCTGTCTTTGTTGCAGCTTTTAACATGTCAAGAGTACTGCTTTATTAAAAAATCGAAAGATGGCTGAAATTCCTATTATTTAACAAGGGATAGTATTGACAGGGAGCATGTCTGGCTTCTGACAATAGAATCTTTGTATTATGGTACCATCTTGTTCCTAGTAGTCTCCAATCCAAACAATTAATTTTTGCTTAAAAATAAATGTGTTTACATTTTGTGGCAGTGGTGTCTGCAGATGAATAGATCCAGCTGGTAGAAAGCAGCATTTTTTCCAATGAGAAGGGAGCGTTTCATTTTGGTGACTTGGAACATTCAGAAATATTGTTGGTCTAGATAGTAATTTATCTCCAGGTGTTCAAATTGTTTTCAGGCAAAAACAAGGAGGCATATTTTTGATAACAAGCATGGGGCTGGATGAACACAGCAGGTCAAGCAGCATCATAGGAGCAGGAAAACTTGACGTTTCGGGCCTACACCCTTCATCAGAAATGGGGGAGGGGAAGAGGGTTCTGAAATAAATAGGGAGAGAGGGGGAGGCGGATAGAGGATGGATAGAGGAGAGGATAGGTGGAGAGGAGGCAGACAAGTCGAAGAGGCGGGGATGGAGCCAGTAAAGGTGAGTGTAGGTAGGGGGGTAGGGAGGAGATAGGTCAGCATATTTTTGCAGTCAGTGAAATGCCTAACTTACAGACATAGCCTTACATTATAACCTTGGTCCAACCAATTAACAAGATGTGAAAGGGAAGTAATTATCCTTGACATCAAAATAGCCTTTGATTCAGTGAGGCATCAAGGAATCCAAGCAAAATTGGTTAATGGGAATTCAGATGGGGAATGTTGGAGTTTGATGGTAGGGAAAATCTTTCCATTATACTAGGTATGACACTAGCCAAAGGGAAGATCGTTGTTGTTTTTGGACGTCATTTATCTGAGCCCCAGAATATCTCTGCAGGAGTTTCTCAGGGTGGTATCCCAGGCCCAACCATCTTCAATTCCTTTATTAATGACCTTCCTTCCATCATAAGGTCAAGTACTCACTGCTGTAGTTTGTAGAAAACTGTGCTGAAAGAGTTAATCTGGTATTGGTGCTTCTTGTCAATTTTTTTTGATAGAAGTGTGGTTGTCAAGATTTGGGAAGCTTATGACAGAGTAAGGGGAAAATATTGAGTTTTTTTTCCTTTTTACGCTTTCCACTGCCTGGGCATCACATTCTGTCTCTCCTTTTCCTTACCTACAGAAGGATGAGATAGTGCATCAAGAGTTGATAAAATCAAGGACAACATGAGAACTAGGAACAGGAGTAGGCTATACACCTCTTTGAGTCTGCTCCACCATTCAATAGTCATAATTAGTATGTTACCTTAACTCCACTGCTCATTCTTTCAGCATATCCCTTGGTTCCTAAATAGTCAAAAGAGTATTCATTTTCACCTTGAACACACGGTTATGATCCCAGCTGATGATGTTATTGGACAAGTCAGATCTGAGACTGAATTCTGGCTTTGTAGATCATATTTTTTCTTTGATTTGTCTTTCACCAAAATGCAAACATGCAATGCTGCAGATTAGAGGTTAATAATAAAACCGATGTTTAATTTGGGAAAGAAATAAAGATAAAATAGAATGAACTGAATTATTTACATATGAACTAAACTAAAGGATTTAGAAACACACGGTAAAATATAATCCTGTTAGTTCCAAAGCACTTCTTTACAATATTCACACTAGAGAGAATTGTCTTCTCTATCACCCCCATCGGGCTTAGTTTAACTGTGGCTTCAATTCTATCTCTTCCAAAGCTGATGGCCTCTTCTTGGTGCCTTCAGACAACTGAGCTTAGACTTTCTCAGCTTTAAGTAACTCCTTCGGGGTTGTAACTAATCACTTCTATGCTGGAACTTTCACACCGAACTCCTTACACTGAGGTAATATATTTCTTAACAGTTCTAAAACATCTCATTTCGTCAGAAACAACTCTTTTACACATCCAGCTTCAGCCAAGACATCTGCAAAAACTGCCCCAAACTGAAACTAAATAGCTTTTTCCAAGCTATGATTGTTTCTCCTAAGCCGAGGAAAACAATTTCAAAGTCTTTTATCTGAAAGCCTAATGCAATACACTGTCCAGTTTGTTCACTTCTAAACTCTCCTAATGTAAACAAAACTCCATTACTCGCCCAGAAAACTGGAAAACTGTATTTTGAAAGAAATGACCAAGACTGCAGAAATGCTTACAAGTTCATCATAACCTCATAGGCCGATCCACTGAATCAACCTATTAAATCTGCATTGCACTTTCTTTTTGAATGAGAGTATATCCATCCTTTGGTAAGGAGATGGAAACAGTACTTCAATTGTCTCACAAAAGTCTTTAGCAAATCTCAGCATTTTTACATTTGAATAGAAACTTTTGAAATTTATTATTAAGTTTCTTACTAGTTTATGTTTTCTCTTTACTGGTTTCTTGATCCTGTCATAATTTCAAATAGTGGAACCCCAGGAATGGATCTAACAGTACTGAAAGCTCTAATATAATACTGATGGTGAACTGCCAGCCTGTGAGTTTAGATGGTAATGCACATGATGAGACAGACTAACGTTTTTGTCACTCAGTTATTTAAAATACTGATAGCTCAATTATTGAGAGAGGTTTGAAGATGATTTTGCTATCTCTTGTTGGTCTTTGGTTATGTACAGCATTTAATGAAAATGCCCTTACCTTCTGGACAGTTTCTTTTCTAATTCCCAATCTGATCTGTCAACATAGAATCATACAGCATGGAAACAGACCCTTTGGTCCAACATGCCAGCACTAACCAGTCATCCCAATCTGACCTCGTCCCATTTGCCTTCATTTGGCCCGTATCCCTCTAAACCCTTCATATTCAAATACTGTTCTGAAGAAGAGCTTAAGAGTTCCCCTGAGAGTCCTGGCTGTTGTGTAAAGGGTGTAGGACCCTGGAATACCCTTCAGATGATGTCATGGAGCTATATATCACTGAGTATAAATACTACAGAGTAGGCGGAGCTAGAACATTCATGTTAACTACACTAGAAAACATACTGCAATGTAAATCTCTCTGAAAGAAACATTGAGGGTACATGGACATGAATCCTTGAGGAAAATAGATTTGTTATCGCCTAGTGTAAATATAAGAGCTTGGAACATTTTTACCATGTAAAATACAAGTCAGTACGAAAAACTAATAAAGAGCATTACTTTGAAACATAAGCCTGGAGCTTTGCCTTATCCACAACCAGTCTGTGAGGGGCAACCTTTTTACACAGAGAGTGGTTCATATGTGGAATGAACTGCCAGAGGAAGTGGTGGATACAGGTACAGTTACAACATTTAAAAGACATTTGGATAAGTACATCAACAGGAAAGGTTTGGAGGGGTATGGACCAAATGCAGGCAACTGGGACTAGTTTGGTTTGGGAACATGTTCGGCATGGACTAATTAAACCGAAGAGTCTGTTTCCGTGCTGGATGACTGTATGATTCTATATACCCATCCAAATGCCTTTTGAATGTTGTAATTGTAACCACCTCTATCACTTCTTCGGCACCTCTTCCCATACACACACCACCCTCTGTGTGAAAAAGTCACCCCTCAAGTCCTTTCTAAATCTTTCCCCTTTCACCTTAAACCTATGCCCTCTAGTTTTGGACTCCACCACGCTAGGAAAAAGACTTTGGTTGTTCGCCATATCCATGCCCTTCGTGATTTTATAAACCTCAGTTTCCAAAGCCACAGAGAAAAAAGCCCCAGCCTATTCAGCCCCTCCCTATAGCTCACACTCTCCAGTTGTGGCAACATCCTTGTAAATCTTTTCTACACCCTCTCAAGTTTAACAACATCTTTCCTATAGAAGGCCAACCGGAATTGCACACCTCTCCTACTAGTGGAAACCTTCTCCACATCCACTATATCCAGGCCTCTCATTATTCTGTAAGTTTCATGAAATCCCACCCTCATCCCTCTAAACTCTATCAAGTACAGACCCAAAGTCCTCAACCATTCCCCATATGACAAGACCTTCATTCCTGGGCAAAAAACCCCCAGAAAGAATGACTGTAAATCTGAAACGAAAATGGAGATTGTTGGAAAATCTCAGCAGGTCTGGCAGCATCTGTGGAGGCCAGACCCAAAACACCATCTTTCAATATTTCAGCATACATGTATGTGTAATTACTCTGAGGATTCTGCACAGTGCTACTCTGCTGCAGGCCATTAGTAAGTGTTATGAGGTTTGTTCTGCCTTTCTTTCATTCCACTAGATTTCCATTGCGCTTGTCTCTGATCAGGACCATAAGGTTGGGAACTTCCTTATTTTCTGTGCACAGCTACACCTTGTTAAAACAAGTCATAGCATGTGGATGTTAATTCATTGCACTGCTGTTGTGCCAAGTAGAAAGATGATGACATCCTAACTGCTAATGATGGCTGAATCATTTCTGTTCTCAGATTTTTATTTTTGATATTCTATTCATTTTACAGGGAAGCTGTCTCTTTAATGAGATTCTGTCACGTCATGAAAGTGGCTTTCTGGCAGAAAGCTATCTGATAGATCATAGAGTAGGGAGGAGTAATGGAATTGCTATGGATCTGGTTTCTGGTTTTACTGAGTTATAAATGAATGATCCATGGTTAGGTGGAGCAATGTCCAGTCTGACTTCTGGGTGTTGTTGGGATGAAAATGTGACCAGACTCCTATCCAAATGAAATGTGACCAGACTATATGAAAGTTATTGCCAGTCTTCACCTTGCAGCTCTGCTGATCACAAATGCATATATTGGCATGGCATGTTATTGTGAAAGTCCAGAGTTTTGGACAACCAATCGGGAGTTTCTCAGAGAACTCTGACTACAGGCTGGCACCGGGCTGATTAGTTGTCCACCCTATCATGTTTAGGACCAGATTTACCTTGCAGAGGTATAGATTATTCTGACAAAGTTTCAATATGCAACGTCTTAAGGAACATTACATTGATATCACAGTCAAATTCTCAGGAGTTGTTTTTGCTACACTTGCCAATTTAAAGGTTTCCTAATTACTTTAACCTGTCTGCTTGGTGTGGTTCAGTTGGCAAAAATTCAAGAATGATTTTCTCTCCTTGGAACGTGAGAGTTCGGAAGCAGAAATTCTTGCTGATAATTTTAGTAGAAAAATTAGCTTGAACCCAAACTAATTCCTAGTCATGCTGACTTTCTTCCTGCAATGTTGTGCATTGTACCATTGATGAAAGACTTTCACCTGATGATCTCCTGATCTCACTCAGCCTGTTGGCTGACAGCAGGAAAGGGGTCAGTTCACAAGTTCAGAAAAGAATAGGAAAATCTGTGTTAAACATGAAGTAAATGCTCCAGAGACAGTAGGGACTGCAGATGCTGGAGAATCTGAGATAACAAGGTGTAGAGCTGGACAAACACAGCAGGCCAAGCAGCAGCAGAGGAGCAGGCCTAGGCCCGAAACGTGAGCCTTCCTGTTCCTCTGATGCTGCTTGGCCTGCTGTGTTCATCCAGCTCTACACCTTGTTATCTATGAAGTAAATGCTGTTATTTTTCTTCTGGTCAGAGTATGTCCAACAGTAATGACAGAATGAGGAAATACAGTGATGAGTGGTGTGGAAGTACTCCAAACAAAGAACTGAGGCTTTTTGATTTTCCAATTAATTTAAATCAGATTAGCCTTAGTCACAGAACCATAATCCTGACTGGCTTCATATTGAGACCTAGAAACCACAATAATTATGTGCCACAGGAGTTAAGACAAACCACACTTGGAGTTGCACAATCTGTGCCAAAAATTTGTCTGTTCAAAAATGTGAATAATGGGCCTGGCTAGGTTAGCGGGAATGGTATTGTTTCATATAATTTGTTTAGTGGTTGCCAGTAAACATACTTACAGCAGAAATACAGATCACATGACTGTAGCCACTAGCCAGCAGACTATGTACATAAGCTGCTCTCTCATTAGAGAGACACAATTGGTGGTGGTTTAACCTGAGGGTCAGTTAGCTAATTTGGTTGAATGGCTCTTTTGTAATGCAGAATGATGCCAACAGTGGAGGTTCAATTTCCATATTGGCTGAAGTTACCACGAAGGTGACCCTCAGGTTAAGCCACCACCATTTGTGTCTCTCTTTAATGAGAGAGCATCCCTAAAGTCCTCTGGGACTATGGCAACTTTTACTGTAGGTACAAATGGATTTCTCCAAACACTCCACTTGTCAGAAAAAGATACTCTTGCACCTTCACTTGCAGTTAGAAGTTACTGAAGTTGCCCAATATATGTCAACAAAGTATCACATACTAACAAATGTATTAATGTGTTAATTCATGTTAATTCAGTCCCACTTTTGCTAGCCTCTGCATTGGTATTACATATATAATCTTTAAATTGTGCAGGTCTGCTAATGGAATGCATGCATATGTAATTGGTTGTGCATCTGGTATCTGCTCATTCCGAGGATCATACTCCTTTTCTTGGGAGTAGTGTTCTTCTGCTAGTGTTGTTGCCGTGGTTATTTGCTCATCCATTTCTGTGTTGTGAAATGCTAAACCTCTGGGACTAATAGTTGTTCTGTACTCTGTACAGATGGCACGATCAGATCTTCTTGATCAAATGCCTTTAGTGAAAGAACAACTTCTTAACTGTGCATAGATGTTTGCAATTGCAACCATATATCTGGTCATTTGTGTTCGCTGTGTGTGATTGAAGGATAACTATGGTACATAGGTCTCAAGTTGTCTCATGGGCTGACCCTTGTTGAGAGCATTGAGTGTTTTCACTTTGACATGCTCTCCTTTGCTCATCTCTGACAAAGGTTGCTGGATGAAAATCCTGAAACTCCCTCCCTAGCGTAGTGGGTTTATCTACAGCTCATGGACTGTAGTGTCTCAAGAAGGCAGCTCACCACCACTTTCTTGAGGGCAACTAGGAATGGGCAATAAATGTAGGGCCCAGCCAGTGGTGCCCACCTCCCAGAAGTAAATTTAAAGAAGTGATCTTGTTTTGGTATGCGAAATTTGGCTTTCTGTTGATTTACCTTGCTTTTGTCACTAACACCTGCTACTACTTCTGGTTTCAATAGTTTTTTCTTGTTATTTAAAGAGTAATTTGGGTATGACGTGACATTAGTTTTTAGCCTGGACTACTTTCCATGCCTTTGTTGTTTCCACACAAGAATTTCTTTGTATAAGTCTGTGCTGGATTCATTCAATTCCTTTATGCTCCCTTTGGTGAATTTTGCTGCTGCCTCAGCCTTTCCATTTAGCTGGGGATATTGGGGAAATCACATTGAATTTCTCAATCTTTAATTCACAAGTGAAGAATTCAGCTGCTTAATAGATGGCCTTTGTTGTTCATCACAATGCTTGGAATACTTTAATGGCCAAAGTCTGCTTTCAGGCCTTCTACAATCTCACTGGTAGTTGTTGACATCAGCTGGTCTAACTCCAGTCGTCAGATTAATAGTCAATGGTGACAGGATAATCATTTCCTGAGAGGTGAAGAAGTTTACTTCAAGTCTGGTCTATCTAGGATATTGTGCAGTTGAGCAATTCTCTTGCCTTCCTTAGATTAGACTCAATTCCTTGGATGCACTTTATCACCTCTTCTCATCTCCTGAGGGATAATGACGCTATTTCCTTTGTACAAGATGACATCTTAGGCTATCATTTCCTCATCTATGTTTGCTCAATACTGTCTTATAGGAACAGGTGTTTTTTTCAGGTCTTGATGCTTTCAGGCTATCCTTTCATCATTTCCTGGATTAGTCAGAGAGTTACATCTTGTGTCATTTGCTTGCTTTGAGCAAGATGCTTCTCCTTCAGGTTCAATGTCTCTGCTAGGTTAAAAATTTGTAGAGTGTATTGAATTGCAATTTCTTGTTGAACCTGGAAGATTTTACACTGTGTCTTCGTATCCTCAACGTTCTTCATTGAGAATGCTACTGTCAATAGAATGTCAGCAGTGTACACCCTTGTACGTCATGGCCAGATGATATCTCTGCAAATGTAGTAACACTCTTTGAAGATGCTTGAGATCAGATAGAAGAGGTTTAAGAAGGTGTTTTGAAATGGCTTGTGGTCAGACTGTTCTGTCACCTTGTATCTTCCAAACAAGTATTTTGTTGAAATGCTCACAAAGACAAAAGCCAGGCACTTTTTCTCAATCTGAGCTTTGCATCATTCATTTTGCAATAACACCCTGGTGTGCAACTGGTTATCCTCACTGCATAAGAGTTGCTCCAAATCCTGTATTTGTGGCATCCCACTACAAGGTGACTTCATCATTAACATTGCAATCAGAGCAGTCATTAGCTCAGCACTCGCATTGTTACCATCAGTTGTTTGATTCTAGTAGGCTGCTGCTTGTTCTTTGCACCAGAACTACTAAAGATCCTTAACAGTGAGCTTGCATAGAGCTCGTAGACAAATTACGCAAGAACTTCAAGAACTGAATAGTTCATGAACCCAACAAATTGTTGCATTGCTTTCGCTTATGTTGGTCATTGGATTTTTGCCACAGCTCTTACTGTGTCAGGATCCAGGCAAAATCCCTTTGCTGTCAGTTGATAACTAACATACTTGACTTCAGGTATCTTAGAACATAGAATATAGAACATAGAACAGTACAGCACAGTACAGGCCCTTTGGCCCACGATGTTGTGCCGAACTTTTACCCGAAACCTAAGGTCTATTTAACCTCCACCGCTACCTTATACTATCATCCATATGCCTATCTAATAGGCACTTAAATGCCCCTAATGAGGCCGACTCCACCACCCTCTCCAGCAATGCATTCCACGCCCCTACCACTCTCTCTGAGTAAAGAACCCACCTCTGACATCTCCCCGATATCTACCTCCTTTCACTTTAAAACTATGTCCCCTTGTAAAAGCTATCTCCACCCTAGGAAAAAGTCTCTGGCTGTCTACTCTATCTATACCTCTGATCAATTTGTACACCTCTATCAAGTCACCTCTCATCCTTCGTCGTTCTAAAGAGAAAAGCCCTAGCGCACTCAACCTTTCCTCGTAAGACGTTCCCTCCATTCCAGGCAACATCCTGGTAAATCTCCTCTGCGCCTTTTCCAACGCTTCCACATCTTTCCTGTAATGAGGTGACCAGAACTGGACACAATTCAGATACATGTTTTTCAATTTCAGATTCATCTGACAAGCTCTCTTTAGTAGTCACATTAGATTTTGATTGTGGTCTGCAATGGCTTCTTCTAGTGTATCTCCATATCCATAGATAAGCAAATCATCCATAATTACACCTACTCTGAGATGATCATTATCCTGGCCTGGCTGAATTGAATTGATACTCTTCTGCAGCAATGGTAGTGCCAAACAACATGTGCAAACATCTGATTGCCTTGAATGGTGTCCTGAATGTAGTTAGAAAGCCAGTTCTGAGGAAGGGCCACTGGACCCGAAATGTTAACTCTGACTTTTTCTTCACAGATGCTGCCAGACCTGCTGAACTTTTCCAGCAACTTCTATTTTTGTTCCTGTAGTTAGAAAGTTGCTGTTTTCATCCAAGCTTCACTTGCTAGCAGTCATTCTTTGGCATCAGGCGAAGTAAGGACCTTTGCCTTTCAAGTTGTGACAAAATTTCTTCAATGGTTGAGAAGTGAGAGTGTGATCTCTTCAAAATTTTATTGAAATTCATTGGATCTGTGCACAAATTTTTTCTTTTCCCCACTACTACCGTGCTTTGAATCCGAAGTGTGGGAGTTGTCACTTTCTCGATTACTTCCTCAGTTTTTCAGTTCTTCTATTCTGTCCTTCAGGCTAGTCTTGAGGGCAGCTGTAACTCACCTCCACAAGTGCTGAATTGGTCTTGCTGCTTTTTTACTTCAAGATGATTTCACAAGGAATACATCCAAGACCTATAAAAGTACACTTGAAGTCTTTTAGGATCTGTTCATCAGTCATTGGCTTGGTGGCCTGAACAACAGTGTAAATCTCTTCTGGCAATGTGTAGCATTACCAGTCCATGCTTCATACCTCTTTTTACTGAGATTCTTAATTTCTATTATGTGAAACTTCACATTTTCATTTTTTCCATTCCATTGGTCTGTTAGCTTTGTTTGCCCTCTTGGGATGCATACATAGCCATAACCTTACCTTAAGGTCTTCATTTGTGGGGTCACCATCTTGAGCCATTTTCCACAGGTCTGTGATGTTAATGATATTGTATGAAGTGTTGGTGTCTATCTGATATTTCATATTCACTGATTCTGTCTTTCTGCAGTCATCGTTCTAATAGTCATAAGCCACTTACCATCTTAGACTTCACGATGCTACCCTGTTACACAATGTAGAGTGATTCATCAGCATTATAGCTGATATCTCTCCAATAGCCATCTTTTAAAGACTTCATTCTAGCTAACATTTGCATGCAAAGTGATTTAGTTACTTGCCATTCAAGATCTGCATTCCCGATGATGGTCCTTTTTTTGTGATATATTGTGCAAATTTACATCTTGTCCTCTGGCATTGACCTTCCTGCTGGCTTAACTGCATATATTTATTTCTTTTTGTTCAATATGTTGTTTTCATTCAGCCTAGAGTATGTCTCACTAGTGTGCAAAGCCTCATCTTTTCTCCCAGTAATGTGCTTTTTCTGATGACTGACAACCTCAGAGCTTTTGCACATGTTGATAGCTTTGTTGAGAATATGCTTATCCTCTCCCAGCAATCATGCTTTTATGGCAGGATCTCTTAAACTCAAGAAAGTTCTATCTTTTGAAATGATATTTCAGTTGTCCAAACTTGCCAGTATCAGCTTGATGTCACCGTCAACTACTGAACAACGGTCTCCCTTTCCTTCAAACTCTGATGTTGCTTATATTAACATTAGTATGGGCCTCAAAGTATGTCTCCAAAGCCTTCAAAATGTCTCCTGCCTGGGTTTTTGGCTCCTTAGTAAGGTTTAGGCTGCAATCAGTTTTACTGCAAATACTCTGTCCCAATACTGATAGCAAGGTTGCTACTCTTATTTGGTCACTCTTTTTATCTGATTCCATGGCTGTTATATTGTTTTGCTGCTGACAGTGGAAAAATTTCCAATTCTGTCTCCTATCTTTGTTCATTTCCACAGGGAATAGAAAATTCAAAGCCATTTTGAATCACTGAACAGTTTAGAGCTGTAGACTGCAGTTTTAATTTTTTTTTGTATTTGCTGCAGCTGTGTTTCCCACACCTTGAAAATCCATACAATATCAGCTGGAAGCTCCTGACACCATGTTTCACACACTGTTTTTAATGACTGCCACAAATCAAAATGGAAGAATTTTCAGCAGAAATGAAGTTCACCGGTCTATGGCAAACCAGCTAATACACTATGTAAAAATGTATCCCACAAAATGGCTATTTCAGTACAAGTCAAGAAAAGGATTGATAATCTCAGATTGGACTGCATAGGAAAAACAT
The DNA here is from genome assembly GCA_024137785.1 of Ginglymostoma cirratum. Classification (NCBI taxonomy): domain Eukaryota; kingdom Metazoa; phylum Chordata; class Chondrichthyes; order Orectolobiformes; family Ginglymostomatidae; genus Ginglymostoma; species Ginglymostoma cirratum. The sequence goes on from JAHRHZ010000021.1 coordinate 34,369,971, forward strand.
TGTTTTTGTGTTAATATTTACTATTGTATTGACATTCTTAAGTGGTTGCTGCATCTAAACTTTAAAAGTTTTGAAAACTCTTAAGTTGCTACAAACTGTTAAGCGCAAAGTATTTTGTTATATGTGTGGAAATGAAAGTGGTAGTGCATACTGTGGTGGATTATAATGTACACGTTATATAACCCAATGTTTAATAACAATAATTTCTTAATTTGCGTTGTAAATTAAGTGATTACATTGCCACAAGTACAGCTATCTACTTGAATGGAAAGTAATAGATGGGCTAATTTACCTGTGAACTTTGAAAGCTATTGAAATCTCTTCACAAATACTTTTTGAGTTGGTGGAAAATGAACGTACAGAACAGCTATAATCAGATTCACTTACTTTAACTGGTAATAACTTTTCACATCATTTAAATACCTTAATTGCTGGACAAAATGTCTTGATTTATATCCCAGAACTCCTACTGAGTTTACCACAAGAAAACCTTCACAGCTTTCACTGGCTACATTCACAGCCTTCTTGCTTCCATTTCCGTTTTTCATCAACTGTTTCAAGAAAAGATAAAATCAAAGTATCAAGTACTGTTTCTTTTCCACGGACAAGCTAACTTTTATTATTGAGGCTTTGAGAAAGTAACTGATATTTTCAAATCCATTTTGTAGAAATCAGTACAAAAACAGACACAGGGCTGTCACTTATCAATCAACTTTACTCTTGGTTTCCCCGATGTAGAGGAGACTAAGCGGAGGCTTGGGGACCGCTTTGCAGAACACCTACGCTGAGTTCGCAACAAACAACTGCACCTCCCAGTCGCGAACCATTTCAACTCCCCCTCCCATTCCTCAGATGACATGTCCATCCTGGGCCTCCTGCAATGCCACAGTGATGCCACCCGAAGGCTGCTGGAACAGCAAATCATATTCAGCCTGGGAACCTGCAGCCCAATGGCATCAAGGTGGATTTCACAAGCTTCAAAATCTCCCCTCCCCCAACCGCATCCCAAAACCAGCCCAGCTCATCTCCACCTCCCTAACCTGTTTTTCCTCTCACCTCAAGCCACACCCCCATTTCCTATCTACTAACATCATCCCGCCCCCTTGACCTGTCCGTCCTCCCTGGACTGACCTATCTCCTCCCTACCCCCTTACCTACACTCACCTTTACTGGCTCCATCCCCGCCTCTTCGACTTGTCTGCCTCCTCTCCACCTATCCTCTCCTCTATCCATCCTCAATCCGCCTCCCCCTCTCTCCCTATTTATTTCAGAACCCTCTTCCCCTCCCCCATTTCTGATGAAGGGTTTAGGCCTGAAACGTCAAGTTTTCCTGCTCCTATGATGCTGCTTGACCTGTTGTGTTCATCCAACCCCATGCTTGTTTACTCTTAGTCAGTCTTTTTCTCCATATTCCGTGAGGAGAGGCTTGTGACTTGAACACAGCCTCTGCAAATTCTGCCATATAAGTGACATCGGAAATTTTGTCATTATAACCTAAGAAATGGGTCTCATTTTGTTTTGCTATTGCCATGCTTACAGGGTGAGAGCACCTGGCAGCACTCCAGCTCTAGTTATCCCAATGCTCCTGTGAAAATGAATTTGACCAGTAGGGAGTCACACATTGACCCGTGCACAGTTCATTACATTAATGAAACCCTGTACTTTTGTGGTTTCCTGGACTCCTCTTAATGTTGTATTATAAGAAAAAGGAAATTACCTGTGAATATAGGTCACTAATACTTAGGCCTGCAAATTATTAATTATCAGTTTCTGCTCCGTGTTCATCCACAGCATTCTCTAAACTTTTAAATAGGAAGAAAACACATTTTGGAAATGCTGCACTTCATTCTATCATAGTATGTATTCTATGCATTTTATCATGAATCGTACCTAAACATTTCTGAGAAAAGATTCCATGAAGGTTTTCTCACTCCTCCCCTCCCCAACAGAGGATTAAATCAAGCAAAACTTCAGGCAATCTATTTAATCTTATATCCTTCATTATTCATCTCTCACCAGCAGCCTTCCTGAGCTTGACATCCACAACATGCATATATAGCACTTAACTCGCATTCATGGATATTGATCCCAATAGCTCTCAGTACGGTTGGATGTTTATTCAGTTCATTTTTTTCAAGATCTTAATAATAAGCTTTTGAAAGTCATCAATTCTATATTATATCCATTACAAGTCTGACTTGTTTAGATAATCTAATATTTGGGTCAGTTTTTAAGTGGATTGGTTCCTAACATAATAAGGAAAAAAATTGTTACTGGTTCTCAGCTAATTTTGCTTTTAAAATTTAACCTATTTTTCTCATCAATCTGTTCAACGATGTTATTACACATCTCTGGAGCAGGTGGGTGTTGAACCTGAGTCTTTTCATTCATACTGTGTAACACCCATCAAAATTGTCATAAGATAATGTTGTTTTTAGAATGATAAATGGCATTTACTGCAGGAATAACAGGATAATAGCAGTAGACCACATAGGAAAAAATTGCCCTCAAGGACAATAAAGTGTACCGTATTTTCATTACTTTTCAAGAGATCAGTACAGGCATTTCCGTCAAAACACATGAGTGTTATGACACAGATTATAAGGTGATTACTGCTAAGCAATGCCTACCTTGCCTACCTGGAAGACTCCTTATTGTCCTGGCCTTCAGTCCATTGTAGCAAGTAATTATTCCTTAAGTGATTCCAACTTTTTTTTGACCCCACACTTCTATTTGCAAATTGATTCTGTATGATGGTCACTCTGTTTCTGCAGAACATCTTTTCAATAGCAGCCCTAAAATTATAAATTGATTATATCCCCTTTTGTGTTCCTGTGGTTTGATTTAATGTTCAGGGCCAGTCTATGCTAGACGCCTAACAATCTTGTATATCTATCATCCTTTTGTTGGCTCCTTTCTCGGTTGGAAAGCCTGTCTCTTAAGCCTTTCTCCGTAAGAATCATGGACGCCCTACAGTGTGGCTCTAGGCCATTTGGCCGATCAATTCCACACTGACCCTCCAAAGAGCGTCCCACCCTGACCCAACCCCTGCCCTATATTTCCCATGGCTAATGCACCTAGTCTGTACATCCCTGGACTCTAAGGGCAATTTCGCACGGCCAATCCACCTAACCTGCATGTCTTTGGACTGTGGGAGAAAACTGGAGTACCCAGAGGAAACTTACACAGACACAGGGAGAATGTGCAAACTCCACACAGACACAAGACTGGAATCAAACCTTGGTCCTTGGTGCTATGAGGCGGCATTGGTAACCACTGAGCCACCATGCTGCCTCAGGTGCTAGACACTTGTTCTTTAGTCTAGTTCTTCTTTGCCTCCAGCCTTTGAATATTACTCTCATTTGTTAGTGATCTGATTTGAGTGTTGCTAAACAGAATACTGCAGTTGGATCCTCTTGACATGTTCTATTGTTCTGAGTGTGTTCCACTGATGTTGGATATTGAGTGTATTAGTTGGACATGTTTGGCATTGAGTTTCTTGGGTCTTGGCTTCATTTGTAGTTATTTCAACACCATTCATGCTGTATAAGTGCCATCTATTTTTCATCCCTCTGGACTCTAAAAATGAAATTAATAGTCTTGGACACAAAAACATAATCAAACTCATAACAACAATTTAATTTAATAACATTGTTAGTAGCAATTTAAATAATAGAAATTGAGTGTCTTCCTTCATCTATTCTTTCTAACAAATTACAGCTACTCTGACTATTTTGTATTGAACAAGTCCAGGATAAAGCCCAGCACAGTCTTCCAGTCATTCTGTCACTGCTGTAGAAACTAGAACATTACTATGGCTGAAAAGTCGTTCTTGATTTTTTTTTTAAGGTCTGTGAGCTTGGACATGTCTGCACTCTGCAGATTAGCAAGTGAACAGTCTTACTCAGGCTTTCAGTAGATGATTGACAGATATTGATTGAAGAGTCTGAGAAACTGGTATATTTTTGGAGTAAACAGGACAACCTATCCCTCTGTTGCTACTCCAGCATAAGAGCAAACGCTAAAAGATCTGTAATGTGAGCTCCTCACACACTTGGTTCCACAACCTGCGTAGAACTGTGAAGCTCAGACCCTGCAAAGTACCAGAATGGTCATTCCTGAGAACTACTACAATTGGTGGCATGGCCTTCTGCATGGAGGGTCCAACTAGAATTGTTGTGAGCTTAATGAATTGATGTAGTTCAGGTCAGCAGAAGGAGACACAGGAGTCTTGGCATATACAATATGAAGCATCCTTTCTCTTTCAGTTTGCCTTATTTACTACACCTTGCTTCCAAAGGCCATGGTGATAATTCAGAAAACTGCACCCTCATCACAGGGCTGTTGGGGAAGAAATACATTTATAAGAAAAGGGAAATATGAATGAAATCCACTGAGAAAATGCTCACTTCTAATTGAACAACACAGATTTGTGATCAGACAAGGAACCTGCTCTGCAGAGGTTGATAAATATCCATGCTTCCGATATTGTCAGCAATTTCAGTTTCAAGGGCTCAAAGAATTGCAGCTGAAGAGAGGTGAAAATTTCCAGATTTAGCAAGTAATTGGTTTTCTGTCATTGTTTTTGGGTCATGAGGAGAAGGAGCACTTTGGGTCCTTGAGCAAACCTATCCATAATCAACCAAGGTGTCCACTGGCCTCTCCCCATCCCTCAAGCTGCACCCTCTCACTCAGACTTCCATTCTTCTACCATGGCAGTGATGTTCCCACCAGAGCCCAGCTGAGATTTCAGAAACCTTTTTGCTCAGCAACTGACCAGACTCTCAATCTGGAAGGATATGGAGTAAAATAGTTAGAATGAGTTCTGCCATTAAATTTGGTAGGATTTCCATGTTCCCTTCATTTCAACATTTCCTGATAGCTGTCAGATGTTCCTGCTCTGAGTTTCCTTCCCCATAAATGATGGAGCCATATCTTTTCTTTAACCTTATTCATTAGCAGTTTACTTTAGCCTTCATAATGCAATTGGTCTCTCATTGCTGAATGACTCATAACCAATGTCCTTGATGAGTTTAAATGAAGTTGTAGTTTTCTGGTCTTCTTTTATTCTTCTTGTATTACTCCTGTCCTTTATACTTATGTGTTCCCTGTTGAATTTCTATCTGTTGTCATGTCCACTATTACGTTTCTTGTCTTTTTTTTATGCTGCCGCTATTTTGATAAGTTTGTCAATGTAAGATGCACATTTTTCAAATAACTAGTTGTTAATTGTGATTTTCTGTAACTGCACTCCCTTTTCTTTTACCTGCTCTCCCAGAGCTCCATTTCATACCCTGTCATTCTTAAAGTTGTGGAATATTTAACTGGGCAACGTGGGTTTCCCCCACCTGAGAATGTCTACCTCCTTTCTTAATCTTCAGTGTAATGTTTAACGGTCTTTGGCATCCCACCAGGTCAATGTATCAAGAGATACTTCAGATTGTTAGAAGGTCGCTGAGGTCACAACTATGCTGATGATCAGACATCCAACAACAGCCCTTTAAATTCTTTTCCTGCTGCAGAGAAGAATATATTCCCAAATCACTTGTTATAATGACTGTAGCCGAGAAACGGGATTGTGCTGTTTCCATTTTACAGATGTAAAACAGGTTCCTGAGAATCCAATATCATTGTCAGTGCGTGTTCATTCATTTTACTTGTGGGACCATTGAAAGATACATGTTTTATGGAAATATATTGCCAGGTTCCTCCAGAATCACTAGGTCAAAGTGGGATTGTGGCTCTACCTACAGCACATAGATTTGCAATAGTTCAAGATGGCAGATGGGCATCACCTTCTTGAGGGCAACTAGGAATGGGCAATAGCAATGCCCACATCTGGTGCATGAAGCTTTTTTTAAAAAAAAACTAGTCCATTGAGTCTTGCAGGTCAATTTACTGCACGTATGCCACCAACACTGGGATCATGTATTGGTTCAAACACAAACCAATTTCTCAACCAGCAGTCTTTAAAATGAAATATTCAAGACCCACCTCTAGATTATTTCTATTTATAAGTTTTTGTTATCAGGATTACCATTTCAGCAGATGTAGTTTGGTGCTTGTTCAATTATTGCTAACTATATTAGTCGGAACATAGGGCCGAAGTAAGTTATTCAATCCACATTGCCTGCTCTGACATTTTGGATCTTGGCTTATCATCTACTTCTAGCCATATTCCAGTGCTGTCCCCATATCTGTTAATCCTTTCAGAACCATTACGTTATTCAATACACGCAATGATTCACCTGGTACTGGTGGGAGACCAATGTTAATTAGCTTTGCTCTGCATCTCTAACCCTTGTGCCACTGAACTTGGAAGTACTCCAAAGGCAGTGTAAGGTGATCATTGCTCTCTGTCTAATCTGGGAGTGTTTAATATAGTGGCAAGAGTAAAAAATTAGTAAAAAATAAAACAATAACCAGTTACACCTCCAAGGCCAGTATTTCAAAACCTATAAAATCTCTTAAATCTCAGCTCACAAGCTGTCAACTTTTCCCAGCACCAAATTTCCCTGCTATGTAAGACTGAATGACTGATGAAGCAAACGAGATTAATCTGAATGTGTGGGTGGAAGTTAAGTCATTTAACTGCGTCAAATGTAGTTTTCCCCTTCCCCCAACACAGAAATCTTTTATGCAAGTTTGATAATAGAGCTTCAGAAGTCAGATAAAGTGGATTGAGACTGAGTTGTGTGTTTAGCAATTCAGAATGTATAGAATGATGTCCTGTTCATTTTTGTATAATGTCTGTGTGCCCACTCCCTTTGGCCAGTTCCAGAGCCATCTGAAGATGGGGTAAACAGTCAAACCATTTGAAAAATTGAGGAGTTGATCGGCAGTTTCTGTTTAAAGAATATTACACCCAGCCTTAAAATCAACCATGATTACATGGCTGTAAAGTATAGTTGCACTAAAAGTGTGTGGAAGCTGGGATAGTTAGAACTTATGCTGTGGTGTGATCAACATACCATCACTTACTTAGTGAGTGGCCTGACTGAAATTGTGGGAATTCCATCCCCACCTGCAATTCCCCAAATATTTAGAGGCACATTTCTGGGTATTTTGGGTGCATTTTGCTCTTTCCAGTTGTGACTCGAGCATAACTAATGCAGTCTTTCTCACGGTTGGTGCTGCAGTGCTGCGTATGTGGGCAGAAGTTCCTAATCTTACGAAAAAAATCATGTATCTTCCTGCCCGCAGCAAGGTTCGCTCCTCTGGAGTGACAACAGCAGGTAGAAGTGGAGCTAAGAGCACTACTGATTTTCATCCATGAACACAGACGTAGAGGCACTAATCTAAAACTGACTGCAGATGTTTAGCATGTGTGGGACAGGGATTGCTGCAAGTAATTTATTTAAACAAAAGTGAAACGTACAGTTCAGCATGTATATCGTTCCAGACTTGTGTCCAAGCTCATTCCTGTTTTTTGTGTCGTGTGTAGTTAAGGTCATATTGTACAGTTTCTTTTTGCATGCAGTCCACAAGCAAACACTCATCACCATGTTTAAAATGTGCACCATTCTAGCATGTTAGAAAATTGGACCACTACAAACTTCTTAAAGTTTTGAAAATTAGATCAGTGAGGATTAGTACAAACTGGAGCCCTGGAGCATTGGTATTGGTCTGTGCTAATGTACTGCCTCTAAGATTTCCAATTACCAGTTTGGTTCTTTTAGCTGTCTGCACTGAAGTGTTTCTAGGTCTGCCAGAGTTAACGTCCCTACCTTTTTAATTCACTATGCCATGTAATTCTAATTCACACTTAGAGCATTGTCCTGTGTTTCATTCCAAGGCTGACTCCCCTGCACAAATAAGGACATCCCACAGGTCACATTCTTAACTCTGGTTTTCATACAGGGCAGCCAGATGGCCTGTTTTGGCTTACAAGCAGGAGCTCGTGCTTTTGTTCCAGCAGACAATGGGTTATTCCTGGCAATGTTTAACACTGGAGACTCTGACTGCACACTGACTTACTGGCCTGCTCCCCGAAGATTTACATAGTATAGACAAGAATCCTGGCTCGCTGTTTAGCTGCCTTTCTGTGGGCCTGGCTTTCTGCCAAACTCCTTGAGAATAATTTTGAGGCCTGCTTGAGTTACTTCATGCATTTACATCATCCCCTAGGGAGTCCGACATCCAACTAATAACAAAAAACTTAATTAGATGTAGAAGTTTGCATTGCTAAACTTGTCAGTGACTCTTTTTGGTAACCTTGTTGATTCCACTTGTAACATGTAATAAATGTGCATTTTAAGATTAGCAGCTTTTTGTTTCCTTTTAACATGTTGAGGTTTCCATTTGGAATGTTCAATTCCTAGCTCATTCACTGAAAATTCAGTTTTATACACGTGCTGAAGTTTCACCAATTATTTTGATGTTGTAAACTTCTCCAGATTGTTGATAAACTTGGGTGAAATAAAAGAAAACAAAGCGATAAGTAAACCGCAAGTGCTTGAAATTTCGCATAAGGAGAACATGCTGAGCATAAATTAGCATTTGAACAAAGAGGACAGCTCATGTTTTACGTGATTCACCTCGTCAAACTGATGTATTGATAACTTGTAATGTCAAATTCTGTTTTGCTTTGGGATCTTCTATGGACAGGTTTTTTTTTGCTTTCTTTTACATTTGAAAAGACTTGTTCACAGGGATGTAGTTCCAATGTATTTTTACAATATGAAGTGTGTTCCTTGCTCAGCAATGGGTTTTGGTACAGAATGACTTTAGAGAATTCTCCACGTCTGGCTCACTGTGAAATCAATGACTTGGTCAGCATGCAGTATAAGGGCTGCATGAACTGTGAAATATAGTTCTAGAGCAGTTCATAAAAATGCCATCACACTGAGATCCTTTTGTCTTGATTAATGACCCCTAAACTGCAGCAAGACTGACTTTGTTGTCTCCAAATTCCATTCATAGCTCTGTATATAAATAAAAGATAGTGGTTTAGAAATTCAAAGTTTCCACACCTGTTCCTTTGCTGCCAGACACCTTAGCACCAAAGTGATGGAACCTGTAGAAGTGCATTGCTCACAATTTAGTGAATGCACAAAAGCAGCATTCTATAACTGTGCCTGAAACATACTTTTAGACCCATTGCAAATGAAAATAGGGAACTTCAAACCTGCCTGAGCTAGGAGTTCTTCTCCCAGCTCCACTGCGGAGTAAAACAGTTGCCAGCCTTCACTAGAGCCCTTCTATGTTAAACTGTACCAATTGCTCTGTCCACCACAGTCTCTAGGACAGGCTGAGGGCTGCTGCTGGGAACTCAGCATCTCAGTGTTAAAAATCTATTCACTAGTGATGTGGCAAAATGAGTACATGTGGTGCAATATCACCAAGATCATGCCTATCATTAATCAGCAATTTCTATTGAACAAGGCTCGCACAACACATTGGGCTACAAAGCAAAGTCAGACAGAATTGTGGGCAACAGTATATCCCTACCCAGTGAGCTCAATGAATTCTATACTTGCTTTAAACAGAAGGTCAGTGAAATGATGTCACCTGCCCCAATGAACCTCGGGTGTGCCTGTACCCACAGCCACCACTGCAGATGTCAGATTAGCCTTCTCGAGAGTGAACCCACGGAAAGCGATTAGCCCGATGGAGTCCCTGGCTATGCACTCAGATCCTGTGTGTACCAGCTGGCAGGCATATGTGCAGACATTTTCAACCTCTCCTTACTACGATCCAGACGTCCCCACCTGCTTCAAGGAGATCACCATCATCCTGGTCCCAAAGAAAAATCATGCAGCGTGCCTCAGTGACTACCACCCAGTGGCTCTGACCTCCATAATTATGAAATGTTTAAAGAGGTTAGTCATCGTTCACATTAACTCCAGCCTCCTGCCTGCCTTGATCCTTAGCAATTCACCTACTCACACAGCAGATGCCTGGTCCTGGTCCTACACTCATCCTTGGAACATCTGCACAACAAAAATACCTATGTCAGGCTCCTACTTATTGACTACAGTTCTGCCTTCAACACCACAATTGCAAACAAACTCATCTCCAAACTCCGAGTCCTAGGTCTAGGCTTCCATCTCTGTAATTGAATCCTCAACGTCCTGACCCATAGACCACAATCAGTGGGAATAGGCGACAACATCTCCTTCACCAAATTCAGCTGCAACTCCATTTACAAGTTTGCTGACAACACCACCATTGTGGGTCAGTTCTCAAACAAAGACGAGACAGAATACAGGAAAGAGATTGAGTGCCTAGCGGCATGGTGTAAAGACCACTATCTCTCCATCAATGTCAGCAAAATGAAGGAGCTGGTCATCGACTTCAGGAAGCGGAGTGGAGGGCACGCCCCTGTCTGCATCAGTGGAGCTGAGGTGGAGATGGCTGAGTGTGTCAAGTTCCAGGGAGTATTGATAACCAGCAATCTGACCACACACACTGATGCGACAGTCAAGAAAACAAAACAACGTCTCTACTTCCTCAGGAGGCTAAAGAAATTTGACATGTCCACAAGGACTCTTACTAATTTTTATAGTTGCACCTTAGAAAGCATCCTATCCAGATGCATCACAGTGTGGTATGGCAACTGCTCTTCCCAAGACCACAAGAAACTACAGAGTGTTGTGAACACTGCCCAGTTTATCATGCAAACAAGCCTTTTGTCCACTGACTCCATCTATACTTCCCACTGCCTCAGGAGAGCAACCAACATTATCAAAGACCCCTCCCACCCCAGTTATACTCTCTTCCACCCCCTTCTGTCGGGCAGAAGATATAAAATTTTGAATGCATATACAAATAGATTTAAGAACAGTTTCTTCCCTGCTGTTATCAGACTTTTGAACAGACCTCCCAAATGTTAATTCTGATCTGCTTCTCTGCACTCTGTTCTGCTACCCTGATGCACCTTGTATGGTATGAACTGCCTGTATAGTGCAGAACACAACACTTTTCACTGTATCTCAGTAGTACATCTTTGTATCTCAGTACTGTGATAATAATAAATCAGTCAATCTATCAATCAACCAACACTTGCCCAGGCTGATTTTCTAATGCAGTACAAAGGGAGGACTGTACAGCTAGAAGTGTCATCTTTCTGATGAGATGTCTAAACTGTACAGGTGAACAGTGATAATCACAAGGCACTGTGAAGAAGCAGGTTTGTTTTTACTGTTGTGGCCAAGATTTCTTCCTCGAGATAATTCCTGCAAAAATTGAAAGCATTCACCTTGCTGCGCATAACATTGTGCTGTGTTTACAAATACAATGACAACGACCCATTGTATATGTGGTATCTTCAGATTTTTAGGAAGTGATCAGGTGCAGAGGAGTATCGAGACTGTAGGAGACAAATTAAAAAGGAAATTAAGAAAGCAAAGCGTGGGAATAAAAGCGCATAGGCAAATAAAATCAAGGAAAATTTTAAAGATGATTTTTAAATACATAACGTGCAAGATAAAGAATAGGACTTAGTAGACACAAAAATCCTATGTGTTGAGGTGGAATTCATGGACATTGTTTTTGTTGAAAATATTTCTGCCAGTCTTTCCAAATACAAAAAGAACAATGCAGACAATAAACAAAGTGATTGAGAAGGCAGGCAAAGGCAAAAGCTCTCATTGTACATAAAATATACTTTGATATGTACCTAAAGTTCTATGACCTGCAAGAATATGGAGCAAGACTTGGCCAATAGAACTCAGGAGATAACAGGGTGTAGAGCTGGATGAACACAGCAGGCCAAGCAGCAGCATAGAACTCAATACCGTTTTTAGCTTGCATAAATGCAAAGGGCTTTCTTCTGTACCATAAATTTCAGATGCTGTAATTCCAAATTAATTTACTATCCACCATAAATCTAAATGAATATACGTTTCAAACATTTTTGAGTTATAACAAGCTTTTATATCCTTTTCAACATCTACAAATTATACCCATTTTTAGTAATTTCAACCCTTTATTCTATCTGCACTTGACAATTTTTTTTATGTTTAGTGTCTTTTTGTACAGATATGACATAAATGGGAGGTGGTTTCCATGGAGATAATCTGAGGAATAGAAGATAAGGCGATTTAACGAGCAGCATTTTAAGTTGATAGTATCTGACCAAGTGTCAGGACCTGTAACAGATCAGGAACTCTTCAAATCTGCACAAATTTGCTGTGACTTGTTTTTAGCTGACCGATGATGTTAGTTGCTTGCTTCTGAGTTCCCTTACTAAGCAAGGATGGGAAGCTGGATCTGTCAAAGAAAAGATTTCTAATGAAAAGGATCCCAGCATGGTTTAGAATGGCTCAACTGGACATGGCTCTTTTGAGTCTGCAGCAATCAGAGGAAAGGAGAGAAGACCTGGGAAGGCTGCAATGAAGTGACCTTTATATGTGTGCATTGAATTAGCCAAAGAAATCAGCAGCAGGGTAGTGGTCCCTCCAACCTGGTGACTGTGCACCAAGAGGAGTCCAGGTCCCTGGAGGATGGTTAAAGTGAATAACACACACATGCACTTTCAAATTCCATGCGCTGATTTTCTCAGTGTGCTCCCGCACGGTATTGCCTACATCTTTACTCATCCCCCACCTCTGTCTACCTCCTCATATTCCCATCTAAGCAGTTGACACTCATACTCATCCTAGCCTATTGCACTCTCACACTTGTGCTTCACAGTCACCCTGCATGAGCGTGCCATTCCCTAGTGTCCAAATAAGTCATTTCTAAAATGCACAGCACACTTTTTGTCCATGTGAGAGTGAGTGATTGAGGGTTGGTTCTCTAGTGGCAGGCATTTTGCTGTATAGTTACCAGCTTCTCAGGGAGGGAAGTCATGTTCAAGGAGGCAGCAATGACCTGCCATGTTCTGGATCTTGCTTGTTCGGAGCTGGATCTCTGTGACCATTCTTTTTGCTCTGTGGCTGTGCTAAGAGAATGCAGCTGGTCTGGTCTTATTCCAGTTGCTGGTGTTGGTTCTTCTGCTCTTGTGATGAAAAACTGCATAAGCTGCTCCTATTCAATGGTGAAGGCTGACAGTAGGGAAGAACAGATGAAGATAAGTACAAGTAGTTAAAGGGACTTCCAAGAAGTTGGCAATCACCTGCTGAACACAGAAGGCTCTCCCTGAGAAAGGTTGTGTGTAACAATCTCTTGTCTGGAAATAGCTGAAGCTGTTGAGAAGAAGCACTCCCCACTGTGTTCTTATGTTGCTGAGCCTGGTAAATTGCTGGCACCTCTTTTAACAGCTGTTAAGGCTATAATTTAGTGTTAAAGAAACCTTAACCACCTGTTTGTATACTTGAAGGCAGCAACATAGCTTACTTGGTTAAAGCACCTGCCTAATAAACAGCAGTTTCTTGGTTAAAATCCCAGTGGAGCCTGTGCTGTTGTGGTGTTGCAGTAGTGTCCCTACCTGTTACCTGCCCCAGAATTGTGTCATAGTCTATCTAAACAGGTTGATTAAAAATATCTACATAACTGAATTACCTTCCTGTCAGTTCACAGGGGTTCACTGCATACCTTCAGTTAGGTTTGTTCAGTGACCCAATGCAACTTAAGTGAATTTAACTCACAAATAGACCCGAACCTGCCTCCCATTGCCTGAGATTTACCCCCAAAGAGTTATTTGAGGGTGGAATGAGGGGCATTTGAGAAATTTCTGAAGAGGCTTGTACATGAGTCTGTGGAGTTATATTTTCCCACAGGAAACAGGATTTTTTTCTTTTAATTTTTTAGCCAAAATTTCTCTCCTCTCTGCCTCTGAAAGAGTTGTCTCTTAATTTACAGGAGTACAGTTTCAGGATCACTGATAAAATTAGCATCTTACTCAGGCATCCATTATTTATGCATGAACCATGAGAGTCCTAGCAGGTAAATCAACTGCAAGAAAATCTCAGTTATCCCTAAGCCTGCAATTCCCCAATGTCAATGTGCTCTTCCACTCGGAGTTATTGGATAACAATGCAGGTTGGGAGCTTTTCCGTTTTTGTACTTTGCAGTCCAGGATATATGACCTTTATATTCTGATTCCCCATTCTATCCTGACTTCTGCCATCTGTGTCTCCCCGTTCATTGGCTAAAACCACCAACCCTCAGGATCTTTTAGTTTGTTTGGCTCTCTAAGCTAGTCACTGCCTTATAGAAAATCTTAAAAGTATTTCTTCAAAGATATAGTTGGAAACCATCCCTGTTTCTATCAAGTTACAGTAGAGAAATCTTTTTGGATTTTTCTATGGCACAGAATATGAATTTTTTACAGTCTTTTAGCATTCAAATATTCATTGAAAATACTATTGAGATAAAGATGTTTTTCTGCTGTAAAGTTGCTGTGTAGACAATCAAGATTCAGTTCTGTATGGACAGCTCAGTCACTGTGCTATGCAAATAACACTGAATATACAAAACAAACTCAAACAAGTACAACTGCCCAGTCTGACGCAGGGTTTGATTGTCATGAGAATTTTCTTGACCAAATTTAGTCATATTTTGACTGATCTCCTTGTGTGTTTAATTTAGTTAATGGAGTACAAGTGAAAGAACAAGCCAGGAAGAGAGTTAAAATTTTTCCTAGTTCTGGGCAAAGTGCCAGATCTGAAATGCACAGTGTCTGGAAAAATAGAACGTTGAACATTTCACATATTTTATTGAGGCTTCTTTGTTTGACAGACAATTGTATCTTTCTGTTTTCCTTTCTATTGCATTGCTATGGTTACATAATCTCCATTAGGTATATTGGAGGGGAATGAAGTAAAGTCTGTGCTTTCCTTGGTAGGACTTATCAACTGTACCCTTCCTTGATCAGAAGATATGCAGGCATCTAAGAGCTGTTCTTGTACAATGGGTACGATTTGTGATGAAATGTGTAATCACTGTGCATCTTCTCCAATGTTTGGATTATGGGTTAGATCCACCAAGAACAAAGAGGATACAGCAGGACCCTTTTTAACTAATGTTGCAACTTCTCAATAAGTATGATTGGGTCTATGGAGTTAAGATGCAAAGACTCATGCTTTTCTACAGGATTAGAGATACCAAGCCTATAGTGTTTCCAACATATGAATTGAAGGCATGGTTGCAATTTCCAGGTGACTTCTGACTGTCCCAAAGACAATATAATGGAATTGCATTTTTGTCATTAACAGTGTTGTATTACAAAATCCTGAATCATATAACACACTGATCAATGTTGTTTTCAGCCTGAAATAATGTTAATGTTGACCAGTAGATGGATTGTGAATGTGATTTCCAATTCCTCCGGTACCACGAGCAGCTCACCTTTTTATGTGTGTCTGGAATTCCTTGATGAGAATTTGCTTATTGCTTGGGTTGTTCAAAATTGCTACTGAAAACACAGCCAGAGAGTAAATTTTGACTGGTAACATTTATGTACACCCAAGCCTAAGGTAGTCAAAGACATGGCACAAGCAACTATTGTTTGTTAGGTCAGGAATTGAGAGTCAAGTAGCTGAGTCAGTGGTAAGATGTGCGCCTCAGCCGAGCACTTATAATGATATTCCATTGCATAACTTTGCCTAAAAGTCTTCAGAGCTGAATGTATTAAAATCTTTGAAGTAGTGAAACCATTGTCTCTAAGATTGAATAGATGGCTGGTCTAGCAATCAAAGTAAAGATTAATATACAGAGCCAAATAGTACATTAAAATTATAATTGCAATACTATTAAATGCACAAGAGCACTTAATCCAGTGGATAACATACTGTCATTTTTCTGAACACTTTCACGAAACTGACCATTGGTCACTTTTCTTTTAAGAACAAAACCCAATATCAATTGCTGCATTAAAAATGGAGTTAAATTATCATATAACATCCTGTGACATGTGAAGTCAATTACTTTTAATCTGACCTGTCAAAAAATATCAGAGATAAAAGGTACTGCAGATGCTGGAGAATCCGAGATAACAAGCGTGGGGCTGGATGAACACAGCAGGTCAAGCAGCATCATCGGAGCAGGAGAACTTGATGTTTCGGGCCTAGACCCTTCATCAGAAAAAGGAGCAGGAAAACTTGACGTTTTGGGCCTAGACCCTTCATCAGAAAATATATACTGACTTGGCTTCCCCTGTGGTTCAGAACCTATTTTACCTGATATGGTTAACACAGGCTTCAGAAAGCCACGTGCTTTGTTGAAAATTTCCAACTCCACAAAACAGAAGTTGTGGCTGGCAGCAATATGCATGTCTTGACATCACAAGTTTTGCATGTAGTCGGTTGCCATGATTACTGCATCAATCAAAATGGCAGCTAGCAGAAATGTGGTCACAATTTTGGAGTTCAGGTCCCTTTCACCTCTTCACTTTATTACTCGGACCTCAGCCAGAATATTGTGTACAGGTCTGGGCATCACACTTTGTGAAGGATGTAAATGCATTGGAGAGATTACAGAACGGATTCACAATAATGCTTTCAAGGACGGGGCACCCACTTATGAGAAAGATGGGAAACATTAAGGCGATTTTCCCAGGAGATGAAAGAGTCATGTGGTGAGTTGATAGAAAATTCCTAAGTTATGAGACATCTGAACAGAGTGGATAGGGACAAACTGTTCCCACTTGTAAAATTATCACAAACCAAAGAGCACAGGTTTACAATGTTTTGCAAAAGAAGCAAATATGAAGGAACTTTTATATACAACGAGTCTGTAATGCACTGCCTGGAAGTGTGGTGGAGGTAAGTTCAATCAAGGCTTTAAGAGAACATAGAAAATAGAACAGTACAGCACAGAACAGGCCCTTCGGCTCACTATGTTGTGCCGAACTTTTACCCTAAACCTAAGGTCTATCTAACCTCCACCCCTACCTTATACTATCATCCATATGCCTATCTAATAGCCGCTTAAATACCCCTAATGAGGCCGACTCCACTACCCTCTCCGGCAATGCATTCCACGCCTCTACCACTCTCTCTGAGTAAAGAACCTACCTCTGACATCTCCCCTATATCTACCTCCTTTCACTTTAAAACTATGCCCCCTCGTAATTGCTACCTCCACCCTAGGAAAAGGTCTCTGGCTATCCATTCTATCTATACCTCTGATCACTAGAACACTAGATAAATTGGATCCTGGGTGACTTGGGAAGTTGGATCTAAAATTGACTTAGTGGTAGGAGATAGAGGGTAGTAGAAGGATATTTGTGTGACTGGAGGCCAGTGTCCAGTGGTGTATCGAAGGGTTCAGTGTTGGTCTGTTATTGGTCATGATATATATGTAAACAATATAGAAGAAAATGTGGGAGGTCGATAAGTAAGTTTGAGGATGTTGACAGTGAGGAAGAAGGCCTCAGGTTCTTGGAAGTTATAGATGGGTTGGTCAGATGGGCAAATCAAGGACAGCTGGAATTTAACCCTGATAAGTGTGAGGTAGTGTACTTAGGAAGAAGTAACAAATGAAGTAAGTACTCAATGAATGGCAGGATATTAGGAAGCTCAGAGGGATCTTGATGTGCTTGTCCACAGATCCCTGAAGGCAACAGGACAGTTAACAGGGTGATAAAGAAAGTATATGGGACATTTGCCATTATTAGTTGTAACATAGATTATGAGAGCAGAAACGTTGTAGCATAGATTATGAAAGCAGTTATGTTGGAGCTGGCCTTTGGTTAGGCCATTGCTGAAGTACTGCGTCCAGGTCTGGCCAGAGGAGATGCAGAGGAGATTTACCAGGATACTATCTTGGATGTAGCAGTTTAGCTATGAAGAGAGGCTGGATAAGCTTGGGTTGTTTTCTTGAGAACAGAGAAGGCTGAGGGGGGGTGCTTGTTTGATCATGTGAGATTATGAGGGGCATAGACAGAGTGGATAAAAAGCAGCTGTTTCCCATAATTGAAAGGCCAGTAACAAGGGGGCATAACTTTAAGATGAAAAGTAGGAGGTTTAGAAGGGATTTGAGGAAAATCTTTTTCACCCAAAGGGTGGTGGGTATTTGGAATGAACATTCTGGGAGGATGGTTGAGGTGGAAAACCTTGAAACCTTTGGATGGCTATTGGCCAAGTACTGGAAAGTGGGACTGGTGTAGATTTAGAGATAGCAAGGTGTAGAGCTGGATGAACACAGCAGGCCAAGCAACATCAGAGGAGCAGGAAAGCTGACGTTTCGGGACTGGACCCTTCTTCAGAAACG
>JAHRHZ010000021.1:34388469-34398837 GCA_024137785.1 Ginglymostoma cirratum
CCTTCTTCAGAAACCTTTCATTTTCTGAAGAAGGGTCCAGGCCCAAACGTCAGCTTTCCTGCTCCTGTGATGCTGCTTGGCGCGCTGTGTTCATCCAGCTCTACACCTTGTTATCTCAGATTCTCCAGCATCGGCAGTTCCTACTATCTCTGGTGTAGATTTAGGGTAGTTTTGGTCAGTGCAGACTTAATGGAGCTGAAGTGCCTCTTCTGTATTGTTTGATTATTCTCATAGAAGCACTGTGCATGGTTACACGGAAAGGTAGGAGATTGGCATTAAGTTAAAATACTCAGAAAACTGGTGCAGATGCAATGGGCTGAATGATTTCCTCCTGCACCACAGCAATTCAATGCTTCTGAATTTAGTTTTATCTGAGACCTATGTATGTTGCTGGGTGCTGTTAAAATTACAAATTTTTTGTATAATGAGAGACCATTTTAGTCCTAGTTACTAAGATTTTATCTTGTTAAAGTCGCTTTATTTGATTCCGTTATTTTAATTTATTTTGAATACTTTTCTTTTGAACAAAGAGCGCAGATGCAAATAAATTGTTTAGAAAGTATGTTTGAAACCTGAAGTATGTGTAGCGTAGGATGGGGAGTTACATCAGCAGAAACCTGGTCATTAACCCAGCATATGTTGTGTATTCTCCTTGCTCCCTGGGGTCAATGATTCCTCCCACTATTTCCTTTCATCTCCATACTGCCTATCACAATATTAAATTTGTAAACAGAAGTTTCCGATCCCTTACCCCACTATTCTGTAATTAACACATTTTTGACAGATGTGATCAATGGTCTTATGACAAAGAGACAAAAAGCTTTATTGCACTGAGGATTTGCTGTTGATGACCTCTTTATTTTCCTGATATTGCATCAGTTGCCCAGGTGTGACATATATCTAGGTTTTATGGTCAACTGTTGGTTGTGGAAATTATTATTTAAGAAGTCAAAAGAAAATAAATTACAGAACTTGGATGATGCAAGTTTTGTTGTCTGCTATTCTCTTTCATAGAATCCCATAGAATTTCATAGAGTGTGGAAGCAGGGCATTTGGCCCATTGAGTCCACACCAACCCTCCGAAGAGCATCAAACCCAGACCCACCCTAGATACAATGGGCAATTTAGCATGGCCAATCCACCTAACCTGCACATCTTTGGACTGTGGGAGGAAACCTACGCCGACGTGGGGAGAATGTGCAAATTCCGCACAGACAGTCACCCAGGGCTGGAATCAAACGTTGGTCCCTGGCGCTGTGAGGCAGAAGTGCTAGCCACTGTGCCACTCCTTTCTGTTCTCTTCATGAAATGTTGAGACCTGTTTCCTGGTACTGGAATACTTTGCTCAAAGTTTGTGCTTTCTTGTGAGTGTCACACTACTTTCATATTTTTGGGAGGCGAGCAAGAAAAGAGAGGCCAGACAAGCGAGCATGCCTGGCAATTTTCCACAGACTCTAAGCTTTCTGTTTCTCAACTGCACGTGTCTGAGAAATGCGTGATCCACAGACTCCTGTTTAGTAGATACTACTTCAATACTTCATCCTATCAGTCTGAGTAAATCTTATCATCCTGTTTCCAAGATAATAATCATTTCAATTTCACATATTAATAATGTAAAATATGAAAGACAAGGAAAATAGTACCAGCATCCAAAATCTCAATTGTGAAGACATTGCTATCATGCCTAATCTTTATCCTCACCTCATCATGACCTCACCAGACATTTCATACATGCATTTTCCAGAGATAGGTCAGTCTATAGCAATGAGAGGTAGATTCCTGCATAACTTTGCACTCGTTGTCCTAGGTCTGTCAAAGCTAATTTTAAACCTCAAAAATTGGGCTGACAAGTGGCAAGTAACATTGTAACAAGTAACAATGACTTTCTCCAATAGGAGACAATCTGACCACTGCCCTTGACATTCAATGGTGTTACCATCACTGAATTCCCAATGTCGACATTCTAGGGGTCCCTATTGACCAAAGATTCAAGGATTTGCCAAATATACAGTAGCAACATAGCAGGTCAGAGTCTAGGAGTATTGCAGTGAGTAACTCACCACTTGATTCCCCAAAAGCCTGTCCCCCATTTGCAAGGCACAAGTCAGCGGTGTGATGGAATACTGCCCACTTGTCTGATAGAGTGTGTCTCTGACAACACTTAAGATCTACAAGATACACCACAGGTATTCACCCAAAATCCTTAAACATCATCTTCCAAACCCACAACCATGCAAGGGCAGCAGAAACTTGGATACACCACCATCTGCAAGTTCCCCTCCAAGTCTCTCACAATCTGACTGTCACTGGGTCAAAATCTTGGAATTCCCTCCCTCATGAAATTGTGGGTCAACCCATAGCAGGTGGACTTCAGTGGCTCAAGAAAGCAGCTCAGCACCATCTTCTCACAAGAGCATAGAAGAAAGATCCACCCCATCTAAGCTAAACTAGGGATTGTATCTGGATCTTTGTAATATGCTGTATGAAAAATATAATTTACTTCCTGAACTACTGGGGAACCTTTATTCTTTGTTGTGCAGATAATTATGTTTTAAGTCAGATCATCCACACAATCATGGCAATAGAGCCTTGAAGGGTAGAGGGCAGTGAATTATTGGAACTAAGGGCTCTGTCCCTTGCACTGAACTTGTATCCATTTGCTTATGTTCATGACCAGCCATAGAGGATTTGCTGATTCAGGGAGTAGAACGCAGAAGCTGCATATTTAAATTCTGGAGCCTGATCTGCAGCATAAGGTTGTTGATCTTTACGCTGTGCATCTCAGTAAAAACTTATGATGAAGCATAATACTGCCTACCATTCAATGGCCATCGTATCAGTAAAATGTGCTTCATAATGTCTTATGGGAAGCAAGCAACATGTAGATGCAAAGCACATTCTTACAGAAACAGTGGGTGGACAATTGTCCCTGCCTCTGGTACCCTTCTAGGCTGGAGAGAAAAAGGTTGTTGCATAGGAAATGGATATGGAAACCCCTGTCTACTCCCTTACATACACCGATTATTGTTGTTAATTACACCATATTTGTCGCAAGATCATTGATGGTTACCATAATATTCATAAATCTGATTGAGTTATATGTGCTTTCACAGGTAAAAGAACATGCCTTTTACCAACACAATGATAGCCAATAAGACAACGGTGTTAAGCTGGACAACAACCACCTGCAACTCAAAGTCCACTGAACAGTGAGCAAAATCTGCCATTTCATTTTAAAGAGTCAGGATTATCATGGTGAACTAACTTGCATGTCTTGTAAATAAAACTGTCATAACACAACTAATAACGCAATATGGTGATTGATCACAACTACAAACAATATTTGAGACTGAAGAATTAATATAAAGCTTGAGATCTCAGTTAAAGTAAGTTGTGTTGCAGAAAGCACTAGAGTGAAATTCATTGTGTATTCAGAAATACATGACTGATTAAACAGTCAGCAGGGAAATTTCAGGCTTTTTCAGCATCTGCCCAATTAAAATCTCTGTGGTCAAGAAAATTGGGCAGTGTGAAAGCGGTTGTTCAATTCAGTATCATGCATTTTTAGCCAGCAATAAAAGCTAAACTTGCCACATTGAGTTTATGTAGTTGGTAATTCAGACTAAATACCAGACCCCTGGATTTATTTGCAAGAAGGTTAATTAAAAGGCTGCAGGTGTTGTAGCTTTGTGACAAAGGATTTGCATGAAATGGTTCATGGATTTGGTGATGTGCACATGTATAAAAACTAAGTACTTGCAGATTTCCTGTGATAATTATCCATGATGAGTTAAAAATTATGATTTTTGGGACAAAGAAGTTGATGACAAGGCAGTATGATGGAAAGGTGCTTGTTTTGAATGATGGAATTTGGTGAAGAAATAATTACGGTTTTTCTTATCAACTGCATCCAGATATAAAATAGATAATTCCATAAATGAATCTGTTTATCTTGAAAAATATTGTTCCCACTTACAGTAAAACAGTTGTGTGATGTCACATTATATCAGCTATTGGAAAGTGCAGTTTTAAATGTCTAGATTTTCCAGTTAGTACTTTTTTATGCCTTTGTTGACCATTTATTTTAAATGGGAGAGCACCATGCTGAGATCACTCAGTTTAACTGTAGTTTACATCAGGGAACTTCATAGATTTTGCATTGCAATTCAGAGGCATTTTAAGATTGCTTTTCCGGTGTCATGAAATTTAATACCTCGAGTATGCTGTGTTCACAAACACTTGTGTTTGAATTTTATTACCAGTGAATCTTTATGTCATTGTTACTGAATTGAATTATATTCTCAGCATGGACATGAGTTGATGCACAATGTTGAGGTACTAAATGTTAGTCAACTCTGGTCACTCACAGTTTAATTCTTCTTAGATCAAGGAATTTTAAAAATTGAAAAGTGTTTGTCAGCATTAATTGCAAGTCATTGAAAGCTTATAACTGGCTTTTTTCTTTTTCTTGCTTTCTTTGTTGTTATTTTAATATTGTTTTACATCTTTCGAGATGTAACATCTATAATGAAATATTTAATGTCCTATTTTCATAGATAGTATATAAATGGGGAAAACACACGAAGTTATATGGTCACTATACTGTATAGTGAGTTAAGCAGCATTGGTAGATCCATTGTGATGTGGCTTGACATGGAGCCCATTTTCTAACATTTGCTGCAAGCATATTCTGAGATCCTTTACAGATTCTTAACTAGTTTCCTGATAGCCTGATAGGATCGCTAGAATTTGCAGCTTAACACATGCCCCTTTTTCCACTTTCTAGCCAAGAGTTGGTTTATATACACATTTGTCTTTTTCTCTTTCAGCCAAATTACAGCAATTTTCCAATGTCTATCAATTATTTCACATGCCATAATGTCCTGAGAATAACAATTCATTTTAGTTTGTTTCATGCCTGCCCTTAATTGATCCCTCTCTCAATTTTCGGGTTATTAATCAGGTTAGAGAGATGAACCCATCACCCAAATATCCTCACCATATTGTGGAAAAATTGTAGGCATTTGCTGAGGCAGGAAGAGGCAATTATCCTTGTGGTTGATCATCGTAAAAGGTTTGCTGATGGATGATTTTCGTGACTGAATTAATCAAAAATTGTGATACTGAAAGGATTCTAGGAAAGAAGCAGCTGAAGAAGTGGATTGTGACTGTAAGTGGATTTAGAATTTGGAATCTCTTCAGTTGCAACTGTGATGTGATTGATTGAAGGAACAGTGATCCATTTCTGGGATTGGATTGTCAAAATGTCACTGGAAGCCTGCAATTCTGCACCAAAAGTATGTTGTTCTACAGCTTGATATGTGATAGAACTGAAACTATTGATATACAGTAGGCATGTTCTACCTCTGTGAGTTCAGGGCCAGCGTGTTCCTCTAAGAATGAAGGGCAAAGGCAGAAAGTCCGTGAACCTGGATGTCAAGAGATATTGAGAGCTTGGTGAAGAAAAAGAAGGAAGCATATGTTAAGTACAGAGCATTAAAAACAGAGGAGGCCCTTCAGGACTGTAGAGATTGTAGGGAAGTGCTTAAAAAAGAAGTTAAGAGGGCAAAGGAGAGGGTATAAAATATTTTTGGCAGCTTGGATTAAGGAAAACCCCATGGCATTTTGTACATTTATTAAGAGTAAGCAGATTATCAGGGAAAGAGTGGGACCTCTTAGAGACCCAAGAGACAGTATATAGATGCAAAGGAAACAGAGATTGGCTTTTGTAAAATTTGAAAATTTAGAACCTTACATATCTTCAACAAGCAATCTGCTACCTGTCTAAATCCAGCGTGGCCTCATTGTTTTTATTAATCTTCAATCCCATTGTAAAAGGTTGTATTGGGAGTTTTCTGTCAAACCTGTTTCTCATGTGGATGTTTATCATTGAACTACTTAAATACATGAATTGTTTGCTTAAAGGGATAGGTACATTTACATTTGAACAGCATTTATACTTTTCCAGATCAGTGGATGTTCGATGATAGGAGATTGAAATTTCTATTTTATTTTTGTACAGTCTGCAGAAATTGACATTGAAACATGATTTCTTGCATAAACACTGGGACTACTAGAGCAGTCGTCTATAAACTACAGTAGATCTCACTAGCACATTTGGCTTTGTTTTTGTTATCACCTGCTGTCCTTTTTTGTATTTTATCATCATTTTGCTATCCATCTCAATCATTTGCATTTCTGTTGAGAACGTGGCGTTAATGGTGGTAAATTTTGGCAGTATATTACTAAGACCATTTCTGTTAATAATGTTCCAGCCTGGGGCTGTCCAAGCTTTCTTACAGATGTTGTTGGCATCTCTGAGAAATTCAGCAATGTACTATTTAGTCAAAATGTTTAGCTCAAGGAGCGATGATCTCTGATCAATCAGTGACCTTTTGGGACATAATCCAGAATATAGTTGTGGTTTAGAATGCAGAGTTAGGGAAATGTACAGCAGGGAACTGAGAAACAGCTGTATTTTCATTCAGTCCTACTCAATGCATTGCTGTTGTTTTGCTTTTTTTAAAGAAAAGTTTGTCATCTCATTTTTCTTTTTGTTTGCCCAGGCTGCCATGTTTGAATGCGGTGTTACAGGCGATCTGTGATATTCATCCCAACTTTCCACCCCATTCCCAAGGGCTAACTTGCTGTTCCCTACAATGTCTGTTTCAGTGCATTTCTCCAAGCATAGCAATCTGCTGCAGCCTTTGCTCGACTTGGACTGCAGTCAAACTTCTTTGAAGTAACAGGAGAAAGTGAATGTGGTGCCTTATGTCAGAGAGCAATGGATAGGCTTTTTAAAAAACTTACAGATCATTAAAATCGTAGGCCTGATGAACATTTTATTGCTTTTTAAGATCTAGACTGAAGCCAAGTTGGAGTATACCCTTTAAAGAGGAAAAATGATCATGATATAGTCAAGATTCTGGTAGCAGATTGTCTTTTTTTTATATGTTTTGGTATTTGCTGAGCCAAATCTAGGCACCTTTGCAGTGGAGTGGGTGTGACATACATAGAGGAATGTGGTGAGGAGAGAACTGATTGACTGAACAAACTAGACCCAGGATTGAAACCAAAGATCTTTCTAGGGATCAGGAAAATGAGAAAAGCCCAATGAAGAACTTTGCACTATTATCTTCCAAAATAAAATGCCAAAGAACTACTCTGAAATTCATCTGACAATCAAACTACGGCAGGTGAATAGAGAGAAAATTCTAGAAAAATCCATTGTGTACCAAATGGATGTGCAGGCACCCCACACCTTGCGTCTTGTGGAGGAGCAGGGAGCAACTACTTGTGTGTCTCCGATACCAGTTAAAGTCTCTCAATCCTATTATTGTAGCCAAAAATGGGAGAAACGTACAAAGTGAAATGGTTTCATGGGTCATAGATCAGGCACCAAGGCTCTCTGCCACTTTTGGAGCTTCGTTTCCATGTTGTGGATGAGAGGAGGGAAATCCCTCGGTAAGTCCTGTCCCAGTGGCAGGAGAGATCCAGAGATGGTGGTGTTGTGGTTTTTGTCAGGAGGGAGTGGCTCTGGAAATCCAGAACTTTGACTCCAGGCCCATGAGGTCATGTGACATTCAGCCACATGTTAACAAGGTAAGCACTTGATCATCACTGGGTTGTATGCCAGGAGCCGCACTTGGGGACCTAAGAATGAGGAACCAACTTCAAACCAGTGGGAGCATGCTATAGATGAAGCTAAGCGATCCCACAACCAACAGATCAAAGCCCTGCAATCCTGCTGTATTCAGTCATTAATAATGGCAGAAAACCAATGAATGAGATAAGGAAGGCCCATAAACATCCCAATGATGGCAAAGCCCAACACATCAATGCAAGAGACGAGGCTGAAACATATGCAAGCAAACCCAGCTAGAAGTGTTGAGTGGATGATCCACCATAGCTCCCTCCTGAGGTCCATGTTGTCACATGTCAATTTTCAGCCAATTTGACTTAGCTCATATAATACAAAGAAGCAGCCGGATACAAACAACGCAGCAAAGGTTATGGTCCAACAACATCCCAGGATGTAACGCTAAAAACCTGTTCTCCAGAATTAGCAACACCCTAATTAAAACATTGCATGCGGCTCCAGCACTTCCACCTATCCAGTCAATTTGGAAATCAGCCCATTCATGATCTGACCTCATAAAACATGACAAAATCCAATCCAGTCAAATACTGTTCGAACAGTTTGCTCTCAGTTGTCAGCAAAGTGATGGAATGAGCTGCCAGAGGAAGTGGTGGAAGCTGGTACAATTACAACATTTAAAAGGCATCTGGATGGGTATATGAATAGGAAGGCTTTAGAGGGATATGGGTCAAATGGTTGTTAATGGGACTAGATTTATTTAGGATATCTGGTCGGCATGGATGAATTGGACCATTTCTGCGCTGTACATTTCTATGACTCTAATTGATGGAAGGTACTGTCAGCGGGGATGTCTAGAGACATTTAGTTCTCCAAAAAGCAGCTCACCAATACTTAGTTTGAGTCCTGTAACGTCCACTCCATTCTAGACCTCATTAAAGTTTTGGTCCAAACATGAAAAATAGAGCTAAACTAGAGGTGAGGTGAAAGTGGCTGCCTTTGACATAAAGTGTATATTTGACTGAGCGTGGCATCAAGGAGCCCTGGTGAAATTGGAATCAATGGGAATCAGGTAGAAAGCTCTCCACCACCTGGAATCATATCCTACACAAATAAATGGTTTGGTTGTTGGAAGCCAATCATCTCAGCCGCAGAAAGTTCCTCAGGGTAGTGTCCTAGGTCCAACCATCTTTAACTGCCTCATCAAAAAAAAATTCATTCTCATTTAAGTTGGAAGTGGAGGTGGATACTGATGCTTGCACAGTATTTCAATACAAGCAGTCACTTTGTCAAAGCTTTTCACTTTGCACTCATCAGG
The DNA here is from genome assembly GCA_024137785.1 of Ginglymostoma cirratum. Taxonomy (NCBI): domain Eukaryota; kingdom Metazoa; phylum Chordata; class Chondrichthyes; order Orectolobiformes; family Ginglymostomatidae; genus Ginglymostoma; species Ginglymostoma cirratum. Next base: position 34,397,385 of record JAHRHZ010000021.1, read on the forward strand.
ACAAACACAAGAATGCCAGATTTCAAACAATCGCAACAGTTTATACTATGGTAAAGAGGTGCTGTTTGAATGGCGAATTAACTCTGACTGGACAAGGCATTGCTATGGAGAAAACGACAGGAAACCTTAGCCTCCCCATACATTTAAGTCATTCAAAACAAAAGCACAAGGCGTGAACATATTCCTATAGTTTGCAGAGAACAGATTCCTGCAAATGAATATATTTAGTTTCTCGCAGATGTAAATGAGCCATGTTATGAACTCAACTGTTTATCTTCAATTAATTGTTAGTGTAATTCCTGGAACTCTCAAACTTTAACAAGAGCTGCCCAATCACATCAAACAATAAATAGGCTAATTCAGTATGGTCTGTACTCTGCCAATCACAAACAGCTGGAGAAATACGTTTGGTACAATCAGCCACCATTTGGATTTAGACCCTGTATTCCTGGCATTACACTGGTACAGAAATTCATACATTTCGTTCCTCAATTGTGTGGGTATGTAGAGCATCTTCAAGCCAAAATCAAACACGTTCCGCCACTGTTTCACTGCCTACTCTGAGACTTGCTGTTTAAACTCTTTGCCATTTTCTCACTGCTCCCTCGCTCTGTCTCTCACTCTTTCTGGCTTTCTCTACAAATTCTCACTGCTGTCTCCAGGAATGATATAAATCAAACTGTTTACATTACAAAAGAGCTAAACACAATGAAAAGGATATAGCCAGTGTAATATGGAACTAAATTCCAACAGAAAAAAAAACTGTTACAGAGCAATGGGTAATCTTTAAGAAAGAGATTTGTCAGGTACAGACCAGGCATGTTCCAACAAGGGTGAAAGCAAGACAAACCCAAACAATGTTTCTTGGATGGTGAGAGAAGTATAGGTGATGATGAAGCAGAAAAGGACATACGTTGCTTGTCAAGTGAATTCTTCAAGTGAGAAACAGGTCAAATACAAAAGGTTTAGAGAAGAGAACATCAAGACTGGCAAAGAGAGAACAGGAGAACGTCATGGCAGGCAACTTAAATTAGAACCAAAAAATGATTTTCTGGAACATAAATAGCAAATTAGTAGTGAATGGTAGAATGAATCCTATTATGGACAAACAGGGTGATATTTAATGAAGAGATAAAAGGTACTGCAGATGCTGGAGAATCCGAGATAACAAGCATGGGGCTGGATGAACACAGCAGGTCAAGCAGCATCATAGGAGCAGGAAAACTTGACGTTTCGGGCCTAAACCCTTCATCAGAAATGGGGGAGGGGAAGAGGGTTCTGAAATAAATAGGGAGAGAGGGGGAGGCGGATAGAGGATGGATAGAGGAGAGGATAGGTGGAGAGGAGGCAGACAAGTCGAAGAGGCGGGGATGGAGCCAGTAAAGGTGAGTGTAGGTAGGGGGGTAGGGAGGAGATAGGTCAGTCCAGGGAGGACGGACAGGTCAAGGGGGCT
>JAHRHZ010000021.1:34404342-34485149 GCA_024137785.1 Ginglymostoma cirratum
TGTCTGCCTCCTCTCCACCTATCCTCTCCTCTATCCATCCTCTATCCGCCTCCCCCTCTCTCCCTATTTATTTCAGAACCCTCTTCCCCTCCCCCATTTCTGATGAAGGGTTTAGGCCCGAAACGTCAAGTTTTCCTGCTCCTATGATGCTGCTTGACCTGCTGTGTTCATCCAGCCCCATGCTTGTTATCTCTGATATTTAATGAAAGCAGGGCACTAGAAGACAATGTGAATGCTCCACAGTTTCTACTAAAGAAGAGGAATCTGACCAAATATCAGTAGAAGCAATGGATAGGTTGAATATTGAGAAGGAGGAGGTGAAGGAAAGGCAATCTGATCTTGGGGTGGAAGAAATTACATAGTCCTGATGGCTTGTATTTCAGGTTACTAACAGAAACCCAGGTGGACAGAATGGAGTGACTTACCATAATCCTCCAGGTCAGAGTCTAGTAACTCACCCCAAAACCTATTCAACATCTATAATGCACAAGTCAGGAGTGTGATGGAATACTCCACGCTCACCTGGATGCATGCAGCTCTGACAACGCTCAAGAAGCTTGACACCATCCAGGACAAAGCAGCCCACTTGATTGGCACTATATCCACAAGCATCCACTCCCTCCACCAATGATGCTCCGTAACAACAGTGTGTACCAGCTACAAGGTGCACTGTAGAAATTCACCAAAGATCCTCAGAGAGCACCTTCCAAACCTAAGACTACAACTATGTAGAAGGACAAGAAGAGCAGGTGCATGGGAACATCACCACCTGCAAGTTCCCCTCCAAGATACTCACCATCCTGACTTGCAAATATATTACTGTTCCTTCAGTGGCACTGGGTCAAATTCCTGGAATTCCCTTCATAAATGGCATTGTGGTTTAATCCACAGCACATGGACTGCATCGGTTCAAGAAAACAGCTCACCACCCCCATCTCAAGGGCAGTTAGGGAATAAGCAATAAATGCTGACTCAGCTAATGGCAGCCGCATCCCGCAAGAGAAGCATTTTTCCCCCTATATGTGGGGCAGTTACCAGATTGGCAAATGTGACGCCTTTATCTGCTCAGATGAGGAGGAATGCAACGGACAACGAAAGATTTTGAAGGATGCCCTCATAAGAATGGGAAATGATGCTCAACTCATCGATCACCAGCTCCAATGTATCACAACAAAAAAACCGCAATGACCTCCTCAGAAGACAGACACAGGATATGACTGATAGAATACCCTTTGTCATCCAGTACTTCCCCGGAGTGGAGAGATTACGCCATGTTCTTTGCAGTCTTCAACATGTCATCGATGACGATGAGCATCACACCAAGTTCATCCCTACGCCACCAATTGTTGCCTTCAAACAACCGCCAAACCTTAAACAGACCGTCATTCACATCAAACTACCCAGCCTTCAGGAGAACATCAACCACAACACCACACAACCCTGCCGCGCCAACCTTTGCTAGATGTGTCAGATCATCGACATGGATATTACCATCACACATGGGAACACCACCTTCCATGTGCACAGCAGATACTCATGTGACTCGGCCAATGTTGTCTATCTCATATGGTGCAGGCAAGGATGCCTCAAGGCATGGTACATTGGTGAGACCATGCAGATGCTACGATAATGGGTGAATGGACACCGCGCAACAATTGCCAGACAGGGACGTTCCCTCCCAGTCAGTGGTCAAGGACATTCAGCTTCCGATCTCTGGGTAAGCGTCCTCCAAGGCAGCCTTCGAGATACTCAACAATGCAGAATCACTGAGCAGAAACTGATAGCCAAGTTCTGTACCCATGAAGACAGCCTCAGCCATGATCTTGGGTTCATCTTGTGGTACATGCGAACCCACTGTAATGTTCTTTATCTGTAAAATCTTCCTTCCTGTCCTGTTTTGACATCACCACCTGGATAAATTTTAACTGTCTCTCTACTTTAATTAGTTTGTACAGTTTTGGATTACTTGTCACTTTGGTTAGATTTGTCTCCAGCACTACGTTATTTTTAACTTTTTGTAATTATCTCTCTGCTTCATTTAATCAGATTATAGGTCATCCCCACACTTGTTATTCAGCTGTTGACACCTTACTCCTACTGTCTAACACTTCTGATCAACTGCAGAGACTCATTCAACAGTCAACTCAGATCATTTGTATGATCTTTTGATCTCTCTGGCCTTGATTTCTCTGTCCATAAATTCTGTGTTCTGTGTGCTTCTCTCACTTCACCTCACAAAGGGGCTATGGTCTGAAAGCTTGTGATTTCAAATAAACATGTTGGACTATAACCTGATGTTGTGTGACTTCTGACCTTTATTGAAGAAAGAGGATAGACATAGCAAATACAGACCAGTTATTTTAATATAATTGGCAGATAAGTTTCTGGAAACAGTAAGCAGGGACTAAATCCACAACCTCTTGGTGAGGTTTGGCTTACTTAGGTAGAGCCAACATGGATTTGTAAAAGACAGATTGCATTTAACTGATCTAATTGATTTTTTTGATGCAATAGCATAAGATTGTTGAAGGGAATGTGATTCATCTGTATGGATTTTAAGAAAACATTCAATGAAATACCACACAAAAGGTTGGTTAAATTCAGGCACATGGAATAGATGGTCAATGTCCAACTGGATAAAAATATTAGCTTAAGGATCAAAAACATAGCGTCATTGCAAATAAGGAAGAAAAACAGAAGTTGTTGGAAAAGCTTAGCAGGTCTGGCAGCATCTGTGAAGAAAAAATCAGAGTTAACGACTTGGGTCCGGAGACCCTTCCTCTTTTGGTTTTTATTTAGTCGTTGTACATGGTTATTTTTAAGACTGGGAGGGTAGTATATTATGGTGTTCCCCAAGGACAAATGCTGGAACAACTCCTTCTTTTGATTTGTATACAATTGACCTGGAAGTTGGAATCAGAGTAGAATTTTAAAGTTTGACAATTAGACTAAACTTGGATGATTAGTGATTGGCAAATAGAGAGGATAATACAAATTACCTCCAACTTGATGTGGACAAACAAGTTGCACTGAAATTAACATCCAGAAGTAAAGTATTTTGGCAGGAGGGAGAGATAATATAGACTTATTTTCACAGTTCTAAAGAGTGTACAAGGACAGAGGGCCGTGGGAATACATATGCATATATCTTAGAAGGTTTCAGGACACATTGAGAATGTAATTAGCAAAACATAGGGGATCCTATCTTCATAATAGGGGAAGTGAGTACAACAGCAGGAATATTATGCTGAATCTTTACATAAAGTTCTGGTTTGGTCCTGACTGGAATGTGCACACTTGAGGAAGGATGTGAGGGCCCCTTAAGAGGTTTCAGAAGAGATGCAGGATAAAGCATGAGCCATGTCTACTTGCAATTGCAGTTAGATGAGGATTCCCAGAAGTATGGTATCATTAATACCCGTATGGGTTTGTACAAATATATGAGACTGCCTTTTGGGGTAACATCAGCCTGTGCAATTTTTCAGCAGACTGTGGAGTATATTTTGCAAGATCTATCCCAGGTCGCGATCTATCTAGATGATGTGCTAATAACGAGCTAATAAATATTGGAAGATCGATAACAAGCACTTACAGAACTTGGACATAGTCCTTAGGCAAATGCCCGATTGGAAGAAATCTCTAAAACAGGAAAATGTGTGTTCCAGGTACCCCAAGTGATTTGTTTGGGCTACCAAGCCAACAAAACCGGGATACAACCATTGGAAGATAAAGCGAGGACAACAAAGGTGACCCGGCTCCCACATCTGTACCAGAGCTTAGCTCTTTCCCTGGGCTGATGAATTATTACAGAAAGTTCATACATAACCTGGCCTCCATCCTGGCACCTTTACATCAACTCCGAAAAATGGGTCAGCCATGGAAATGGTCATGTAGCCAAGCCATAGCTTTCAGGGAAGTGAAGAAACAGCAATCATCCTCTAAGGTGTTAGCACACTATGATCCCAAGTGAGATCGGGTATTGACATGCGATGCCTCGCCATATGGCATCAGGGTAGTGTTAGCTCATAGTTGGCCCAATGGAGAGGAACACACAATTACGTATGCATCTGGGACTTTAGCTAATGCAGAACATAAATACGCACAGATAGAGAAGGAAGGTTTGGTGGTCATACTTGGAGTCAGGAAATTCCACCGATACCTTTACAGGTGTAAATTTGTAATGATAACGGACCACAAACCTCTGCTAGGTCTCGTTAAAGAGGACAAGGCAGTTTCGCCCATAGCTTCAGGCCAAATTCAGCAGTGGGCTCTGATACTAAGTGCACATAATTATAAGTCGGAACACAATCTGGGAGGCCATGTAGCGAATATAGATGCATTGAGCCACCTCCCACTGGCAGATACATCACTAGTGGTACTGCCACTGGAAGAGTTCTGTAATGGTTTCAGATTTTTTTGGACACACTTCCAGTCACAGCTGAAAATACCAGGGGACTTTGGATAGATCTAATCCTGGCAAAACTGAAACAGCTGGTGGTGAAGGGGGAAACCAAAGGGCTGTCACAAGCAGAACTGAAACCTTTTTGGACCTGGAGAGACCAGATCACAGTAGAGGACGGCATATTATTACGGGCAGCAAAAGTGATTGTCCTGAGCAAAGATCGCTGTCAGATACTGGCTGAATTCCACCAGGGTCATGTGGGGGTGTCCAAAATGAAGATGTTGGTGAGTAGTTATGTCTGGTGGCCAGGAGTGGCTGCATTTACAGCTGTACTGGTGGGGCAGTGCCCAGCATGCCAATTAGGACAAAAATTATCGCCAGCAGCTCCCCCATATTTGTGGGAATGGCCGGGTAAACCCTGGGCTTGGTTACACATCAACTTTGCAGGTCCTTTCAAGGGCTCAATGTTCTTAGTCATTGTACGTGCCCACTCAAAGTGGCTGGACGTGCATCGAGTTCATTTGCTAAACATGGGAAGGACAATATAAAAACTGCATGCATCTTTTGCAATACACAGACTCCTGAAAGTGTTGGGTCACAGATAACGGGCCATTATTCACTGGCAGGGAATTTGACTATTTTCTAAATTCAAATGGAATTTAACATTTAAGGACAGCTCCGTGCCATCCATCATCCAATGGCCTGGCAGAAACAATTGTCTCAACATTGAAGGCAGGCTTAAAGAAACAGCCTACAGCTTCAGTGGATACCAAACTGTCTCGGTTCCTATTTGATTATAGAACCACCCGTCATGTAGCTAAAGGCTAACTCCAGCAGAGTTGATAATGGGGAAAAGACTCTGCACCAGGTTAAATCTGATCTTCCTGGACCTGGGTAGTGGGTAAGGGTGAAATGGTATCAGGAATGTCAGTTTTGGGCTCTCGGCTCCTCCAAGTGAGAGAGACAGTTTAATACAGGGGATGAAGTTTAGTGTAGGAACCTTGGAAATGGCCCTGCATGGCCAAGGTCAAGACCAGCGATGTATAAATTTTGAGTAACAGCAACAGTCCTGACAAGCACATGAAACCTGCAAACAGTGCAGGAACAAAAGTGCCCTGCTCCTTGGAATAGTCAGAAAGGCTGTTGGAAACTGTGAGTTCTTCCTCTCTGTCAAGCATTGAAGATACCTCTGAATCTGAGATGGACATCACTGATCCCACCATCGCGAATCCTTTGCCTCCTGAAGAAGAGAGTGAATTTCTCCTGAAATGCTGCAGGTGCAAGAGGCAAGCTGCTGTGCGTGATACACCACCTTTATCCGATGCAGAATTAGAGGTACCTGACCCAGTGCTAAAACACCCCAGAAAGAGCAACAAGATAAAGGGCCACCCAATGTCCTCAGATTCAGAGGACGAGGGGTGGAGTGATTGTAAGGGGGAGAGCCAGGTGGACCTCATAGAATATAAATTCCCTGATCAGGGCTGTTAATCTGGTCTAATTAGAGAGTCCTGGCTGACAGATAAAAACAAAGTGTAAGACATCCTGTTCGCTTTGAGAGCTGGCTCTGACAGAGGTGGACCTGTGTCAAAGACTTTCCACGTGTAAATCAAGGGTGATTTGGTGACGGGATACCAGCCTCTGTGGAATTAGTTTAGTGGCGCCAAGAGTAAAGCACGTTCCTGAAGAAACTTGCTTGTAACATTTGTCTTTCAGTTAGGGTAAGCATTTCTGGAATCATGCCATCGATCGACCCCGCTGTACATGACTGGGTAATACTTTTGGAGGACAGTGTTGGGACCTTCAGGATTTTGATCCAACAACAATAAAAACATGACTAGTTCAGTCTGTCAAGAGCCAACACGAACCTGTTGCACTGAATGGCCTTCTGTGTTGTAAATGATTTTGTGACATATATTCCCAACAGGCACCAGGCAATGGACCTGTCCAGCAACCGAATCTAACCAACCCCCCTTGACATTTAATGGCAACAGCATGCATGAAAACCATCCTGGGATTTACCATTGACCAGAAACCTAACAGATAAATACAGTGGCCAAAACCAGATCAGAGGCTAGGAGTCCTCCTGAAATCTCAAAAGCTCTTCACCACTTACAAGGTCCAATTCAGTAGTGAGATGCAATACCCTCCACTTGCATGGACCCAGACAGTTCCAACAACACTCAGGAAACTCAGCATCAGTAATTTGATTTCAGTCCAAACTCAGTAGCCACCTCGGATTTAATGGTGGGCTGTTTTCTGCACGTTTTCAAATGCAATAAAGTACATGGAACTAGAATTGGGTTTAATTTCATTTGTATTTCACGAGAATCCCAAAAGTGAGACCACTTCCCACCTCATTCTTGACACATCAGAATATTTCTGCTAATCCCCACTGGAAAGAAACATGGAGAACATTTTAGACATTGTTGCCTTTTGTATCATTATCAAAATACCATTATGATGCAGTCATTTAGAAATAGTATAAGGTCTCAGTCTCTTTCTTGGACTAGTCAATCTGAGTCAACTTTGTCCTAGTCACCCCTAGTGAACTTTCTGTCAAAATGTAATTCATTTATCTTACCATATACTGTATGAGAGATACTAAAATGCAGCAATAAAACTCCTGAACATGCATTGTGTAACAATATTGAAGAATTATACACACAGCTGGCAAGCCTCAATGGAAAACATAAGCGCTGTGGGAAAGTACGGTTAGGGTCCTCCTTTTATATTTGTCTTTGCAGGATACTGATGACCTTCTCAGCATTTAAACAAAGAGAAAAGTCAGCCCATACCAGAGGCACACTGTCAATCCGTTCCTGCATGAGATACTGGAAAACTGGTCTGGTAATCTCTCAAACTAAAGCTAAGAATCACACAGAAATCCTCGAGCGAATTCCTAGAGAGAATCTGATTTCTTGGTTCTTTAAATTCTGTAAAACATATGATCTAATATAATGGGTATCAGTGTGTTTCATTCTGCAGCAATGCACGCAATATCATTTCGAGCTGCTTAGTAAGTGTGCGAGATGCATGTCCGAGATTGAGTTAGTCCCATTTTGTACACAAATCTGGTGGTGGTGGTAGTGTTTTGGGCGGGGTGTGGGAAGTAGCGTTCTAGGCATTGGATTGTGTAGCAATGGGTTAAGAGGGGGAAATGGTGGTGGTAGGGAGCAGGATCTCCTTTTTTACATTCATCCATACGATGTAAGGCTTTCTGCAAGACTAGGGTGCTGGTGATGTTAAACCACTTTTTCAAACTCTTTATGAATGGTCTGGGCGATGCTTTTGGAAGGCAGCGGTGTGACCTCCCCAGGACTTTGATGCAACAACAGTAAAGAAATGATAATATTCTCCCAAGTCAGAAGCAAAACTTGCAGGGGGTGATGTTCCTAAACATCAGCTGATCTCCTTTCTCTAAACAATAGATGCTCTGGGTTTAGAAGGTGCTGTGTAAGAGCCTTTGGTGAGTTGCTTTAGTATGTCTTGTTGATGACACATATTGAAACACGAGTGTGCAGTGCTGGATGGAATTCCAATCAAGGGGTCTGCTTTGTCCTGAATCATAGAATCCCTACAGTGTGGAAACAGGCCCTTCAGCCCAACAAGTCCACACCGACACTCGGAGCATCCCACCCAGACCCATTCCCCTATAACCCACCTAATCTACACATCCCTGAACACTATGAGCAATTTAGCATGGCCAATCCACCTAACCTGCACATCTTTGGACTGTGGGAGGAAACAGCAGCATCCGGAAGAAACCCACACAGTCACGGGGAGAATGTGCAAACTCCACACCGACAGTTGCCTGAGGCTGGAATCGAACTTGAGTCCCTGGTGCTGTGAGGCAGCAGTGCTAGCCACTGATACACTGTACCATCCTTTGAAGAAGCTGTTCGTAGGGTGTCAAATAAGATTTTATTCTACGAACTGCTACTCTGCCAGCTGTGTGTATAGTTCTTCAATATTGTTACACAATGCATGTTCAGGAGTTTTATTGCTGCATTTTAGTATCTCTCATACAGTATATGGTAAGATAAATGAATTACATTTTGACAGAAAGTTCACTAGGGGTGACTAGGACAAAGTTGACTCAGATTGACTAGTCCAAGAAAGAGACTATGAGACCTTATACTATTTCTAAATGACTGCATCATAATGGTATTTTGATAATGATACAAAAGGCAACAATGTCTAAAATGTTCTCCATGTTTCTTTCCAGTGGGGATTAGCAGAAATATTCTGATGCCTCAAGAATGAGGTGGGAAGTGGTCTCACTTTTGGGATTCTCATGAAATACAAATGAAATTAAACCCAATTCTAGTTCCATGTACTTTATTGCATTTGAAAACGTGCAGAAAACAGCCCACCATTAAATCCGAGATGGCTACTGAGTTTGAACTGAAATTGAAATTATTACAACACAAGGGGCCATTGGCCCATCGTATCTACACTGGCTGTTCCAATGAGCGTTTCACTCAGTGTTTTTCTCCTGCCTTCCCCCAAAACCCTGAATGTTGTTTCTTTAGAATAATTGTGTAATTCCCTTTTGATTGTTTCAGCAAAACCTCATTCCATCACACACACAGGCAATGCAGTGCAGATCTAACTACAGTCTGTGTAAAAGGTTTTTTTCCTCCTCACTTTTTTGTTTCCTTCTCCAGATACTTTAAATCTATACTATCTTGTTTCAATCCTTTCACAATTACAGACAGTTTTTCTGTCTTGACTTCTTATAACTTTTGAATATCTCTATCAGATCTCCAAACAGTCTTCGCTTCCCAAAGAAAACAGTCTTAACCTTTCCAATATATCTTCATAACCAAAGTTTCACATTCCTGGAACCATGTTTGTAAACCACCACTGTACTCTCTCTAATGCATTCACATCCTTCCTAAAGCCTAGTGCTCAGACTGGTTGCAATACTCCAGGTAATGTTGAACTAGTTTTATTCATGTACAATATAATCTATTTATTCTTATTCAATGCCCCTATTAATTAAGCCCAATTTAATGTTCCAGGCAGGACTAGAAAGCCAAAGTGTTAACAGCAGGAGCTTTATTAAAGAGGTATTCACTCTATAGGCAGCAAGGTTAGATGAAGCTGTTTCTGTCCCAAAATGACTAATTATGTCATTATTATGTCACATGATCAGACTCTTCAAGTCCACCATATGTATACAAGTACACAACACCCAGGATACCGTAGACTGTATTAATTGCACTCAAAACCTGACCTGCCTTCTTTAATGACTTACGTGCACACACGAATAGTTGCCACTGCTCCTGCACTCACTTTAGAGATGCACTCTTATTGTATATTTGCCACATTCATTCTACCAAAATGAATCCCCTCACATCTCTCCATATTGACCTCCATCTACCACCAGACTGCCTAGACCTTCAACTTATCCATGTCCTTTTGAAGTTCCAAACTATACTCTTGATAATTTACAATTTTGCCAAATTTTGTATCATCCACACACATTTTGAATACCACCATGGACCTAATGGGTTGTGTGGCCTGTTTCTGTGCTGTAAATACTGCATAATATTTTACATGCCTGTAAAAATCATTGGATAGAAGTTAGGTCCTCTTAGAGTGTTCAGGTAGCAATGTTGAAAGAGAAATGCTTGTTTACTGGATTCCTGTCTAACCAAAAATTAGTTTACAACTGTACCGATGAAAGCAAATGGGTGATTATTGGGCCTGAAGGTGTGAGGAGACACAGAAGAGTTGGTGACTTATGCAGGGGTGATGTATTGAAAATATATTCAAAGTGATACCCCAGTATAAACAATGACAATGCATCTTAGAATCACAGAACTGTTACAGCACTAAAGGAGCCATTCAGCCTATCATATCTTTGCCAGCTTCTCATAGAACAATTTCATGAATGCCATTGCCCTGTCTTCTCCCCATGGTCTTGCACATTATTCTGATAACAAACCAATTCCCTTTTGGATGTCTTGACAGAATTTGCCTTTTTCATGCACTCCATGAGTGCATTCCAAATCTTAACCAATCTGCATGGAAAGGATTTTCCTCCTGTTGCTATTGCTGCTTTTACCAATTATCCTAAATCTGTGCCCTCTTATTGTCAATATTTCCATCAATTGACTTTTCCTATCTATTCTGTCAAGACTCATGATTTTGAATACCTCTATCAAATCTCTTCTGAAACTTCTCCAAGCATCCACAACTTATCCAATCTAGCTAAATGACTGAAGTTCCTCATTCTTGGGACCATTCATGAGAATCCTCCCTGCACTCTCTCCAATATCTGTGCATCTTTCCTACAGTGTGGCACATAAAATTGGAAGTGATACACCAGTGGAGGCCTGGATAGTGCTACATGCAAGTTTAACAAAACCTCTTTGCTTTCATATGCCAAGTCCTGCCATTTTCAATGATTTATCTGCATATTTACCCAGATCCCGATGTATGCCCTTTGTTTTATGCTGTCTCTCCACATTCTTATCAAAATGAGTCCCTTCACGTTTCTCTGCTTTAAATTTCATCTGCCATCTGTCTGTCTTGTCTATGTCTTTTTGAAGTTCTGCATGATCTTCCTCAAGGTACACAATGCATCCAAAGTTTGTATAATTTACAAGCTTTGACATTGTGCCCTGGACACCAAGGTCTAGGTCTTTGAGAGAAATGAAATGCCTTATCAGATTATCAATCTCCAGGCCTGTGGACAACATTTAATGTTTCTAGACTCTGTTGTCTCAAATTAGAAGCTCACACTGCTACATAACCAGTGTATATAAAATATTATATGGCCAACACAGAGAGATAAACTAATGCTCATAGTGATAGCGTCTGTTGTGGTCTAAACGTAGGATTAACAAACAAAACAAGAAAGTTCTGAGATCTATATAATCAAATGCCACCTAAGGACTACCACATGTGTTTCTGTAAGACACAGCAGACACTATATATTATTCTGGATTATAATGCAAATCTTTTTATCTTCCAGGGTCAGAACAGCTGGTAAGAATTTTGTCTTTTTTGTTGAGGAACCATCAAGGTTTGAACCTGAAAGTATTGGTAATCTGCACCGGAGCTCCACTAAAAAGAGTTCAACAAAAGTCCTGATTGGTACACAAGCAGTTGACAACACGGAGGTGAAGTGTCCCTTAAAGCCAGTCAATAATTGCCTTTCAAAGTCAAGACCAGCTGGTAGTGAACAGAAAATGTTGAATCCAAAACTTGGCACCAGCAGCCCAAGCCTGGATATCAACAGTGTCACTGAAAATGAACTTTCCATGCAGAAACCATTGAAGAATACTTCCAATGAAAGATATCCCCCCAATAAAACAAGCATCATTATTAGGAATCCAAGTATCAAGCAAAAGATTTCAGAATGGGAGGGTAAGAAGGAACCAGTGATTTCAGCAAATAAAGAAAAATTGGAAAATAAAGAAGCAAAAGAACTTGACAAGTTGGAACTGGTGAAGCGAGTTGAAGGGAATGTCCTTAAAAAGACTGAATGTAAACACTCAAAAGTTTGGAACTTAGACAGCAAAGATGCTGGGAAAGAGAATGAATACAAGGTAGATGATGGAAAGGCTGGGTCCTTGGAGACTGAAAGCAGATTGTCTGGATGCCAGCAGAATGAGATGATAAAGTCTGATCTGACACAGCAAGTTGGCAGAAAGGTAAAAGAGGTGACCTGTACTAAATTTGTGACAACGCAGCCCTTGAAAAGGGACCGAACAAACGTGTTGAGTCACATCAAGAAGCTGGAAGAAAAGGCAAAGGAAGATTCAGCATCAAGCCAACTCAAGCTGCCAGGTGATTACTATACCCCTCAGAGACTTCAGGACGCATTGACTGCACAGGGGCCAACACCATCCAAGGAGAAAAAGGATGGCAGCTGTAGCTCTGAGCTCAAGCGCAAACATATCCAATCCAATTCTGATTCTGAAGCAAGTGAGCTGAGCTTTGGGACTCTGGACAAGGTGAAGGTTTCCTGGGCAAGCTGTAAAATTAGAAATGTGGAGAATATATACTCAGAACCTGGAACTCTGGAACAGGAGCTTGCAGTGAATCCTGTGCCCAAACCTAGGCGAACTTTTGAATATGGGACAGAAAAAATGGCTGGTCTGCATTCATTAAGGAAGAGCACCCGGCAATTACCAGACTTACCAACCATTCCCCCACCTTTGCCATTGTCACCTCCCCCTACAGTCAGTACAGGGGCACTAAATGGGAAACCAAAGATAAACAGTAAGGATAACCGGTAAGCAGGCATCTTGTGTTATCAGAAAGATTAGTCTTGGTGGGATAATGGAAGCTATCTAAAGCCATGAGTTAGAAGCCTGCAATGTACATGTACTGAAATGTGAAGATCGAAAACAGTAAGGGAGTAAACCAGACTAATAAAGTAAACCAGCGCTTTGGAGCCCCTGCAGATAGTTCTGCACCATGGCAAGTTATTCCTGTTTGATTTTTCCGCGTATTGAACTACTAATTTCAATTGATCCATTGAAAAGTGATAGTGGGAGGCCAGATGTTTTCCCACAAAGAGTAAAATGAAGAATCATTCCCAAAATGATGATCTTTTGTGGATCTACTGGCTTCTGGTCTTCTATCAACTTTGATTGTGCTCTGGGATGATGTGTTAAATGGGAAGGCTAAATCAAGAGAAGAGAAATATTATAAAAAGAGTTTCACTCTCGATAACTTAAATCGTTATGCTTCCTCATATTCCCCTCTGCAACTCTGGTTCAATGTATTCTGGTCTCATTGGATAGAAGTGACTTTTTTCTACTATTTTAATAATCCCCAGTAAATTGAAATTAGGCAATCTCTAGGTAGTTCTTAATGAACTCATATCACAATTCACGACTAATTTGCTAACATTTGGGACTGAGGGGTATTTATACCAATTGGGCTGAAACTGTTCAATAAGGCACCTCACTGCCACCATCTCAGGCAGTTAGGGATGAGCACCAAATGCTGACCTTGCCACCAACACTCACATCTCATGAAAGAATATTTTTTAACTGTTGCTATTTTTCTTTAAAAATGCTACCGGATAGTTAGTGTGAGGAATGATTGGTTGCATTTATATAATGACCCAACTCTCTCTAAGCCACATTGTTGAGTAAAGTAATTTTTATTTTGTCTCAAACCCATGATAAAGTGACCTGACAATACAATATAAAGGGAAGACATGAGATACATCACAGAGGAGACTATTCATTCCATTGGTCCTATATTGGATCTTCGACATAGTCATCCATCGAGCCATACCAATTTCTCATTCACCATAGTCCTCCTTCATTTTTCCTTAGTTTCCTTTTGAAAGTTACCACTGAAATTGCTTTTGCCACCCTCTCATGCAGTGTTTTCTAGATAATCATAACATGCTATGTAAAGGAAAAATTTCTGCATGTGACTTCTGGTTTTTTTTTTGTCCCTTTGATTATGAATTCTACTGCTACTAGAAACACTTTCTCTGTACTTTATCAAAATGCTTAATGATTTTGAACACCTCTTGTCTTCTCCTTCTCCTTTTACTTCCTCTCTGCTAAAGAAAACAGCTCTAGCCTCTCCAAGTACCTGTTGCCCTATATCCCTAGTATCATTGTAGTAAATTTATTTTGCAGTCTATGGACCTTGACATGGTTCTAAAGCATGTGCTCAGAATTGACTACTACTCTAGCTGAGGCCCAACCAGTGTTTTATAAAGATGTAGCATAACTTCCTTGTTTTTTATTTTAACTGTTTTAGTATTTTGAGGAGTAATATATTAACCAGTGTGTGAATCAAAGCTATCATCTGTTTTCATTGACACAGTCGCAAATCCTTTGAGTTTGAAGATGTAAAAAGTTTTCAACGGCAACAATCTCCTAATTTCTGCAGAAATGGGCAAGTGGATTGGTATGCTCAATCAAAGTTAGCACTGAACTACACTGTATCAGAGGAAAACATCTATGAAGATATCCTGGGTAAGACTTGAGAACTGGGAACTAACTCATTTAATGTTCAGACTGTCAACCTGATTTCTAACATGATCCAAGATAAAATATTGAATTGATATCGGGAAAACTCAGACCAGACTCCTATGAGAGAAGAGACCCTTTTGGACCCTATATCAAGTAAGAACCAATATTTGGTGGAGTAGGGCAGAGTCTAAACATCCATTTGAGTTTGCAATTAAATTCATGAAGGATCTAATGCAATACAGATATTGATTTTTTTTTCGGGTATTTTTGAAAATTAATTTTTAACTTTGAATTTGAGCACCTACTTTACCTCCAGATATACTTTTAAAATGCAGTAGACTCTCAAGCTTGTACATGTCATTGGCACACAAAATGAGCTCACATAACTTTGAAACAGGGTTTTTTTTAGCATTCATCACATTCTTTTGAGTACTGTAGTTACTTAACATTGCTCATTAGGATCCCCTGCTCATTTCAGACCTAATTACATTTCCAACATCTCTAATGTTATATTGAGTCAACTCTGAACGCTGTCATTTCTATGATATTTAAAGAGGTCATGATCTGCTATTGGATGAATCAATAGAGGTTAGTTTAGAATGTTCTTGTGCTGTTTTTGAGCTTTTTGGGAGTTTTGGGTTGCTGGAGTTAATGGAAATCATTTGTGAGATTAATTTGGTGACATGGGATCATTCGGATTGATTTCAATGTGTTTGGCACTTTTTTACTGCCATTTTATTTGGAAATGTCCAATGAGAAGAAGCAGACTAGAATCGAGGGAGCTGCAGCTTGAGAGAGAGAGAGGAAGACAAGGGAATCTCACAGATGGCCGTACCCCACATGGAAACACAGGTCCAGAGCTCTTAGCTGCAGTTCACCAAAGAGCATTGCATGGGAAAGTGGTGAAGGAACTCTATCACCTGCTGCAACATGAACAGCAGTCTAGCACAAGGTCGTGTGCATCCTTCCCTATGGCTATCACAGTCATAGTGACTCTCATTGTTTATCCCTCCCATCATGCCTGGCTGCAGTAGGTGAGATCTGTAATGTTAGCCACTGGTGGACACTGATGGAGAAATGGTTCGCGGGTTGACTCTGGCGATGGTATGCTGTGGAAGAAGTATAATTTGTTGCGAGGATTTGAAATTTGGCATTCTTGTGTTTATCCTAATGGTGCAATATGAAAGACTTTGGTAACTTTTTAGCAATATTTAAAACTTAATTTGCTGCATCAACAAATATGGAGGCAAGAACGCTTTTGTCATTCAGTCTTTTGACTAAATTAAAGCTTGTCTAATGTTAACAAAGCTATAGCGGAATCATCAGTTAAAGGATGGGGAGGACTGGATAATGTGGAGATGTTCATTATTATAAGGGAATAAAGGACAGATTTCAGATCTCTGGTAGTTCCCAGAGTTACTGGTTTGATCTGTAACTGTGGCATAGACAAAATGACTTGAGTAAACTAGATTGCCGTGAAGATTTTTTTTTGGAGGGTGTTAGATATAGTAGCTTCTTTTTAGGCATGAGATACTTTGTCTAAAGCTTTGGAGATGATTCATTATATTGAAGATCAGAGTTCCAGTGATACACCTTGCATTGCAAGATGATCGTCAGTGAGACAGCAATATCAAAAACCACTTTGGCAGTCATTTTGAACAATTTTTTAAAAAAGTCAGTTTCAATGTTAGAAATAATTTGCAAGTTAACAACAACAGCCAGAACTAAGAATGCAAGGTGATAGTTTGAAGGAAAAGGGGCATCAAGTTTCCAAAGAAGTTATGAGATGGCTAAATGACTAATATACTGGTATTATTTCTATTGATATCACAGATATTCCAAAGGAAAACCCTTATGAAGACATAGAGTCATCTGACAGGCACTCATTGGGAAAACAGTGTATCCAAGTTCATCATTCATTAGCTGGGTCTGTGTCTAAACCAGGGTCTCCATCAGAAATTAGGCCAGAGACTCCTACAAAGGTAATGGGACCTATTTTTCTAATTAACCTGTTCAAGATGTTATTCCACACCTCTGAAGCAGGTGGGTCTTGAATCCAGGCCCCTCAGTCCAGGGGTAGGTATGCTACCATTGCACTATAAGAGGGCCCAACAAAGGCAATGCGAATGAGGCAGGCTTTTACCTTTACCAAATAGTCCACCAAAGCAAATTGCCCGTTTGTTGTGGAACTTGCCGAATTATAGTTCTGTTAATTCTTATACAGTTGACTTGATAGGTGTTAGCTTTTGCAGACTGATGGGTCTAGTCAGCTTTTCCTATGCATCCTACCAAACTGTTGTGTCATTACTGAGCACTTCAATCAGCAGACCAAAGAAAATCAAACACAAATTGACCAATAAAATGAATCAAGATTCATCTAAAGTTCTCAAGAATTTGAATTTTGATCTTTTGTATCTTTTGAAATCCATTACTTTATAACTAGAGCTGGAGCCCTTTTGGGACTTGAATGAACCAGCATCCTTTAGTCAGGAGGGTTTGCCATCAGAGCTACAATTTCATTTTTTATTTCTGATACGTTATGCAGATTGGGAATATGTGAAAGTCTATCTTACAGGTGTAGAACTACCTAAACATCATTACTTCAATTCCATTTGGGCAGATTTTGATCCAAGTAGTCGAACAGTGGAAACATTTATCCTAGGCATCATGTATTTGTGCTGTAATGCTGGTAAATGATATTCATTGGTCAGTTGTATTCATTGTGACAGTTAAAATGGAGATCTATCTTCTCTTCACAGCTTCCAGTGAAGACTCCCTCCCTTTTTCGACACTCCTCAGAGAGAAGAAGTTTCAAATTGCTGGATCTGAGAAAAATGAATAAAGATGGAATAAGCTCACCACCAAAAGCCAGCCCACCATCTACTCCCAGCAGTCCAGATGACACATTGAGCCTGGCTGGAGACTCTCAAGTGTTAAAGAGAAGGAAAAAAATTCCTAAGGTACTTGTCTGCCTACAGGGGATTCTTTTCAATTAATTTGAGTGACAGTGTTAGTAATCATCTGAATTTGTCTGCTGCAGTTAGTGAGAAAAACAAAAGAAGCTGATTTTAGTTGACCCAGTGAAAATTGAAATAGTATAGCCATCCTTGATGTGGATGATGTAATATCTTCCAAAAATGCCCACTGCTGCCTCTGTGCAACAAAATGAATTGAACCCAAATGAAATGTCCTTTAAACTCCTTGAATACGGATTGTTGCACATCAGTTACAAATGTTAATCCCTCAATCTTAGATCACCATTGATTTCTCGCTGTTTGCCTAATGCAGGTGGTATTGAAAATTAATGCAATCTATGAAGCCAGGAGGGGGAAAAAGAAGGTGAAGAGGATCACTCAGTCTTCAGAAACCAGCACAGGAAGAGGTACTGTTTTTGTGTAATTGGTATCAAACTATTGTACAGCACATTGTCATTTATTGTTCATGATAAACCTAACAATAGGTGAATGTTGTGCCCACAAAAAAATGGTGCTATTGAAGTATATTTTGTTATTTTTTTTGATTACAGGGCACAGTACAAAGCATTATCCCCTCCCCTATTTAGTTTATTAGTTAAACCAGTCCATTTGGCTCAAATGTTTTAATTAATCTAACTTTCAAATGATTGAAGAAGCACTCAAGATTATAGCATCCAATCCATATAATAAAGGGTTCTTATGACTCCCAAAAACTATCAAAAAGTTATCAAGTCATACAATGATTAAGATAAACTCCTGATCATTAGGGATGTAGGATCTACTTATGGGAAGAGCTGGTGTTGCGAAACTATTCAGTGTAAGTTTGAAATTTATGATGATCCTACTGCCTTGCCTTAGTTACCAACTAACTTTGTATCAAAAGACCTTCCTTAACATAACTTCTTGTGTCAATTCAGTTACAGATGAAAACAGTGAAACTGATAGTGAGACTGAAGAGAAACTTAAAGGTAAGTCCTGTACAAACTGAAAAATAATTATAATCCATTCTATTAAATATATTTTCTGTCTTTCTGAACAACATCTTGCTTGACAAATAAAGGGAATGAAAAGTAGCAATATT
Source organism: Ginglymostoma cirratum (assembly GCA_024137785.1). Lineage (NCBI taxonomy): Eukaryota > Metazoa > Chordata > Chondrichthyes > Orectolobiformes > Ginglymostomatidae > Ginglymostoma > Ginglymostoma cirratum. The sequence continues at coordinate 34,422,763 of JAHRHZ010000021.1, forward strand.
TATTATTTTACAAGGAACTGTGTACGGGTTACCCGAGTTAAATGTGACAATGAGGGTACAGTTTTTTGATCCTTGTACAGGTAGTTCTCCTATAACGCGATAGTTGCATTCGAGCATGACCTCACGCTTTAGAAAATCGCACTATAGAAAATCGCCATTGAAAGTCATGTTATAGAGAAATCGCTACACCTGTACAGCAGAAAGTTCGTGTTATCCAAACAGCATACACTACTCATCAATCATGTTACAGCCAACTCACGTTAATGAAATATGTGTTATAGCAGAACTATCTGTAACCAGTTTGAAAGATCAGGATTGAGAAACTAGAATACATGAATACTAGATCTCTATTTCTTTTTTGTTGCCCCTCCCTGCCCACAATTTTCACAGATTTCCTGGCAGACACTGAATAGGGTCAGTAACCGATATTGACTTATTGTACATTTGGCTGCTGCCTCCTTGTGGTTCCAAATGATTGGGTGAATGCTAGAGCACCAGAGTGCCCAGGTAAAACGTCATGAACCTGGACTCAACTCACTGCCTGCAGGGCTCCCGGGGTAGATTGAATTTTCAAAGATCAATAACCACCTTAAATTACAACCTTTGCCAGCTATATAGGTTTAACAAAGAGCATTTTGCATTTATGTAACTCCTTCAATATAAGAAAATATTCCAAAGTGCTTCACATGTGTACAATCAAAAAAAACGTCAAGCCAAAAATGGAGGTATTAGGAGCACTGGCCAAAATTCCAGCCCAAGAGGTTTGAAGTATGATCTTAAGAAAAGAGACAGAGCTGGAAGTAGTATGGGTGTAGGGAGGCAATTTCTGACTATGGGGCGAGATAGTTGAGACATAGCTGCCAAAAATAAGGCAAAGAATTGACTGCTTAAGAGGCCAGAGATGATTTTAAATTTGAAATTTGTATGTCTTACAAACATACACAATTGATTTACAAGATAGGATCAGCTGGCTCATCAAAACTGTTTCACACTGTCATGTTGTGAGTAAGCATCATAACGTAATGCTCCCACCCACCCACCAGCTACTGTGTAATCTGTGATTTATATTGCCTCATCCTGGCAATTTATACCAATACTCTGCTGGCTTTTTCTGTAACCTTGTGGAACTGATTGTGAGCCTTTAGAAACTTGTGCATGACAAAAAACCTTTAGGTCCATTTCCCTGTTTATAGATCTGAATTTGCTGTTTTACCTGAGGATAAATCTACTTTCATCTAGTTGGGAGTTAGAAGACCTGACGTGTTAGCATAATCCCTTGCTGGAAGTGAAAAGGTGAGGGTTGGTGATGATGTAAGAATTTTTGAAGAACAAATCGCACTACAGCACACGAACGAGCCCTTTGGCCCACCAAGCCTGAACTGTAATGTTACTGATCTGCTGTGGTCTCTGAATGTGAATCAGTAAACTTCAGCTGTGCAGCTTCTAGTCAGTTTCAGGATACATTGGTATGGGAACACCATTCTTATGAGTTTAATAAATTCAGGTAATGATAAAATATGGACATGTTAAGTGATCTAACCCAGTCAAACACTTTCACCGTTGAATAGTGGTATGCGTGGTGAAATCAAATCCGTACTGTTGCCTACCAAGGTGTATATGTCCAGCTAAACTGAGCCTGCCCCTCACCATATGGTAGGTTTGATGTTACCATCGTCCTTAAGGATAGAGGTCCACAGGCCAGTTTGGTCTAGTTTGGGCAAAGTAAATAATTTCCTGTTCTAACTAGAGGAGGCTTTTGTATTGGGCAAAATGTCTTTTATTATAATTAGAATAGTTTAAGCATAGATACAGAGTCTGTGAGGAGAACCTGGACATTTGAAGACCTGGTCTCAACTCCTCTGATATCCGAAACTGTTTTCTCACCAAGTCCATGTGACATCATCATAGCATGTGATGCTAACGGCGATCCTCAGTATTAACTCTTTCAGACACTTTCAGATCAATGTGTCATAAGTGGGATACATCCGTTGATAAATGCTGCAGTTGAGTTTGAACAAGATAATAAATTACTGTATTCTAAATAATACTCATGGTCATGTCAGTTACTGAAACAGATTATGAAATGATACATCATCAAATGCAATGAAATTAATTCCCACCTCCTCCCCACCCACAGCTCACAGCCAGCGCCTTGTGTTGGTCAAATCCATGCTGAAACAAAAGAGTCGCTATCGGACTTTAGAGAGAGATCTCATCGAATTCCAGGAGTGGCAATTATTTGAGTTCTTTGTCGTGGTTGCTCTCCACATGAAGAAGGGAAATAGTATGTATGTTCCTGAGGTTACCCAACAGTTCCCCCTCAAGGTAAGAAAATGTTTCAATTCAAAGAAAGAAGAGACCTTTTTCCCACGCCACTCCAATGCTTTGTGATGTGGAACAGTTTGCAACTTTTTAAAACAATTCCTGGAATTTCTGTTGTAATGACATCTAATGGGAGAGCGGTAATCATTGACTCAACATCAACACATTAGACAGAAAGGAAAATTTGAGGAACTTTAAGTTGTTTCAAGTGCTCCTCTTAACACATACCCATAGAAATATTTACTTAATATTCATCTACAGCGGACATCCGTCATTTCAGCCTAACATCTCTTCTGATTTATTGAATTCCCTGAATAGCTGTGTTTATTTTGAACAGTCACTGTAATTGAATTTCAGTCTGGGATTTGAGCTGAAACCACCTCACACTACAGAACTTTTGGGAATGCTGTATGCTTTGCTAGCACTATTTTATCCCAGAGTCAAGCATCTTTGTCTGGCTGCCAGACTGATGAGTAATTTTGGAGTCCACTGAAGTGACAGGCATAGGTGGCTGATCTGTGTTAGTGACGTCACTGGAATGAATTTTGAAGCAAGGAAATCCAAAATATCATGACTAGCTATTTTATAGAACAGTAAAGAGTTTAATCACATACTTTCAGCATGGACACTAGGGTCCTTTTAAAAAAGGCGTATTCTGTGGAGATTTAAATACTGTCAGCAAATGTTTTGGTCTTAATTCTTGTTCTGGGAAAATTGAAGATTTGGCTAGATTTTCTGCAGTGAAGTTATTGATCTCCTTTCTGATGATCCAGTAGTTCTGTGATGCTGGGGATGTGATACTGATGTGTTTCCCAGAGGCAGTGTAATATTTCCTAGTGTCAGGAAGAGTTGGGATATTTCATCGTAAGAGATGAATTCTGAGACGTGATGCAGAATGGGAAGGCTGATGAGTGCCACGTATACATGTTTGTAATTATATGTATTTTAAATATTCTAATCTCTATGTGTGCATCATTGTGTTTGGAGTGAAGAGGGTGAATATAGCATGATGTGTAATATGACCTTTTTCCTTCTGGTTCAGCTGGATAAACCATTCAAGTTCATGCGAGAAACAGAAGATCAGTTAAAAGTCATCCCACAGTTTTGTTTTCCTGATGCCAAAGACTGGGCTCCTGTCTCTGAATTTGCGAGGTATGCATGCTAATGACTTAGATTCAGTTATTATCTCTTAACTACTGGATGGGGGAAATGGGTTGGGTGGTTGGGAAATTCAGGGAAATACTTCGTAAAGGGTGTGTCATCTATTCTCATTAATGAAATGCTTCCTATGTTAATTTTTACAAAATTTTCTTTTGCTTTTTCACCATTAAACATCTATTAAACAATGCTTAGTATGAAATAGCATTATAAAAATCAAATAATGTGGGTTAAGTGTATGTGAGAAACATTAGGTACCTTGTGGTGATTGGCTGTCAAAGTTTAACAATATGGATACAGTAATTGGCTCTTTGTGTTTGTACCACCCCATGAAAAGATAAGAACTTGAACTTGATAACACCATTCTGTTTTCAGAACTCTAAAGTACTTCAGTCAATAAAGTCGTTTTGAAGTGTAGTCACTGTTGTGATCTAATAACCAATTTGCAGAGCAAGTTCTCAAAAATTACCATGAGATAATGACTAGTCAAGTTGTTTTTGTGGTATTGGTTGAAGAATAAATATTTGTGAGGGCAACAGGAGAACTCACTTGTACCTCTTTAGCCAGTGGCATGTGATCTTTTATACTCTCTGAGAGTGACCAAGGACTTGGTTCAGCATCTCACCTGAAAGGTATGGCCCCTGATGATGCAGTACACCCTGCAGTATGAAGTGTTAGCCTGGATAATCTGCCAAACTCTCTCAGGAACTCATGACCTTCTGACTGTCTGAATTGCTACCACTGAATCACTGCTAACTTTGGGCTTAGGTCTAGCTCACTAGTTGACATGTGGTTTCAAGTGAGTAATGTAATGATGCAATGAAGATGTCTCATGATTTTTACAGAACTTTACAGTGTGTATTAAGTAAGACATTTTACGTGATTTCTCTATTGGAAATGAACAAAGTGTGTTGGTTCTTCCATTTCTGTCTGGATGCTTTCATGTTGGAGTCTATTAACATCCTTCACACCAGTTCCAACACTTGTTGTAAAGCACTCCACTCATTTTCATCTTGAGTTCTGCTTGCGTGTTTACTAGGGATATTGTTTCCAATAGTACTGCGTACTCTAACCAATATTCCTTGTTTTCCACGATAACAGTGAGACCTTTTCTTTTGTCCTGACTGGAGAAGATGGGAGCAGACGATTTGGGTATTGCAGGCGCCTATTGGTAAGACTGCCTTTAAAACCCTCATTAAGTTTAAAATGATATTTAAATCCAGTTTGCTTTCTAATGACAATAAGACACTGTTGTCACTGGTTAAAGGGTTCATCTTCTATTCTTCCTTTTAGCCCACTGGGAAGGGGAAACGTTTGCCTGAGGTTTACTGCATTGTCAGCCGGCTGGGCTGCTTCAACCTCTTCTCGAAGGTATAAATATTAATTAGTAACATTACCACGCCACATAGATTAATAAACTGTAACATCTTGTTTATTCCTTTGGCTTTTGATTTTAGTGCCTGGACTAGTTATGTTCTCCAGTCATCCAAAACTTAGTGCAAAGAACAGTTCCATTATAATTCTTGTGAAAGTGTTTGTGGTACGTTTCCTCACATTTCACTCATACTTTTAAAATACTTGAGGAATTCTGAGTACTTATCTCATCATCAATCCAAGAATTTTTTTTAGGCTGCCTATAAACCAGTTTATTGAGACACACTTTGTGAGCTTTCTTTAAGGTGAAGTGGACACAGCAAGTCCCTCTTGTATCCGTGTCCACTTCATGGCACAACAGACAGTAATAGGGTCTTTGTGTTCATTTTGTCTGTTCATCAGACACCTTCCCTGCCTATCCTTCATGTGTATTTTGTACTGGTTTGAGCAGAAAGTGTAAGAATCTCTGTTCACTCCATCCTAACAGTCAGTGCCTATCTTGATTCAATCCACCATCCATTCCTCAATACGATTTTGACGACACTACCATCGTTGACACAATAGTTAATCTAATTAGTAATATTCAATCCAATCTATCACTAGTGATGTAAATTAAACTGTGTCCTCCTTCACCCAGCTCAATCCTCGCCCCCTTCCCTGCCATACAAGTGTAAATGTCAAATCAACATTTGTATAGATTGAATATTATTTAGTCTGTTGTGTTGTAATTATTTATTCTTTTACAGCTGTCTTGAATAGCTCAGAATATCTGTATCTATTATTTGAGCAGTGTGTTTATATACATTATTCTCTTCAGAAAATATTAGAGCAGGAATATGAACTATCCTGATCACAGAGATCCTGGATTTCAGGGCAATAAATGTAAGAGGTGCTACAACCATGGAATGTTTGACACAATAGTTTGGCTTTTTGTTCTTCTTAATTTATGCCCCTGTTTGTTCGGTCCAGTTGATTTTATTTTTCTTCGGTGAGCCAGAAAGCTAATCTGTTTCTGATACTTGCTGCCGTACTACAGATCCTGGATGAGGTGGAGAAGCGTCGAGTGATTTCCCCTGCCCTTGTTCAACCATTCATGAGGAGCATTATGGAAGCTCCATTCCCTGCTCCAGGGCGAACCATCACTGTTAGAAACTTCCTTCCTGGATCAGGGAATGAGGTAAGGGAAAATCTCCAATCTTTCTTCAAACCTTTTGTTGGGTGTGTAATATCCTTTGAGGTTCTTTATGTTAGATGGGAAAAAATTGGGGTGAGTGAAGTGGGACATGGCAAAGATGGCAAACTGGTAGAATGGACTTTTCTAATTTGACATGTCCAACTTTGATTCTATTGAAATCAATAGAATTGAAATATCAGACAGTGTATCAGGCAGCCAATAAAACATCACCTGTTTTGTGTCTCCACTCATAACAATTGAGACTCATCTGTTGTCTTGATAAGGCACTCTACACTGTCTCTATACATTCTCTATACATCTTACTCTCGGACAACGAAATTAAAATTTCAGAGACTGAGCTTTGTTTGCAATCTAATTTCACCTTATAATGTTTCCTTCTTACTATGCCCTTTCCCCCCATGCTTTCTTCAATTGTTTAATTAAAATGTAGAATCATGCAATAAATGTAGTGTTGCCTGCATTTCTTCATTATGTACCTAAGAAAGTTTACATGTTTTTCTTAAACTTGAAATCTATTGAAAGCAGACATCAAACTCAAAAGTTTTAGAGTACACATTCTTCCCCTGCTAAGATCATCCGTCTTCTGGGTCTGAGAAACAGCACCTAAGGTAACCCATAAGATCCATGACAAACTGATCAGTGTGGATCATTGTCATGAGGGTGGGATATTCCTCTCACCAAATTGCTCTTCAATAACAGAAGCAAGTTACTCAAAGTCCAACCAGTGCTACAATGTCTTCACTTTATTTTCCCAACTGTCTGTCCTTTCTTTAACCTATTGATGCCTCATTAACTGTATTGATTTCAAATTCAACTCCTATATCTCTATTACTAAAAGTAACTTAAAATAAATAGTTTATCAAATGGATCATTGTACAGCTCATTCAGCTGCCTCTTTCTGATGAAGGGTTTAGGCCCGAAACGTCAAGTTTTCCTGCTCCTATGATGCTGCTTGACCTGCTGTGTTCATCCAGCCCCATGCTTGTTATCTCCCATTATCCTTGTGTCATGTCAGCCAGGCCAGTTTGAATGAAGGCAAGACTGAGAGATTTGGCTACCAAGCACCTAGTATGCAACCTCCTTCAGATTCCAGCATGATATATGTGGTTACATATTTGATTTAGCATTGGGTCTTTCTCAGTACAGTGAACTGGTAACAATTGAAACTCATCTGTTGTCTTGATAAGGCACTCTACACTGTCTCCATACATTCTCTATACGTATTACTCTCGGACAACGAAATTAAAATTTCTGAAGACTGAGTAGCTTTAAGATTTTGTTTGCAATGTAATGCATGGCCTAGAAGTGTACTACCCTTCCTAAACTCTAATGTGAGGGTTTGAGACGACAGCTGTCATGGTGTCATGTTCTGAATCTAGATAAGCATGTTTGCATCCGTTGACAAGACATTTTAAATTGTTATCACAGCTTGCACAAAGATGTCACCAAAGCACAAAACCACTTTCAGAAGCTGTTTAAAATTGTTTGAACTTTACAGATATTATCATAGTGACAATGGCTAACAATTCATTGTTCCTGTCCTGGTGGTAAAACATTGCACTTTTCAAATAGAGGTAGAATCACAAATTTGCAGTACAGAAGGAGGCCAGTCAACTCACGCTGTCTCTGTCAGATGAGAAATATCACCTGACAGCTTTTAGGCTGAATCCACGAAGGTTGCGCTACTTCAAGTCCATATTCACTGTTTTAAAAAGTGTAATGTGGTTCTCAGTCGTTACCACCCTTTCATGCAGTAAATTCCAGACCCTAGCCACCTCTAGGTAGCAAATAAATGTCCTCAACTTTAATCTAATGTTTCTATGAATTACCCTGAATTATATCTTATTATTCACCTCTCTGTTGAGAGAAATAGGCTTTTTCTAACCACTCTATCCAAGTTCTTCATAATTTTATATAACTCAATTTTTAGCCCCCACAGCTTGCCCTGTTTAAAGAAAACAAACCCAACTTGCCCTTACAGTTAAAATTCCTTAATCCTACAACATCTTTAGACCTGCTCTGATGTGATCAAATCTGTACAAAGCGCTCTAACTGTGTCTTAATGATTTTGTTAATACTGTTCTAGCATGTTGGGCCAAATGGCCTGTTTCCACACTGTAGGGATACTATGGAGCATACCTCCCTTTCTTATATTCTGTGACATGTTACATGTTACATGTTAAATATTATATAAATCGGATTGTTAAGATTTGGACCAAGATTATTCCTGGCTGTTTCATCAGCACAATCTGTCAAAAATGTCTAGTTGGTGATATCTTTGTTTATGATTCAGTGATTTGGCAATTGTCCTTTTCTGCAGGTAATCCAGCTCTGCAGGCCACTGGACTCTCGTCTGGAGCACGTAGACTTTGAGTGTCTCTTTTTGTCACTGACTGTTCGCCAGCTCACTAAAGTCTTTGCTTCTCTTCTGCTAGAAAGGAGGGTGATTTTCACAGCAGATAAACTCAGGTAAACCAGTAGTCTTTGCTGTTTACAACTAAATAAAGTAGGGCAAAAAACAGACGAGGAATAATTGGAGATGCTGTACCTGACAACAGCAGCTGTTTCATCATCTAATGATATTTTAAAAATAAACCCAAATCATATCTATTAAATACAGAATTGACCTACGATGTATACTATCTGATATACATGGGGCAGTAGTAACTTAGCCATTATGTGTATATAGTAACTATAAGAATTCAAAGAGGCTTTTATGAGGCCTGGTATGTGCAGCTATTCTGAGGAACAAACTTGTGTGTTATTACTGCACCACAAATATTGGACATTATTTCTTCATGTGAAACACCAATCTTGTTCAGTCAATTGCGTAAAGATTAGAAGGGAAGGTCCCTCCCTTCTAATTTCTGTGGAAACCATCTGCACTGCATGATAAACTACTGACTGTCAATGGACCTTTCCATTCTTTAGATATATAAGAGACAGGCAAGAGTAGACTATGGCCACTGGAACATGAGGCTAGAGAAGTAGCAATGGAGCACAAAGAAATGGTGGAGTAACTGAACAAGTACTTTGCAATTGTCTTCAAGGTGGAAATCATCAGTAAGCACACCAGAATTTTTTGAGATTCGGGGGGCAGAGGTGAGAATAGTGGCCATCACTGAGGAGAAGGTGCTGGAAGGTCTGAAGGTGGATAAATTACCTGGACCAGGTGGACTCATCTTCACGGTTCTGAATGAACTAACTGAGGATATTGGGGAGGCATTGGTGGTGGTCTTTCAGGAACATCGCTGGAGACTGAGAGGGTCCCTGAGGACTGGAAAATAGCTAATGTAATACCCCAGTTTAAGAAAGGAGGAAGGCAGAAGAGGGGAAATTATAGGCTGGTTAGCTTGAACTCAGCTGTTGGTAAGATTTTCAGATTTTTATTATTAAGGATGTGATTGCAGAGTACTTGGAAATGCGTGGTAAAATAGGGCTGAGTCAGCATGGCTTTGTGAAGGGGAGGTTATGCATGACAAATCCATTAGAATTCTTTAAGGAGGAAACAAGTAAGTTAGACAAAGCAGAGCCAGTGGACATGACCTATTTGGATTTCCAGAAGGTCTTTGATAAGGTGCAGTACAGGAAGCTGCTAAATAAGAGCCCATGGTATTAGAGGCAAAATACTGGCATGGATAGAGGATTACTGACTAGCAGAAGGCAGGAAGTAGGCACAAAGGAGTCTTTTTCACAATGTCAACTGGTGACTAGTGGAGTTCTGCAGGGGTAGGTGTTGGAACCACAACAATTCACGTTATGCATTAACAATCTGGATGAAGGAACTGAGGGCATTGTTGAGAAGTTTGCAGATGACACAAAGATAGGTGAAAGGACAGGTAGTATTAAGGAAGCAGGGTGGCTGCAGAAGGACTTGGATAGGCTAGGAAAGTGGACAAAGAAGTGACCAATGTAATACAATGTGGGAAAGTTTGATGTTATGCACTTTGAAGGAAGAGTAGAAGCATAGACTCTTTTCCAAAGGGGGAAATATTTTGGAAATCGAAAACACAAAGGGATTTAGGAGGACTAGTTCAGGATTCTCTGAAGGTTAACATGCAGGTTCAGTTGGCAGTTAGGAATGCACAGTTAGTGTTCATTTCAAGAGAACTAGAATATAAGAGCAGAGATGTACTGCTGAACCTACATAAGGCTGTGGTCAGACAGCATATGAAATAGTGTGAGCAATAGGAGGTATTGTAAGGAAGGATGTGCTGGCATTGGAGGGAATCCAAAGAAGGTTTACAAGAATGATCCTGGGATAAAGGGCTTGTCATATGAGGAGTGGTTGAGGACACTGGGTCTGCATTCAGTGGAGTTTAGAAGGATGAGGTGGGATCTGATTGAAACTTACAGAATACTGATAGGCTTAGATAGAATGGACATAGAGAAGATTTTCCACGAATAGGGGAGACTAGGACCCAAGGGCACAGCCTCAGTGACGGAACAGCCCTTTAGAACTGATGAAGAGGAATTTCTTCAGCCAGAGAGTGGTGAATCTGTGCAGCTCATTGCCATAGGAAGCTGTGGAGGCCAAGTCAGTGAGTTTCTTTAAGACAGAGATAGATAGGTTCTTGATTAATAGGGGAATCAAAGGTTGCGGGGAGAAGGCAGGAGAATGGGATTGGGAAATTTATCAGCTATGATCGAATGGTGAATGGGCCAATTGGCCTAATTCTGTCCCTATATCTTATGATCTTTTGGACAACATGAGCACTTCCTGCACATGCCCCTGATGTTGCTAAAGGCACTAAGGTGAACTGCACTGCTCCAAAGTAATTCATCAGGGGTACCACAAATGTAGGGAGTGGATTTCTCCAACTGGCCTATAACATATGCTTTGGGTTATTGCGATTTTTACTTTAAGGCTGAGGATCCATGAAATTCGGATTTCTAGGTTCTTCTCCTACAAGTTAACATCTCTTGATCCTCATGATTCATCCGTTGCTACTCCTTCCCTTTTGGACGCACTGCATCACTCTATGTTTCTGGCTGGATATTTCTGGGCTAGAGACTGAGAGAAGGATGGACAGCGGTATTATGGAGCGCTGGGAAAGACCTGAAGGAACCAGGTTTGCTTCCCTCCTCTGCTTCATCAGATGCAACTAGAAGAGGGAAAGAAGGTTAGATTGGGTTGTTAAGGAGCAAAGTTCACATGACAAGGGTTTTGTGATCTTTATGTTCCTGGTTTATTGGTATATATTACCAGGTATGATAGAATAGGAACAGCAGACCATCATCCAAATCTAACACTGATATTTGCCTTTTCACAACCTAGTCTCTGGTTCCTGGTGATACTTCTCTCTCAGAGCTCCAATGCTTTCTCTTCTATAAGGAAGCAGGAACTGTAGATTTTATACTGATTGTTTCCAGTTGTAGTTGGTTACGTTCTTGCAAAAAGAAAAATAAAGGGACCAAAGTATCCTCAGTAACTCATTAGATGCGGTAAAATCCTAATGTCTGCATGGAACCTATGATGGAAGTGCCAAGCAGTTACACTGCATGTGACAGCAAAGAGCACTGGGGATGAAGGAAGGTGAAAACTCTGAGTGTAGAAGACACCGCACTATCATGAACATTTTAACCCATTGAGAGGTAGGCAGAGTTGCAGGTAGCAGGAAATTGCCATCATTCATAGCTTGTTGCTCCAAAATCATCATGTTATTTATCCTGAATGGTAACAGTTTGCTTGGTACAATCCATTCTTAGAAGATGAAGCTGTCACTTCTTGATTTAGTAATGTCACTATCATTTTGTGTATTGAGTGGTGGTAATATTACAATTGGCACTAACGTGATAGCTTGCTAATACTTACTCACTACTCTTCTTCTTGATGTCCTCAATCAGTCAGTGTCAAACAGTTTTCTGTAAAAGTACTGTAACTTTTTTTTATCAGGTCACAGTCATGTAATTGATTGGCAGCCACTGAGTAGCCTCTAATGACCACTCCATTCTGTGTCTTGCTATCAGAAGAATTTGATCAACTTGGTTGGAAACCAATGGGTTAGAAGTTTTTAACGATTTGCTTTCCAATAATTCAAGGAATATGGGTTAATTTAATTGGCTTGAAAGTCAGCTTCTGTGAGCCGTGCACATTGGCTACTAATGTTTAGAGACAGCACTGCATCCAGGACCACCAACAATCTATCTCCCAACTTCAAAGGGACATATAATGCAGCAAAGGCAAGAATTTCACTGAGTCCCAATGAACAATTTATTTCATCTAAATGCCAAGAAGAATGAAGGGCATGAAGCAGGTTGTTTGGAAACATTTTGTTTTTCTATCGTTTCCATTCAGTAGATTCTTTGGACAGAATTTTTCCAAAATCTGGCAGTGTGTCAATTGCAGGGAATTTCATGGAAGATTCTTCCTGTGAGCTCTAGCCAGTTTTCCAGTGCAATTCTATGGTGCTAACTTCATTAAGTATACACTAGTGCTGTCCAATGCCAAGATCCTCCACATTTGCTCAGCTGTACACCAGATCAAACACTGCAAACCAAGAATAGCCCTTTAATGTTCCAAGAGATATGGCGGACAGAAGCAAATTGGCAGGCTGGTTCATAGACAGGGACCTGGATATGCTGTTGGATGGGGTGGTGGAGAGGAGGGCTTTCCTCAGGTCTGCAGGAGATCATGGTGCCAGACCCAGCCAGACTGGTCTGACATTGCACCAGAGTCGGGTCTGTTTCCTCAGTGTGGAAGAACTCTTAGTAGTGCTCTGCAGGGGTAAGTGCCAATATCTTCTCTCCTCATGTTCACTCTAACTTCACTACAGCAATCATCACCTACCAAAGCTCGTGGTCTGACATTCTCATGATTGCATGTGGCATTGTCTCTCAATGGCTGTCACCTATCCCATCCCCCAAACTACTAACCCTTCCTGCCCTCTGCACTTCCTAGTCATTTTTTGAGACTTTACCATCTTTCCCCCATTTCTATCAGCACTAAATAAAAACCAGAAGAACTGCAGATGCTGTAAATCAGGAACAAAAACAGAAGTTGCTGGAAGAGCTCAGCAGGTCTGGCAGTATCTGTGAAGAAAAAAATCAGAGTTAACGTTTCGGGTCTGGTGCAGTTCTGAGGAAGGGTCACTGGACCCAAAACGTTAACTCTGATTTTTTTCTTCACAGATGCTGCCAGACCTGCTAAGCTTTTCCAGAAACTCCTGTTTTTGTTCCATTAGCACTAACACTATACTAGTTGTTTTCATCTCTGTGAGTCCCTCCTTTTGTCTTAATTAAGATGAAAATGGTCCACAGTAGCACGACAGAGCAAAGAGAATCAAGCCGGTGGTGGAGTGGCCAGTGTTCATCTGCTATCCCCCCAGAGGCATAAATCCTTCACCCAGTCCCTCTGCCTTCCAGCTCCTCCTCGCTGCCTCTGAGGAAGAAGACATTGATCCCTCAGTGGAAGAAAGCAGAAGGCAGGTTTGTCAGATTGGATCAAAGATTGGAGGAGTTCACTGATGCCATCTGCACCGTGCTGCCTCTTGCATGCATCAGTCTGGCTGTTGCTGACATGTTGGCAGCTGCCATGGAGAGCCAAGTCCAGTGGAACACTCATTTGCCTGTCAAAGAGACAAAAAGATCCATTCTCCATTGCTGTATGCACTGGTGGTCAGCATCAATGACGAGGAGATAAGGGGATGAAGGACCTTGATCTCATTCCTGTTGTGAAGCCTTTCAACAATTTGTGCCCTTAACTTTTATGTTGCAGCAGGAAAAGCAAAGAAAGAACAAACGAAAAGCTGCAATTGCAGTTGCAAATAAAAAAGAGCTGCATGCCCGTCCAGCATTGACTCATTTACGGTCAATGATTGGTGACTTCATTCAACTCTATTCCATTGGGAGCTGGTGTCAAATAAATTCTCTCTGGCTTGTTGTGCCCTATCATGGTGAAAGTGATGTTCCTCCTGATAAACATCCTCATCTTCTTGCATGGAAGAATGCCCCCACCTTCACAGCTCCTCATTGTCCATCACATTCCCTGCTTTGTCTGTTCATTTTGGCCAGAGCGTAGCATGCAGAGGGTATGCAGTCTTTTGTCTGTAGGGTACAGCAAAGAAACTACAGCCTTGTCCAAGCATGGGAACCTCATCGTCAGGAGGCTTGTAATCAGCCCCTTGATGGTCCCAGTGGAAGATTGTGTTGCATTGCATCCATGTTTGACCTCATGTGGTTGTATTACAGAATCATCAGCCATATTCAGCCATCCTTGTAAAGCATGCAGCCATTGTAATGAAGCAGGAACCTAAGAGTTATTAAGGATGTCTGAAACATGAAAGCTTCCAGAATACATGTTGCAGACTTCTAAAATGTGGTTGTGGTGATCACAGATGAATTGAACATTGATCTAGTGTGACACTTCCTTATTAATGAAGTTAGTTGCATTATGATAAGGCACTCTCCATGCTATATCGTCTATAGTGCCCTGAACTTCCAGTGCTTTAGCAGATGATTCATTTCTGTCATTGTGATACAGGACTGGGCCTTGCTCATCTGGACAACATTCAATTGAAGGTTTTTTTTTGGTTTGATTTGACTTGATTTATTATTGTCACATGTACCTTAGCACAGCGAAAAGTTTTGTTTTGCATGCAATACAGGCAGATCATACCATATAAAGTGCATTAGGGTAAAGAACATAGTGAAGAATACAATGTTACGGCTGCAGAGAAGGTGCACAAGGAGCAAGGTCAAAATTAAATTTAAAATGTGAGAGGTCCATTTGGAAGTCTGATAACAGCGGGGAAGAAGAAATTCTTGAACCTGTTGGTTTGTGTGTTTAAGCTTTTGTATCTTCTGCCCAATGAGTGGGAAGGGTGTTTGATTATGTTGGCTGCCTTTCTGAGGCAGCGAGAAGTATAAACAGAGTTGATGGATGGAAGGCTGGCTAGTGTGATAGACTGGTCTGTCTTCGCAATTCTCTGTAGTTTCTTATAGTCTGGGACACAGCAGTTGCTATACCAAGCTGTGATGCATCCAGATAGAATGCTTTCTCTGGTGCATCTGTAAAAATTAGTAGTAGTCTTTATGGATATGCCAAATTTCCTTAGCCTCCTGAGGAAGTAGAGGCATTGTTGTGTTTTCTTGACTGTCGCATTGACGTGGGTAGTCCAGGACAGATTGTTGGCGATCATCACTCCTAGGAACTTGACGCTCTCGACTATCTCCACCTCAGTACCATTGATGCAGAAAGAGGCGTGCCCTCCACTCTGCTTCCTGAAGTCAATGACCAGCTCCTTCGTTCTGCTGACACTAAGGGAGATATTGTTATTTTTACACCATGCCACCAAGTACTCTATCTCTTTCCTGTATTCTGTCTCATCATTGTTTGAGATCCAGTCTACAACAGTCATGTCATCAGTGAAGTTGTAGATGGAGTAGGATGAAATTTGGCCACACAGTCATGAGTGTACAGGGAGTATAGTAGGGGGCTGAGTATGCAGCCTTGTGGGGGGTGCAGATGTTGAGGATTGTTGTGGAGGAGGGGTTGTCACAGATTCTCATTGATAGCAGTCTGTGGGTCAGGAAGTCAAGAATCCAGTTGCAGAGGGTGGAGCACAGACTCAGGTCTCAGAGTTTGGAGATTAGTTTAATTGGAATTATGGTGTTGAAAGTAGTGCTGCAGTCAATAAGTCGGAGCCTGAAGTAGGTATCCTTGTTATCCAGATGTTCGAGCGATAAATGTAGGGCCAAGGAGATGGTGTCTGCCATGGACCTGTTTTGACGGTAGGCAAATTGCAAGGGATCAGGGAAGTCTGGGACGCAGGAGTTGATATGAACCATACTAACCACTCGAAGCACTTCATAATTATGGAGGTCAGAACCATCGGAAGTTGTCATTTGAGGCACGCTGCATGAGTTTTTTTTGGTACCGGGACAATGGCGGTCTTCTTGAAGTAGGTGGGGACTTCAGATTGTAGTAAGGAGAGGTTAAAGATGTCAGTGAATACTCCCACCAGCTGGTATGCGCAGGATCTGAGTGCATGGCTGAGAACTCCATCTGGGCCAGTCAAATACCACGAGTTGATCCTCAAGAAGGCCGATCTGACATCTGCGGCAGTGACTGTGGGTGCAGGTGCACCCGAGGCTGTCGGGGCCAGTGACATCGTTTCACTGACTATCTGTTTGAAACGTGCACAAAAAGCATTGAGTGCATCAGGGAGGCATGTATTTTTGTGCACTATTCTGTTCTGCTTCGCTTTATAGCCCCATATGTCATATAGGCCTTGCTACAAATGGCGGGTGTCCGTTTGGTTAGTTTGGGTCTCTAGCTTAGTCTGGCATTGCCTCTTGGCATCTCCAGTGGCCTCATGGAGGTTGTATCTGGATTTCTTGTAAAGATTAGGATCATCTGGCTTGAACACCACACACCTGGACTTCAGTAGACAATGGATTCCCAGTTCATCCATGGTTTCCAGTTGGGGAACACTCAGATTGACTTCTTTGGCATGCAGCCTTATACAGACCTGCTAATGAAGTCTGTAACGGCAGTGACATACTCATTTCGGTTAGCCACTGAGTTCTTGAATGTGGACCAGTCCAACAATTCCAAGCATTCCTGTAGAAGTTCTTCTGCCACCTCAGACTAGTATTGTACTACTTTCTGTACTGGGTCCTCACGTTTCAATTTCTGCTTGTAAGCCAGGAGGAGGAACACAGCATTGTGATCTGATTTTTCCAATGTGCGGACAGGGTATGGAGCAGTATTTGATGATTATGTAACAACGGTCAAGGATGTTCAGTCCTCTAGTATTTGATGGTATTTTGGTACACTCTTGAGGTTGGCCTGGTCGAAGTCACTGCCTACGGTGAATGAGGCCTCAGGATATCCATCTCAAGTCTATTTGTAGCGATGTAAATTTCATCCAGAGCACTCAACACTTCTAGGCTCGGCACTTCACTGTTAGATATTCTAGGTCAGAGGAGCAGTAACTCACCAGGATCACCAAGTCTCAGCATCAGGAGGTGTTGATTAGGAGGCAGACCCCACTGCCTTTGCCTTGCCCAGGGACACTGTGCAGTCCATGCAATGTATAGAGAAACCTTAAGGTTGTAAGGCACAGTTAGGTGTAGCAGGAGTGAGCCATACCCCCGTAAAACAGAGCACACAGCAGTCTCTCAGTTCCCTTTGAAAGGATAATATAGCTTTACATTCATCCATTTTGTTCTCAATGGGTTGGAAATTTACCTGGAGTATGCTGGGGAGGGGGATTTGAAACCACATTGTTTCAGTCTCACCTGCAGGCCAGTGCATCTCCCACATTTCTTGGTGCCTGCTGGTAAGATGAAAGTCTGTGGGCCTCCTGCATTTTCTGTGCGTCCTGAGGGGACCTTTTGCTGCAAACCCTGCACTGGGGGGCTGCTGAGAATCTGCTGGAGTTTTCTGCTAGTCCTGGGTTTATAGATGCAAATGTTCCTCATTAGTGTCTATGGCCATCCATTGGGGCCACAGAGAGGATAGCAGCAACTAGGCCTGGCTGCATTGGTGCCACTCCAATGAGCCTGCATGGGGAATATCCGAAACAGCAGCTCCTTAGTATCATAACCCTCAGCGGTCACGGCACACACAAGTGATAGTTTACCATTGTCCTTCATACACTGAGGCACGAAATCTTCTGACAAGGGAGCGCAGTGGGATGTCTCTACATGGATCTTTAAATAGTACACCTTATTCAGACATATGTTGCACAAGCCAAATCACACATGTACAGTGAGAGTTTGATCCTACCACGTTTACACTGACACCGTCTCCCTCACCCACGAGATGCTGGAATCTAAGGAAGGCAACATTGTACATAACAAGATAACACAGTGTGGTGCTGGAGGAACACAGCAGGCTAGGCAGCACCAGAGGAGCAGAAAAGCTGACATTTCAGGTCGGGACCCTTCTTCAGAATTTTTCAGAAATATCAGCTTTCCTGCTCCTCTGATGCTGCCTGGCCTGCTGTGTTCCTCCAGCTCCACACTGTGTTATCTCAGACTCCAGCATCGGCAGTTCTTACTACCTCTCATTGTACATAACAACATGTTGCAAACTATATGAGGAGATTAGCTCCTTGTGCGGCCTGTGAGACATGAATTGTGAACCACAGTTAACACTTTATAGGTCACTTGTGATTACTCCTGCTTCACAGGGATTACTAAGATTAATTTGTAATGATCAATCCATGATCAAGTATTTGTAATCAACATAGTTGATCACTGCATGATGTACACATACAGAATTTTGTCATAATAGATATATTTAATGGCTACTGTGAAAGCACCTGGTTAGGTATGTCCTGTGAAGGGCCTACATCACTCACAAGTGGAGCCTGCTGCTTCAAATAGAAAAAGAAAACCACCACCGCCCATTACATGTGAGCTAGCTGTAATTTTTTCATTTTTATTGAAAACTGCTGGCACATGGTGTAGGTGTGACATTGATGGAACGCAGTGACACACAACAAATGTTTACCCCCCTTGACTAATCATTGTAGACAAACATGACAGGCTGCCTGGCTGTCTGTCTGTGCTTGAAAGCAAGGCAAGGCATGATAGTGGGAGCCCAGAGATGCACTCTGTCCCTGCGCACAAAGTGCCTGATATCAGCATTGTAATGTGAGGTGTCAGTGAGCTACAATGCGCAGTATCGAAGTGCCGAAAATGTATCTCAAGTGAATCTGGGATGTGCCATGAGAATCTGTTTGGGCTGGTGGCTGTGCTGTGCTGGGGTCAGCTTCTGTGGACAAAGGGGGCAGGTGGTTGCTGCCCATGGAGTGTGCCGTGAGGTGTAGGGGAATGTTGAACAGGATGGGTGACCAGAGAAAACGTTGGCAAGCTACAGCTGCCAGGTAAGTGCACTAACTTTCAGGCTGGAATTTGGCACCATCTAGATTCTCTCTACCTGGGGAATAAAGCAAACTATATGTAGATGAGGGCAAGGTTACGTAATACTGAGATGTTAATACATGCAAACAGGTTCCCCACCTCTCAAGCATGATTCTGATCTAGCTATTGAAACCTTATGAGGAAATAAAATGTTTTATCTGATCATTGAGATACAAACTTTTCCCTTCCTGCCTTATTTTCCAAACTATCTACGTCCCACGTCATTCAATTCTGGGAAAATTCTGCCCTATATTTCAGTTTGAAATTCATTTTTGAATTCAAATGCTGTTGTTGACTGATTTTAAAGGGCTCGTCTGTCATGCCCGTTGCCTGCCCAGGGTTTTACAGTGTCCTTATTTAGAATTGTAATGTGAATACACAATTTTTTTAAAAAAAATCTATCTTAAATATTTGTGGATAGAGATTTGTGTTAAAACATGAAGATTAATTGTGTTTTAACCATTTAAAGAACTTCAGAGAAAATAAGTTTCATTTGAAAATTTATTCCTAATTGTTTTTTCTAAACTTCTTTAAAATTGAACATATCACAAATTCCTTTTAAGCTCAAGACCCTTTAAAACTCTGATTGTCAGTTGTATTGCTTTGTGTGATAATCATTGACGTGTCAGACATTCCAGCCTCATTTTAGTTCTTAGAAAGTCTGGAAGGAATGCTGTTGTATCTGTTTTTTTTATTACATCGCTATGGAAACCTCATCAGGGATCCAGAGAGAACTTGCTGTCCAGTTGGGTTCATTTCAATTGGGTTTTATTTTACTCCAAAAGGGGTGATGCTGAAAGAGTCTTGATGTAGCCTATGAGATCTGAAATTGACATTGGAAATCATTTGTACAAGATGCTGTCGATGGAGGACAGTCAGGTGCCAATTTATGTGAGAATGTTTTTGCTTCTGAATGCATGTCAATGTAGTCTGTTTGCTTTTTAAAAAAACATTTCAAGTCATTAGGGGAAAGATCAAGTTAAAGGCATGCTGCCAGTAGGTTGGAGGAGGGTGAACTGTAAGTTGGTGATGGTGCAGATGCAGATACATTTATCAGTGCTTTCGGGGCACAGATACTAAGTAGCGAAGTGTAAAGAACTGACAGAAACAAACTCATTGCTGCTAACAGTCTTCAAATCCAATTTTTTCTCCAAAGCGGAAGGAGTCATCAAACAAATAATTAAGCTTTCCAATTTGTTGTTTCATTTTAGTTGATTATCCATTCAAAATGAAACAGTGCAAATACTACCACAATTGAACACTCCTTCTGGAAATTACATTTAGGATATAGACAATGAATAAGGGAAGATAGCCTTTTATACTCAAATACAGCTCTGCTAAAGCCTACAATTAGTAAAGACCACAAAGAGACATATGATTTGAGTCTCAATGAGAGGTCTTCAGATCTGTCACATTGCTTCCAGATTTATAGTTGAAATGAAACTCAACGTAGACTCATTAATGGACTCAACTGAGAATTAATTTTAGTTGCATTATCACGTTAGCAAGCACATGTTCATTTCCAAGTGCTCGTTATTATTAGCTTTTAAGTGGATGCATTATATTTACATCTCTGGATTGAAGTCTGTGCTGCCTACTTTGGCTTGTTTGGTGCCTGGAGATGGGGTCATTTAAATAGGTGAGAGGGTGACAGTTTGGGACCTCCTCCCTTCCTTTAGGGTTGCTTGCAAGTTCCTGTGGTTCGGGATCCCATTGTCAGACACTTGGTACCTAAGTAAGAGACGAAGCATTGGGAAGCTAGAGCCCACTGAAAGTCACACCACTGTCCCTGAAGCTGGCCATCCTGCTCCACACAACTTCCAGCATCAATGTGGCCTGGGATCCAGCAACAATCCTAGATCGTGCTGGTCTATAAAATGTCTGAGTTGAACAAGATACACCATGCATTCTTGGAAAGAGGCAATATGGAGCGCTAGCTAGCTCTCCGGCTGGTAGCTGAGATCCTTGACTAGTCTCCAGAAGATTCCTCTGCGGCACTGAATCCCATTGCAAAATCCCCGACTAAAGTTGGCAGACTCAGCAGAGCTCAGATGTCAAACTTCTGTCACGTTATCAGTATACACTAATGACCAGCAGACTTGGACTCTCCTTTTGCTTAATCTGGAAGTCAGAGCTGGCTGTGGAGAAATACACATGTACACAATAGGAGCAGTTGGCTCCTTGAGCCTGATCCACCATTCAAGAAAATCATTACTAATCTGTTCGTGTTTCAAATTTCATGTCCCCATTTACCACCTTAGATTCTTGCTAGACAGTGGAATCAATCCACCTCCACCTTAAAAATATTGATTGACCTATCTCCACTGCCTTCTGACGCAGAGTTCCAAAGTCACACAACCTTCTGAGTAAAAAAAAGTTCATCCCGCCCCGGTCTTAAAAAGACAACCCCTCAATGACTGACAGTGATTGGGAGATTTTTCTTTCAAATGTGGTAGTGTGCTGTTGTTTTCCTTCCTGAAACATCTGCAAAAATTATCTTCTGCATCTTTAAAGAGGATGCATGTTGGAGAATAGAACATAAAACAAAAACTGAAAATGGAATCAAGTGTGAAATAGAATCATGTTCTCAGAATAAACTAAATGACAGAAGTCTGACTCACATTGAAGTACAAAGTGTTTACAACAGAGAAGTAAGCTGGTTAGTGGAAAAAGGTTTTAAACAGCTCGTTATGCTCCACACATGCTTCCTTCCACCTTGCCCTATCGACCTGGACATTTTATTTCTTTCCATAAAATACCTACATGGATTCTCCTTCAATTAATCAATTTCTCTCCTGCACTCCATGTGGTAGTGAGTTCCACATCTTAATTCTCCCCTAAAGAATCTTTCTGAGAATCCTTATTGCATCCATTAGTGATTGCAGCCCGTTATTAGGAACACAATTGGAAACATATTGGAACACATATTGAGCCCCTATAATTTTACTATGTCACCCCTCAGTGTTTTTTAGAGATGAGTCCCAGCCTTTTGAATTACCTTTGATAATATATTGATAATTACTTCTGTATAGGGATGTGAAGATTTCTTACAAAATAAGGTTTGCTTGGTTTTTGCAGCACTTAGATTTGAGTCAGTGTCTCCAAGCTGTAGCGGGCTGATGTGTAAATTCCTTGTCCAAAGTGGTGCCGGCTTCCAAAGCTTCAACACAAAATGCTTGGACAAGAGTGTGCAAAGATTTTCTGCTCAAATGTGGTGCTTCAATACAATTGGATGGGGGGATAAATTAACAAGTGAACCCATAGGCTCTGTTGTATGAACCCCATTCTGTCTCAATGCAGTTTCTAATGGTAGACGACTGGAAACAGGACACATCAGGGAGTTTGATGTAGCATCGAAGAGTACAACCCACTAAAAGAAAGATGAAGTGAATAATTCAATAAATAAAAACAAACAATTGCAACTGATACAAATAAGAATGATTTGGAAAAGAAAAATACATAAAACGTTGCAGACTGAGAGTAGTGGTTATCCCATTGTCACATTGTCTGAAATCAGCTGCCATTCTTATCCAGCCGTTGAAGCATAAAACTCCGAAAACTCTGTAATTTTCACATTCAGTAAACACATTGTGAGGGACTCCCCCCACCCCCCCCCCCCATCTCACTAAATCTACAGATTTTGAGGGAGGGACTACTACTTTAAGCAGAGCTGATATATGTCCCACACCTTTCTGTTTAAATTCCTTTGTAAGAGGCAGGCTGATTGAGATCAGAGAGAGGTGAAGGAGTCTTGTTCTGCCAAATCCTGTTCACTCTTCACAAATTCTGATGTTCCAGAATCTAATGGGAAGCAGCTGTTCCAATACTCTGGCTGTCCATCATCCTGAAGTCTTGTCGTATAAACACTACATTTAACTCAGTCTTTCACTGGGAATCTTGCCCACTTCTAATGACGCATTTCAGTGAAAGACAGTAAAAGAGGTGGGGGGGTGGAAAACACAGAATTC
The DNA here is from genome assembly GCA_024137785.1 of Ginglymostoma cirratum. NCBI lineage: Eukaryota > Metazoa > Chordata > Chondrichthyes > Orectolobiformes > Ginglymostomatidae > Ginglymostoma > Ginglymostoma cirratum. The sequence goes on from JAHRHZ010000021.1 coordinate 34,445,656, forward strand.
TCTCCAATATAGAGATTGCTAAAGGTCAGAGGAGACTACTCCACATCTACTTGGCGCCACTGTCTACTCAGTTGCAGGACAATGACAGTTTGAAGGTTTAACGTCATAAATAGTGGGAGATAGAATAGCATTATACTGACTGCAACATATTTGATTTTACTATTCAAGCTATTGCGTAATCAAGATATTGAAACAAAAAAACTTTGATATTTTTCATACATCTCACTGTAAAATATTTTTCCAAGATTACAAAAACGTGAATCTTGAATTCATTATGACTCGAATAACAATTTATTGCTTATGTCAACACATCTTCTGAGTCATTTTGAGCATATTTTTGTGCTTATTAAATCGATGCATATTAGTGCCAAGAATAGAATTCATTTGCTTTCAGATACTCCGTATGAACACCAACTACAATATAACCATGGTTAAATGCTATTGGATTTCTCTCTACCTCACTCAAATAATGTTTCGCAAACACAAATATCCCTCATTGTACCAGTGAGACATTTTTGACCTTTTCACTCGAGCCATCCTATGATGTCTGAGTCTTGTATTAACTCATGATAAATATGACATCCAGAACCATTGGGAATTGGGCTGAGACAACCCAAACTCACTCAATGTTTTGTTATAACCAGCAGGTGCATGACTTTGACCCACTGGCCTGCTGGATTTGAAAGCAGAGGTGAAAGAATAATTCATTGGAAAAATCTCTACATGGCTGGATATTGTATTTCGGGTTAACCTACCTTTTCAGTAGTTTCTTTACTTTTATTAAGTTTTTAGTAATATTGTCTTTACACTATAAGATCTACAGAAGTTTATTAACTGTGAAATTAATTACCATGACTATAAGTGGATATTTACAGTAAAGTTAAAAGATATATTTTGCAATAATTTTCAATCCTACACAAACAACAGTACAGCTTAAATAAGGGGCAACAATATTGTTATATCATCAGTCAGCTCTTGCTGGTTGAAGATCCAGCGAGAGATCCATGTTGCCTCTTCCAGGAAGGTGTCACAGGATCACTTTGGATGCAGAACAAAGAAAAGGGAAATTGGTGGTGGACTGTTGGGTTGGGGCTCACGAGGGGAGTGAGTCAGAAACAAATGCAGGGGGTACCTCTCTGCAGCACCCTGGCCAACTGCAGAATGTTCAGAAACTTGATCAGGCTCCAATTCACCTCTGTTTGATGATGTCAGCCACATCAGCACCCCCAACCCAAATGCTGACCCTCTAACACTGACAGTGATGATGATGGGTTAAGACCCCGAGTGCTCTTTAATTGTCCAATTAAGGACCCCAATTAGCAGCAGGGCAGGAAGATCAACCAGGGGTCTTCCCACCCAGCGCTTAATTCTGGTGGAAGCAAAAAGGTACCAGGGTTTACTTTTGATCATACCTGCCTAATCAAGTGCCCTTCCTATCTCCAAGCAGCCAATTCCAAGATCAGAAGATTTGGCCTGATGGGAGTTTTTCTGGAATTCACGTTTTGTGTTCATCAGATTTGAGGATGAAATTGTATTTAAAAAACCAGTTACTTGTGTGGCCTAGGATGATTGAATGCAGTTTCTAACTGGTGTGTTCTCTTTCTTGCAGTACATTATCCAAGTGTTGCCATGCAGTGATAGCACTTTTGTATCCTTTTGCCTGGCAGCACACTTATATCCCTGTACTACCTCCATCCATGATTGACATAGCCTGCTCTCCCACTCCATTTCTGATAGGACTTCTCTCCAGCTCCTTACCCAAGCTGAGGGATCTGCCACTTGAAGAGGTAAGGAGTGGTGATTCATTGACTGAAAACACATAGGAGTGAAAAATGGGCAATATGTGTACTTGAGAGATGGTGTATGCATAATTGAGGAAGACCGTGAACGAGAACTAGGAGTTTTAGCAAACTCTCACTTGAATGTTCAACTAGTATGTAACAGCAATAAACAAACCCAAAAAGAATACTGTATTACCGAGTCAAAAGCGTAGAAAACATGGCAGAAGAAGCTAACTTCTATAATGCTCTGGTTCGACCAGTCTTTCCTGCTACTTCCCTGATGCATTTTTGCTGCCTCTCTGCTACTTATAACCCCACTGCTGGTTTTGCTCTTTCCCACTGCATTAATAGTGAGACAGATTCAAAAAAATCTGTAGACGGCAGCACCAACCTCCATACATTGCTTTCTTCGACCTCACAAAAGCCTTCAGTGCTTATATCTTGGAGGGACGATAGAACCTCCTCCTCAAATTTGGCTACCTGCAGAAATTCATCACTATCCTCTACCTGCTGCACAATGGCATGCAACCCATGATCCTCAATGACAGATCCAGCACAGACTCCATATGGGTGCAAACAAGGGTCAAACAAGTCTGCGTCATTGCATCAGAGATAAAAGGTACCGCAGATGCTGGAGAATCCGAGATAACAAGGCGTGGGGCTGGATGAACACAGCAGGCCAAGCAGCATCAGAGGAGCAGGAAAACTTGACGTTTCGGGCCTACATCCTTCATCAGAAAACTGATGCATCATTGCATCGGTGTTTTCCTCCAACTTCCTAACCATAACACTCTTAACCATATCCATGAAGCTTCTCATGGCTGAGGAGTTAACCTACAGGACAAGTGGGAAACTGTTCAATCTGAGTCTCCAGTCCAGAACCAGGACCATCCCACCTTCTATCAACAAGCTGCAATACTTGAATATGAGCACACATGGTTTGGAGCTCAGCCTGTGTTACAAGGGCATGTAGAGAATGGGCCTTCGGCTAAACATCCAGAAGCCAAAGTCTCTTCCAGCGTGCTGCCACAGCACAACACTGCACCCCTGACATATAAGACCTATAGCATGGCACTGGTCATTGTGATCAATTGGGCAGTGGTTTTACCCTTTAAGCCTTCTGCAGAGCTGAAGAAAGGAGATTTAATAACGTATTCCTTGCTTTTCAGTACACAGTTAACGCAGAATGTAAACTCATACTGGAATTGCTGTAACAGGTTAATGGTGTCATTCATTTCCGCTCTTGGCTGGCACTATTGATGCAAACTAAAGATTTCAAATCCGGGATGAACAATAGCTGTTTTGGAAAGTTAGTAGCAAATCTTTTTAAAAAGCAGTTTTTTTTTTACCCAGGGTGGTCAGATTAGTTACATGAGGGTTATGCCTAACAGCAAAAACTTCTCCCGCTTTAGGGAATTGTGTGAACTGGTCGTTGTCCTCTCATGTTATGGCTAAAATTATTATTATTGTTGACTGGTAAAATGGAAATTCTGCCTTCAAGCAGAGTCAAGGAGTGAAGTTGCTTTATTTTTCTTTTTGCAGGTCCTGGTGGTTAATCTTGGGACAAACAAATTTCTCAGACAGGTGAGTGCCACATTTATTTCAGATGTGATGAGAGATGGCAGAAAGCTGTCCACATTCGTACAATGGAGGACGAGTAGGAAATTGAAAAGAAAGCCATGAAGTATTCCACCAACTCTCACCTTCACACCCCCCTCAATATTGGCATATAGAGAAGAATTATAACAGTGTGAAAATGTATAAAACAGGTGATAGTCTCAGTGCAAGTAAAAACCAGGAAAGATCTGAAGTGGCCTGCCAACGTCTATCAATATTCAACACTAGTGGATAAAGTCAAAATTTAGTTACAGAGTAGAAGCAGAGACTGCTGTGTTTATATAGTTCCTTATTCATCTTAAGAATATTCAAAAAACATTTAATAACTAATGAATTGTAATTACTGCTATTTTGAAGGCAAATATAACAACCAATTTGAACGGAGAAAGATGCTTCTAATAGCAGTGATATGAATGACTAATTTATCTGGTTTCTGACTGTGCTGGTTGAGAAATAAGTGCTGGCCAGGACATAGGGAGAACATCCCAGCATTTCTTCTTTCAGTGGTGACACAAAATATTTTGATGCTGCTGAAAGATATTTGAAAATGCTCAGTACTCCATGATGCATTGCTGCCAACTCGATGTTATCACTGTGGTCATAAGAACATAAGAACTAAGAGCAGGAGTAGGCCTTCTGGCCCCTCGAGCCTGCCCCGCCATTTAGTAAGATCATGGCTGATCTTTTTGAGACTCAGCTCCACTTCCCCACCCACTCACCATAAGCCTTAATTCCTTTACTGTTCAAAAATTTATCTAGCCTTGCTTAAAAACATTCAGCGAGGTAGCTTCAGCCACTTCGCTGGGCAGGGAATTCCACAGGTTCACAACACTTTGGGTGAAGAAGCTCCTCCTGACCTCAGTCCTACATCTGCTTCCCTTTATTTTGAGGCAATGCCCTCTAGTCCTAGTTTCACCTGCTAGCAGAAATAACCTCCCTGCCTCCACCTTATCTATTCCCTTCATAATCTTATATGTTTCTATAAGGTCTCCCCTCATTCTTCTGAATTCATATCACTGATATGTCATATCACTGATACTTAAGGCATCACTGCCACAGACCTAAATGGTAGCAAATACAGCTGTTTGCTGTACCTGCTGCTCACTGCTTGTTTCTTTACTTGTTCAGGTGGATGATGAAGATACCATTCTACCACGCAAACTGCAGGTGGCACTTGAGCATGTCCTAGAGATGCGGAATGAGTTGGCCAGTCAAGAAGAGGAGGACTCTCTCCTGGATAGTAAGGGCATCAGTGAATCAGGCAGCCTTTCTTCTAATGAAAACAAAATACTGGAGATGCAGGATATCTGAAGCAAACAGAATGCTGCAGAATCTCAGCCAATCTGGTAGAATCAGTTCTTCAGAAGAAGAGTCATGCCTGACTGTTTCTCTTTCTACAGATGCTGCCAGACCCACTGAGTTTCTCCAGCATTCTCTGTGGTTATTTCTTCTAATGTATTTACAGTAATTCAGTGGCACCTGACTGCAAACTTAGTGAGAATCAACAGTAAAAGAATAAACAGAAATTAAAAGGCTTAGTCTGCTGGCACAGGCAATAAGATACCAACTTGTTTGACCTTGTTGGAAGCATAATCTCAAGTTTAGACCAGGATCCCCACAGTGCTGTACATGTTGGAACAACGATCCTGTATTTCTCTCGTTCAAATACCGAGAGTTATATCCTTGGTCTCTGTGGATCACAGTCTACCTTTTATTTATTCATTAGGTGGTAATGTGGCAACTTTGAGGAGTGAGCAAAAACTAACATCACTATACTTAGATTGCTGGATGTGGCAAAAAGACATATTGACTCTCATTTGTATAGTGTTATCACAACCTTATGACGCCCCATTGTATTTTATAGCCAATGAAGTACATTTGAATATTGTCACTATATATAAACAGCCAACTGAGGCACAACAAGGAACCAACCAAAAGCAAAATGATAGCAATCATACAGGATTTCATCAAAACAGACTTTCTTTGTTCTGTCTATTACATACGGTGCATACCAGCAACCTCCAAACATTGTAACATTTAGGAAACAGAAAAATCTAACAATATTATATTTAACTGTTCAAAATATTAGTTACATTAAAACTGCTGAGAAGCAAGGATGGAGCTTGTTGAGAGATTTTCAATAGGTGACTCAAAACAGTTCAAGGGCAACTGAACAGTCATTTTAAGGCAACTGGATAGAGGACGTCTGGTGAGAAGGTTATCACCCTCAGGCTGGAATTCTGTCACATACATAGAACTTGCATCCCAAAAAGGTGCTGCTGTGGCAGGCTCCACATGGAAGGGATGTAGACGAGTCCAGGAAGCTAATAGGTGCAACTAAGTCTATTAGGGCTTAGGAAAAGCCTTGGAGCTGTGGGGAAACCATATGCATTGAACAGATCAGTACTGCTGAGAAAGGGAAAGGCAGCCCAAAAGCAGTATTTGCTTTGTGCAGCTGAGCAAGAGTAGGGCTTGGAGAAATGCAGGGACAGTACCAGTGTGGAGGAGTTTGTGGCCTGCAGACAAGTTGAAATTGTGCCTGTGAGTAGGTACTGGTGAGCAGTTTCTGGAATCTAAGGGAGTAGGGTCCCAAATGGGAGAGTGAGCTACCAGAATGTGAGCCTCATTGGGGCAGTTTATAACAGAATGGCTTTTGAGGAAATGCTAAAGCTAAATCTTCAACAGTGATGAATTGGAATCCCTTGTAAAGTTTTATTGACCCACGGTATCAGCAACCCATCAGATATTAGGGAGAAATCTGTGCAATCTGTCTTGACCGGATTTGCTATTTGATTGATCTGTGGGTTCTTAGAATATTTTAGAATGTAGCAATATATATTAGGTTGTATTACTTTGTTCTAATTTTGTATAGTTAGAGTTATTGTTCTCTGTTCAAAATCATGAAATCTTATGGTTTTACTCAGTAAAATCCAAACCAGCTCTTAACAAATTAGTCAGTCTCATAACCCTGTTGCAGTCATGTTAATTGAGGCATAAATGCTATTTACTACACTGAAATAAACTCCCCAGTTCTTGCTCAGAGTAGTGTTACAGTAAACGTCTAAAAATTTGAAGTGATTTGTGATCTTTTAAAAAAATATCGGATTTACAGTGATTGGCTTAAAGTTCTCGGACTCTGCATGAACTGTAACAACGGGGGAAACATACGTAAATAATTACACACTTGCAAATGGCATATTGTTGTTGTGGACTCATCCAAGCCTTCCTATCAAAATGAATATTGTGGTTTCTGTTCATTTCTCTTCATAGATCCTGGCTCTCTTAATAGTGTGGTGTCTGAAACCTTTGTCCGTTTTTTTGTGGAAATAGTCGGTCACTACTCTTTGTATATGACTTCCAATGAGAAAGACGAAAAGATATTCCTATGGGAGGCATTTCGCAAGTCTATCACGTCAAAAAGTGTCCGACGGTTTCTGGAGGTTTTCATGGAGACACAGATGTTTGGTGGATTCATTCAAGATCGAGAACTAAGAAAACTCGGGGTGAAAGGTGAAAACACTAGTCACGATATTGTCTCCTCCTCTCTCCTCTCTCTCACAACTTTTTTAAACTCAATCATGTACTTTGTCAGTTAACCATGTCACATGTAAGAACAAATAATATGATCATAACATATAAGTACTGGGCTTATGGAAACATTTAATAAAATGTATTCAATCCCTCTTCAAACTATCTGAAATAAAATAGTCTGTTACTGAAAATAGGATACTTCAATCACGATTTTATTGGAAAGGAGTTATAGACAGTGTTCACTTTCATGGTGTTAAGATTTCGTCCTGCATAGTGTCTTAGCCTCTTTCTTGTAATGCTGCTGTCTTGTTTGTTACTCAGTTGTTTCTGCCATTTGCCACACCCTAGTTCAGTACAAGAGTAACCTCCTTATGTTGGTTAGCTCAAAAATGGTGCTTCTGGTGCAGAGATAAATAGACAAATAATGACTATTTGGAAGGTTTCCTTTAATTGGACTGCAAAAAACATTTGCTCAGTCAGTAGCAGCTAACCTCCACCACAAGTGTCTCAGCGAGAGATGGTTACTAGAATTACAATGACCTTATGACAATGACAATGTAAATTTGTGACATACCTGTAATGCCAGACACTCCTGTGGCCCGGGGTTGGAGCAGCAGTAGATAGGATGAGTAGTTGGTATGCCCAGTGAAAGAAGGTAACCTAAATCCCAAAAGCTATATTTGAAAAACACTTTGGTACCTAAGCCCAGGTCAAAACTCAGACCCACCATTACCAAGGACTTTTTTGTTGGCAATCTTGCAACTCCTTTGCAAAAGGTTTGATGGGGTAAAGTTCTTTTACAGTTGGTTGTGGGCAGGCAGGCTATACCCACAACTGTAATGATTCTACCAAAGGACATGTTTCTGAGGTGAGGTCGGATTCAATGAACCATTAAAGTATAATTTACCCTTAAGACACAAGTTTAATAGAGTAAGCAGAAGAGGTCCTAGATGGGCAATAAGACCAATTCTATTGAATACTTATTATACGGACTTGCCTTTGGTATGCTCACCACAACCTAGCTTTCAGTTATTATTAGATAGACCTTACCTACATGTCTATGTGGGAAGTGGAGAAGCAAGAAAAAGTAGAAGGAACTGTGTGTACTGCAACAATTGTATTGAGATGCATGCTCTGAAATATTCAGCATTCCAAACGCTCAGGTAATATCTGACACACTTATACCTATTCCTTGTATAATTATTTTTTGTCATCTGCAGGGTTATTTGAGGTCAGAGCACAGGACTACCTTGAATCTCTTCCTGGGAGTGAACAAAGAGGGATGAACCGATTTCTTAGAGGCCTAGGTAATGCATTTTCATTTGCTTACAGAATAGGGCTTGATCAAAAAGACTCAAATCAGTTTTTTTCAGTCATTTGTGATTTCCACATTTTTGTGGTTTACCAACTGTCTTCATCAAAAATTTAAAAGTTTTATTTCTTGCATTACTCGATATTAGCTAATTTTGTGTGTTTTATGTTCACACTTTCAGTGTTGTGAAAGTTAATCAAATGTTTGTCCATTTCTAGGTAGTAAAATGAGATTCCTTCACAAGAAGTAAAAAAGGCATTTGAAAGGCATCTTAATGGGAAAGAAGGCTGAATCTAGCATAGTCACTTTTTCTCTTATCAATTTTCCATCAAATTTGAGGTTGTCAATACAGCAATACCTGTTGAAGAGAAAAAGGAGACTGCTGCCTCAAAGCTGTGCTCGATCTAATGTGAAAGCCTTGAGGGGTAGTAAAACCCAGTTCCATTGAATATTTATTATTTAGACGTGCATGAAGTCTGCCCTGCCTCTATCTGGCTTTCACTTCTCATTGGATAAAGATTACCTGCAGGATGTCACACCCTTGTCTATGGAAGAGTTGGAGAAACAAGCAAAGGATGGAGAAAGTACTATTCGAGAGTGGTGTACAGTAAAACAGGCATGGAATATGCTGGAAGATGAGGGATATGGAAAGAAAAATGAGACATTTGTAAATTTGTGAATTAAAAAACACCGACTTCAGACACTTTTTTAACTTGGTTTTGAATTCTACTGTCAATACTCAGGAGTCACAATCTTTGTCCTTTTCAGTTTAGCATGATACACCAGAAATATAACTGCACCATGATGTTTGAAAGGTCTGTCATTCTCTGTATAACACACTGTCAGATAAGAAAATACTGGGTTTAAGATTATAATGTGATTTTACTGTCAGGAGGTTGGCTTGAATGATACAATTGATCAGTATAATCTTGTACTGTAGATAATATGCATTTGCACTGGTCAATGGGGGAGCAACTAGAAGTGTTTAGTGAAAACTTTGTCCAGTGCCTGCTTGATAATAGGACCAAGATGCTGAGGGCTGAGGTACAAAGTGCACAGAATGAAGCCAGAGTCCAAGTATATTATCACAACGTACAATGTTGTTAAACTGCAGAACCACTTGTCTGTATCAATATGCTGCCTATTGTCTGAATCGCATCTCTTTGTAGCATTTGAAATTGAATTGTTATCGACTGTGGTAAACTGATGGAGAAGTGTACTTTGAGGAGTTCTTGGGTTGGGAGAGTATAAGATTAGGGAGTATCCAATTTCATTTCACTTAAATTAAGCATTCTTTGGTTGCTCTTAGTGACTATCTGTCCATATTTGAGGTAATTGTAAATATGAAAATGTCACTGATGCTCACCTTTCCAAACAAAGTCCAGCAGCTGTCCATATCCAAGGGATTATAACTACATTTTTTATTGAGCTAGTCATCTGTGTGCTGTTAAACACAAAGTGACAAGATGGGTCTGAATATCTTTCTTTCTGTAGTGGTCTCACTCAGCCTAAACTGTATAATATTGAATCCTACTTGAGAGAATTAGTGTGCTGCAGATCTTTTTGCAATCTACAACATAAATCTTGTTGCTAGATACAAAAAAGATCAAATTTTGCAATAAAACACAAACAGCTGGCTTGCAATAGAAGACTGATTGTAAATTGGTTCAGTTTGCAAGCTTTTGCTTTATTTCCTGTGGCTGTTCAACACTATGAATTGTTGTATCACAGTTCTGTTCAGAGGTCTGCACCTTCTGTATCAAGTGTATGTACATCTGAAAAATCAGCTGTATCCAGTATTGATTAAATGTTGCTGGGCTGATCTTTCAAGTTTTCAGATCTCGACTGACAACTAGTGTAGTAAGAGATTTAACAACACAGAATATTTACAAGAGGCTGAGGGTGAATTATAAAGCAACTATGAGAATTGAAATAGGTATCAGGTAAAAGGGCACTGACGTTTTAACCACTGTAATGTAGCTCATGGGCAGAGTTGTAATACTGTAGTTTAACATAGACAAATTATAATACTAGCGTGATCACTAGGTGGCTCTTAGTTTACATATTCCGAGCAAAAAGAAATTCCAGAATGCTAGTCTTTTAGAAGCACTCCAACTGCTGAACAAGTCAGTTCAGTATTTGCTTTCGACCTGCTCAACTTTGCGAGTGTTAACAAATATCCTCTGGAAGTCAATCCGTGGTGATGGGATCTGTCAAATATGGAATCCTGGTTTTCTCTCACCCATTTACCATCTGTTATTCCTCAGCAGCGAAGTATTCAAATGAATGGCATGCTTGCTACTTTAACTAGCATTTAGAAATTGCACAGTAATGACAACATGAACGTAAGATGTCACTTCCAATCTTTCTTACCTTCCCAGTTCTGTGAAAGAAGTGCTTCAATCATGGTCAACTCTTTTTTGGTAGAGTCAGCTGAGATTAGGACCTCACTTCATCAGGAGGTTCAGATATTAATCCAGTTCTGATCACTTTGGAATTGTACATTAGTGGGTCAATATGCTCCATTACTAGGTACAGCATATCTTAGTGAGCAGAGGTTCAGGTGCTGAGATACACATTTCAATTACTCCATTTGGTGCAAGGTTTCATTTTTAGAAATAGGCTTGTGGTAATTTAATTTTTCTAACACTAACTTTTGTTTCAGTTAGAAGCTTTATGGGAAAGTCGTGTCCTTGAGCGCTATTCATTCCCTTGATTTGGACCAAGCACCTCTCTGCTGAACTGCTCCATCACAGGATCAATTATTGGGTTCAGTGTACTGAAGTAAAAGACAAAAAGGAACTGTGACAGCAAGAAAAGGACTACATAATGCTCTGTATTCTGAGAGTCAGACATTGTATAAGCTAAATGATTAAAGTGAAAGTGTGTATATGCACATGCACATGCCCACAATATGTCGTTTACACTGTGAAATAATGTTTTGTCTTATAATTGGAATGGTATTTTGAAACCTAATTCAAAGGAGAGGATGGTCCAAACCAAATGGAGTCCACTAAGACATGCTCCCTGTCACCTTTAGTTCCTGTAGCTAGAGTATAACACTATAAAAGCTGGGATCTTTTCATGTAACTTAAAGAAAGTTCTATTTATTTTAGTGATCCGATTAACCAAAGTCTGTTGTTTGTAATTTGTCAAATTAATTCTGTTGGATATGGATGGTCAATTAAAAAAAAGTAAGTGCATTAAATGGAAAGGAAATCTCTACAAACAAGAGCTTGGATTGATATGGTTTCTTTCATAATATCAGGCCATTCCACTTCATGAAGTATTTCCTGAAATGTGATTACTGTTGTAATGTGGAAATGCTGGTAACCAGTTAACACAAGGACCCATAAACACCAATGTGAAAAATGGCTATACAGTTGATTTTAGTAGTGTTGGGATATAGATTTGCCGATACAAATAAGTACAAAAACATTGTATACCAGAATACTGCAAAAAAAGTCATGAATTTTGGGAACATTCATGGTATCAAAATTGATGACTTGCCATCTGACAACAGGGCAAGAAATACTTGAAGGCTTTTTATTCAATGCAAACGAAGAACATGCTTTCCAGCAGAAAAAATATTGATGATCTGCAATGTTGTTGCAATATCTTGGCTTGTACTGGTTCCGAACTTTTCCATTCTCCTTCATCCAGAGACTTTCTTTTTCCATCCACCTTCTTCCTTTTCATTTCCAGATTAAAGTCTCAATTCTTTTGTAAGGAGACCACTGATGTACTAGAGGGCTATCTGTGATTCATCCAGCAAAGCAAGTCAAGCAAACCCCAGTAATTTGCTGAATTGTTCTTCATATAGTACTATGTTTAATTGTACAGTCTTCAATGCTTATAACAATCAGGCTAATTCAAAGGAAGTAAATGTATTAATGTAACAGCCAAAACAGGGAAAGACATTTATCATGAAGAAATCTTTAAGCTTGCTGTTAATGTTTATGTCCATGTCTCTGGCATTTTGGCTAAGTTTTAGGCAGTTTTTTTTTTAAATAGATATACTTGTAAAACAAAATACATTTCCCAAAGTACAAAGTTTCTAAATCAAATTACCCAAAACTGAAGAACAAATGGGAAATAAAGTTGCTAATTTTTATACATATTTTGCAACAGTCACAGATGTCAGTAGGTTTTGAATGTACCTGCAAAAATACTCCAGCATCATCACACTGAATCAACTGCTTTAAAGAAGACTTCTATCAGACTTATGAACATGATGCCACGTAAAAGTAAAAATACCAAGGTAAATTTCTCTTTTTGTTCTTCTTAGTTCCTAATAGACAAATTCTCCCCATTAGATCAGCATGTTTAATTAGTAATGAACATCAAGGCGTTACATGTCAGTATTCCTACTGAAATATAAATTAGTGAGAACCTTGCTTAAGCTGTACAAAATAAATGCAGCATGAAAGATATTATAAGCAGTAACTTGGAAATTGATGTTAATGCAAATAGTTAATGAATTTTAGCCAATAGAAGCAATTGGACGTTTTCAGCTTTTGAGGACTGTATATGTTTTCAACATCTGATATTGCTTGATATCAGAAATAAATAGCCAAGGCTGAAGCAAGTATCCAAGTCTCCTATCGCTCATCTTGAAGCATAGTTGGGCTGAACAGTTGGTCAGGGGTGAGGGGAGGTCGTGGTTGTAGTTGTTGAGAGTCCTAATGGGTTTAGGTAGGTGCGGTTGACAGAGAGTAAGGGGTCAGTTTAGTAGCAACCCAGGAGTTACAATAACTTTTCCTGGGTAAATATTAAGCTTAAGTGAGTTGGAACTCTCTGAATTCTCCAATTTTAATAAACTCAAGGGACTCCATACATAGGGGAATTATATTTTTCCCCAGCAGAAAATTTAAAAATCCTGGACAATTCAGAGTAAGCCGATTCAAGGATTCCAAACAGTCCCAACACACAAGTGTAGTCTAGGCTGCTCCAACAACTCTCCGGCCACCAGATTATCTGGGGTATTGTTGCTAATGGATAGAGTCTGCAGGTCAGATTCCAACAGGTGAAATATCTCAATATGTTTAGTCGCAGTGCAGACTTCTCAGATACTTTCTATTAACAAAGTTAGGCAGACACTGATTTAGATATCTGTGATCTGCAAGCTGCTTTGATAGCCCACACTCAAATTATCAACATGTCTTTGATGTAAAAGCCTGAAGAATTCAAATACCTGTAGGGCTAAATACCTCTATCCAGACAAAATGGAAAGAAAGATGAACCAAGCACATAGGAACAGGAGTAGGCCATTCAGCCCCTTGAGCCTGTTCCACCAGTCAATGTGATCATGGCTGATCTGTGGCCTAACTCTATATGCCTACCTTTGACTCATATCCTTAATGCCTTAAGTGCTAGAAACCAAGATGTAAGAATGGTTTGTATTTCTCATGTCTATCTAAAGATAAGAAGTCACTTGTGGATGGGGTGTACAGATTCCAACTGTAATTACACAGTAGGATGGAGTATACACAAGAAATAATAGGATCTTATCAGAAAGGTCTGGTCATTGTCATGAGGTTTTTTAGTCTATATACAGACTGGACACATCAGGTGGGCACAGGTAGCCAAGATAAGGAGTTCATTGAATGCTTTTCAGGACAGTTCCTTAGAACAGCACATTCTGGAGCCAAGCAGGGAGCAGGATATATCCTGCCATTGCCGTCCTAGACCTGACATTGTGCAGAAGTTAGGATTAATTCATAACCTCATTGTGAAGACATTCCTAAGTGCAGGCAATTATAATAGGTATAAATTTTACATTCAGTTTAAGGAAACAGTAGGTCTAAGACTAACATTTTAAACTTAAAACAATTGCATTTTGGAGGGCAAAGTGACAGACATTTAAGAATACACAGAATAGATTTATTCCAACAAGAAGGAAAAACTGCAAGCATAGGATCATTGTCTGTGGTTAACTAAAAATGTTAAAGATGGTACCAAACCTAAAGCAAAAGCAGAGTGGCAAGATTCATGAGGAAAACATTTCAGTACAATAGAAAGCTAGCTGGAAATATAAAGATATTAAGAGTTTCTATAACTATTTGAAGTAGAAAGAAGAGCTAAAGTGAGCATTTAGGAAGTGATTCTGAGAAATAATGAAAAATAAGATGGCAGACAAATTTAACAGAGTATTCCAGTAATATTCCAGAAATAGTTGTAAATCAGGAAATGAAAGGGAGAGAGGAATTTCAAGAAAATCATAATCACTGGTGAACCAGTACTGAACAAATTGTTGGAGCTACAGGCTGACAAGCCCCTGGATTCTGATAGATTTCAGCCTAGATTCTTAAAAGAAGTGGTCAGTGAGATAGGTGATATATTGGTTTTAATTTTCCAAAATTTTAGAAATACACAATAGGTTCCATTAGATTGGACATTAGTGAACGTAAGTCCTTTATTCAAAAAGACTGAAAACAAGAAATTGCAGGTTAGATGGTTTAACACCTGACAAAGACAAATTGTTAGAAGCCATTATTAAAGGTGTTGCAACAGGCACACTAGAAAAGTTCGAGATAATCAGGCAGAGTCAACATGATTTTATGAAAGGGAAATTATGTTTATCCAACTTGAAGAAGTTCTTTGAGGAAGTAACATACACCATGGATTAAAAAAAAGAAACTGGTGGATATACTATACTTACATTTCCAGAAGGCATTTGATTAGGTGCCGTATCAAGGGTTATTGTGAAAAGTGAAACCAAAACCAAAAAGCTCAGAGTCGAAGGGGTAAAATATTGGAATAGATTAAAAAAAATTGGCTAGCCAACAGGAAACAGTCGGCATAAATGGGTCATTTTCTGGTTAGCAAGATGTAACACTTTACAATTTATATAAATGGTTGCTCAAGTTGCTGGTGTACAAGTAAATTAAGTAATGGGTAAAGTTGTGGCAAATGGAGTACAACAGAGGAAAATGTGAAATTGTCAGGGGCATGTGGCATTATGGATTAATTAGATCAACTCATGATCTCACTGAATGTCAGAGCTGGACTGAGTGGCTGAGTAGCCTACTCCTCCTTCTAATTTATATATTCGTTATGAATGATCACAAAATCATCGGAAACAAGGGAAGGATCCTTCTTCCTCATGATATCAAAGTCTGAACCAGTAACCGTGTAAGTGGTTTGGATGACGTGGCGACAAAACAATTTGAAAGACTTCTTCCTAGCCATACAGAATTTGGCTATGAGTTGATAAATAAACACTATGGGCACTATACCATTTCTATGGAAGGAAAAGAGAAATAATTGGGCTGGTTGACACGAGGAAGATACTTGCCCCTTTCTGTCACCTCTGCAATTAAGTGCTGGGCAGGAATGTTTATTGACAACTTTCCCACACAAACAGATTAAGCCCTTAACTGGTCAATTAGCAACCATTTAAGGACCTCAACATGCCATTGGCCTAATTATCCATTTCCAGCAGGCAAGAAAGAGGCAGCTTTCCTGCCAGGCTTAGGGGTACTTCAACTTGTTACAATCTGGGCAAATGACTGAATGGAGAGGCAGGAATATGGCCACTGATCTCTCATTCCACCCCTCCTCATTATCATGTCTGTCTCCCTGAAAAAGCATGGTGTTTTTGCTGGTCCCGACCTTCAATGCTGCTGTACAGACTGCAGCCCAGGTCTTAGCTGCTGCTCCCAATGGCTGCCAATTTCTGATTGGCCAGCAGTTTGAGAAGGAATGGCACACCTGTGCAGGGACCTGACTGACTGGCTTTCCCACTGGTAGGGTCAGGGTGCCTTGCTCTGAAAAACAACCACACCCATACTTAAGACAAAAAGAAACATTTTTTCTAAAGGCGGATCCCACCCCATGTTGCTTTTAATCTGGCTGCTAGAAGGTATGTAAGAATGCTTCTAGTATCTCTCTCCAGGCAGACTTAGTGAATACAACCATGATGCTCTTAAATCAGCATTCTGCTACATAACATTAACTTGCACACAGCAACAATTAGAATTTTTTTGCACCAGAGAGAATTTCAGAGGTACAGGATCTGGCTTTACAGAAGTTTTGTTACAGACTCCTTCCCTCCACACCCTCAACACACATACACCATTCTTACAGGTCAGAGAATCCCACACACAAAACCACATTCTCATATACAAGGTATTATTAAACAACCCTCATTTACACAAATTTACAGTGAAGTAATAGCCAGCCATGAAATAATCAGCATCATCACAAACACAGTACTATCAGATAAACTCATTCAAACATTTGGTGTATTTTAGCCCACATCCTGTTCTGGTCAGTACCAGTGGTTTAACATCTAAAAAAGGAAAATACTGTGAGTGCTGGAAATTTTAAATACAACAGAAGATGCTAGAAATATCCAGCAGGTCAGGGAACACGTGTGGACGGAGATCTTACCTGATAGCTATTTCCAGCATTTTCCAATTTAAATAACAGGTGCCAGCTTGCAAAAATGTAACATTATTTTTCTCTGTTTCATTTATATAAATTACAATAAAACAAACATTATACTGGCCAGTGTTCATATAATGTTTAGCTTTCTCTCAGCTTGTTTAGGTGTTGTAAAAGATCTCTATGAAATCTGATATGTTCCGACAAATATTCAGAATATTCAAAACAGATTTCATTTGTTATTTGTGGAACCTTATTCTACCAAATTGAGTTTCATTTTTACAAAACAAAACTGATCACCTTTCAAGAATAATTCACTAATTGCAAATTGTTTCAAAGCATTCCAAAAATGTGAGCATCATTACCAATGTGAGTTCCTTTTATATATGAACAATAAGTTCTTTGGACAGACACTAGAGGAGGGTTACTACCTATTGCAGCTCTGTATAACTAACTGATCATAATTCCTGATTTCAAAACTTTGATTCAGTTGCATTTCCTTCTTAGTAACAGTCAGTTCTGGAGAGGCTAGACATCTGTTCAAGAAGGTGGTGTGAAAATTAACAATAGCAGGAAACTCATCTCATCCTGTAAAACTGATTTCCAAGCAATAGCAGCTGTTGGAAAAATATCTTCAAGAACATTCCATAATCCCAGGTAATACTGGGCAGTTTTGGTTTGGAAAATACAAGTTTTTTTTAAAATCAGTGTCCTCTTGCACTCCAAACCTCTAACTTCTGCTTGTCTCAGAAATCTAAGAATGTCAAATGAAAATATGTGCTTCTGAACATAAAATTAGATTCAGCAAAATTAAAAGGGTAATAGAAGAATGTTTATGGATGTGTTGAGTAAACAGGTAAAATCAGTAGCTGAGGGATATTGAATGTTGTGTGTCTGCAATTATTGTAGCTGTTGCTTTTTGATAGAATCACAAAAAAACCTGAGTTTTCGGGGAAGTAGTTTCACGTCAACAGAGACAGCCTCATAGTCTTCATTATCTATACTGAAGAAACCTTTTGTTCCCTGAGAAGAAAGAAAGAAAGAAAATAATGCTTCAGTCATTCAGATTGGATCCAACTCTCTTGTATAAGAAATTGGCAGGTTATGTTGGAATCACATACACTCCAAGACACAATGTCATTTGTATACTTCAGCCATCCAGCAATGGTCAATGCAGAGAAATTCGAATGCCAGACATTTTGAAGATTTTCTTTATGGGGGTGATTCAAGAGATTACTGACTAACTTCTGATGTTTAGATTGGCAATTGGGCTATTGTGAAAAGGAAGACTTTAGTAAACTAAAATTTGAGATAAATGACAGGTTTCAACCTGCGAGAAGTCAATGGAATGTAAAAGGTCATAAAAATGTGAGGTTGAGATGTTGTTAGGCAAGCTATTTCTAACCCCAGTAGATAGGCTATTTCTACCACCTTCCAACCCTCTTTCCACACACCCTTAAAACTATTACTAATGCGGAGCAAAGCTTAATGCTATAAGGAGTTCAGGTTAACACTCACTATATTCTTGAAGTGAGATAAAGAAGTGAATACAGGGAACACTCGTACCTTTTTTTAAAATAAGTACGGTCAGAAAGTGAGATCTTACCTGGGGTAGCTGTAATTTACAGAAACTGGCTTGGAGAACTTGGCTGCCTTCAGGACATAGGAGTGGATCAGTTAACTTCTGAGTCCTGTTAATGGTCAAGCAAGAAATGTGTCAATTAGCCAAAACACCAACTGATAGACAGCGACACAATTTCTCACCTTCCAACTCATCTGGGACAACTCATATGGGGAAGGGTGCAGGGGTAGTTATCAACATTGTACTTATCTAATTCATTGTAAAATCATTGCCAAAGGTCACAAGATTTAGAAATAGTACTAAACCATGTGTGGTTGATGAATCTGTTACTGTGATCTTATAAAAGGAGTTGATAATACATTTTATTTTCTAATTTTCCTTACTATTTTGGAACCATGCTTGATTTGTCTTGCCTCTTTCTAACCAATGACTGACCACCTTTCTAGGTGTTCCTTACATATCTATAGGTCCACTTTACATAAATTATTGCCTCCAACAAAAATTGTGGTTTAAGAAATTGCACATTCACACGTACCAAAATAATGCATCTTAATATTTTCAAACTATTAAATCCATTGGCTACTTCTTTAAATTTTAAACTCTGACCCTTTCCTTTGTTTTAAATCTGGTAAAGGATGAGACTGTCATTTTGCATGAAAGCTTCTATTCAAGTTGTCAACCTGTCTTTTTCAGATGCAAATTGATCTATTTTAATGTTTCCACTAAAATTTCAGATTTCAATTGCTCTCTGTTTGGTTCTGTCCTGGCT
The DNA here is from genome assembly GCA_024137785.1 of Ginglymostoma cirratum. Taxonomy (NCBI): domain Eukaryota; kingdom Metazoa; phylum Chordata; class Chondrichthyes; order Orectolobiformes; family Ginglymostomatidae; genus Ginglymostoma; species Ginglymostoma cirratum. Next base: position 34,464,636 of record JAHRHZ010000021.1, read on the forward strand.
GTTTGTCTAATTATTAATTATGCCCAGATAATGAGTTCTATTTAATTAAATAGGCACCATTGTTTTTATGGAAAACACACAAGTAGTAGCTCCTTTCTACTCCTCATATAATGCTACATTTATTCTTTGATGCAATGGAGTGAACAAATTGACAGCATTGTTCAGGATGAGGTGGGACATGCAGCATGATTTATTTGCATTATTAGCTCTCAACTATCTGAACTCCTACACCATTATTTTATGGGAAAAAGTACACCAAATACTGTAATGTGAAATTGTCATAAAATTGATGCAGCAGTGATTTGCCAATGATACATCGGCTTTGGTTTTGCCACACTTTCTCCACAGGGAGTTTTTCAAGCAAAAGAACTGGAAGCCAGGTTGATTCTCAGTATTTATACATGAAATTTCAGGTCTGCGTTCACCCTCACATCCGTCAGTGCAGACAAAACCACAAAGCTCTGTCATGAGCTCTGGGAAGGAGGAAGTAATTTTTAAAATAATATATATCATTTATTGAAAGGTTTTAACTAATACTGTTCATTTTATGGTAAACTTGCAGTTGCTATCAACAATGGCAAGATAACATTTCTCACAAAGTTCTTCTAAAAACTGAGCTCTGAATCAGCAAATTATTTAACAGCTGAGTGACAGACAATTGATACTTACCCTGTAGCTACAAATTGCCGCTTGCTAATAGTATCTGGTTCTATACAAATGTTCATGGCATCTTCAGTACGCTGTAGAAAAGCAAAAGATACATTTAGCAGGATCTTCCTTGCTCTATTGAGTTGCTTACTCAGAATTTCTGTCTGAATATTTTAGCCTCATCATATGTTTAATTGACAAAGAAGAATGTTACTGGAACGCAAAGCTGGGAAAAGAGATTTCATGCTTCCAATACAACTGGAAACCTAACTGTACAAAAACCGTTAGTACTACAGCTAGTAGAGAGCTGAGATCACAGCCTATGCATGATTTTCTCCATTCCCAATTCACATGAAATATATCTGATTCCACAGGAAGCAAAGGTAAAACAGACGTAAATTGCCTATTTCACATGATTAGGTAGCAGGATCATTTGAGGATGAAATCCAATGGACCAACAACTCTTTATTAATGCTTATGAATTCAGAAACAGAACAGTATTAACTTTGTTTTGTTTATGCTCAACTTTTTTTCCTTTGCCTTCTCTCAAGATGCTGAATCTTGCTGTGGTAGCCACGCTCTGCTGTCTAATCCAAATGACCATTCTTTAAGTGTGGTTCTAGATAATCTGCAAGTGCAGGAATAGTGAATTCTTACTCCCCCTAAAATAATAGATGGTGGAAGTAGTGGTGTCATCTTCTGGTTTCCCAACTTTATAACAGATTGGCTTGCTGCCACTGAAATCCTAAATGAGTCAAATCATGAGCATGCAACTTGATACGCACCATTGATTTGGTTAACAGTTTTTTTCCCCATAGGCATATAATCTCTATGATTATACAGTGAAATTTCCAAATATGAAAGTAACCTTTGTGATAAATTACAATCGGTTCTACAAAACACTACAGTTGCATTCCCGTGCAACATCACGTTATAGAAAATTGCGCTATAGAAATAACGGGGCCTATGGGAAAAGCGAGGTTGGGGCAGGCCACCAAAAAAATTACTCAAAAATCACTCAAAAGCCTAACACAAAGAATAGCACAGTTTGAATAAATGTTTAATTCATTGTCTAATAATGAAATAAAAGTAAATTTAACACCCTACCTTAAAAAAATGTCAAGGTGACTTGATGGGGGAGAAGGTTTTGAAGTTGCCCTGTTGTTAATGCAGGAGCTGACGGTCGTTGTCGTCATCATTATCACCACCACCATCACCTTCAGGTGCAGTTATGGTTGCAGGGTTAGGGCAAAAAATAGTTAATCCAGAAGTGGATGGCTATGGTTCATTGTCTTCTGACTATTTCTTTGGGGTTGGCTTAAAAAAGACATCCAATTTTTGCTGCTTTGCCCTTTTTCCTCTTTCACAGAATCCCTATAGTGTGGTAACAGGCCATTCGGCCCAACAAGTCCACACTGCCCCTCCGAAGAGCATCCCACCCAGACCCATTCCCCTTTCCCTGCATTTCCCACATCTAACCCACCTAACCTAAACATCCCTGGGCACTATGGGCAATTTAGCATAGCCCATCCACCTACCCTGCACATCTTTGGACTGTGGGAAGAAACCAGAGTACCTGGAGGAAATCCACACAGATACAGAGAGAATGTGCAAACTCCACACAGACAGTCGCTCGGGGGTGGAATAGAACCCAGGTTGCTGGTGCTGTGAGGCAGCAGTGCTAACCACTGAGCCACCATGCCGCCCTTTGAAGTAGCTGTTCATAGGGTGTCAAATAAGATCTTCTTCCACAAACTGCTACCCTGCAGCATTCTGCAATGTAATCGTTGTCCTCTAAGGGCTGCAACTGCCTCTCAATTTCCCTCAGGAAGTAAGACAAAACAGAAGCGGAAAGCTCTCATGGTGATGCATCCTGGACTACTACTACTTCATCACCAGCTTCCATTTTCCTGGAGTACTGTACCTCTCACAGAAAGCACTTCACGACAAAGCCTGCGCAAAACTATCATGTGATGTTGACGCATATTCCTCTGCACCCCGATGGAATCACGTTATTGCCAACACAAGTTTGCGTTTTAGAAATAGCGTTCTCCTATTTGTCAGTTGTGTTATAGCCAATTCGCGATGCATGTGTTATTGCAGAACCGACTGTAAAATAGGAGCAAATCGAGTCCTCCATCATAGTCAGTTCCTGGCAGCTGGTACTGACAATAACCACTCTGATCTGTAGATGTCACAGCTGGCACATGGTCTTATGATGTTTGTTGAGTAGATTTGCTGCCACAAGTCTTCCTTCTGATACTAGCCTGCATGCCTCACCAGCATTATGCTAGGAAGGATGAACTACAAATAAATCTCCAGCAGAAGAGCACACACGTGAGAATGAGTAGTTTATTAACAGGTTTCATTTGCCTAAGACTAGTTAAATACATTAACTCTACATAACAGACATTGTTATCTCCTAACAAATGTCATTCCCTTGTTCACAAAGGGAATAGGGATAACCCCGGAAATTACAGGCCAGTTAGTCTTACTTCAGTGATGGGCAAATTATTGGAAAGGGCTCTGAGAGATAGGATTTATGATCACTTGGATAGGCACAGTTTGATTCATGATAGTCAGCATGGATTTTGTGAGGGGTAGATCATGCCTCACAAACCTTATTGAATTCTTTGAAGAGGTGACCATACATGTGGATGAAGGTAGAGGAGTGGATGTGGTATACATGGATTTAGGTAAGGCTTTTGACAAGATTTCCCATGGTAGGCTCATGCAGAAAGTAAGGAGACATGGGATAGGGGGAAATGTAGCAGATTGGATTCAAAATTGGCTGACCCTTAGAAGACAAAGGGTGGTGGTGGACAGAATATATTCAGCATGGTGCTCAGTTACGAGTGGTGCACCACAAGGATCTGTTCTGGGTCCTCTCCTGTTTGTGATTTTTGTAAATGATTTGGATGAAGGAGTGGAAGGATGGATTAGTAAGTTCGCAGACGATATGAAGGTGGGTTGAGTTGTGGATAGTGCGGAGAGCTGTTCTAGGTTACAAAAGCACATTGATAGGATGCAGAGCTGGACTGAGAAGTGTGAGGTGATTCATGTTGGAAGGACAAATTTGAAAGTAGTATACAGGGTTAACGGCAAGATTCTTGGCAGTGTGGAGGTGCAGAGGGATCTTGGGGTTCATGTCCACAGTTCCCTGAAAGCTGCCACCCAGGTGGATAGAGTTGTTAAGAAGGTGTATGATGTGTTAGCTTTCATTAATAGAGGGATTGAGTTCAAGAGCTGTGAAGTTATGCTCCAGCTATACAAAACCCTGGTTCGGCCATATCTGGAGTATTATGTCCAGTTCTGGTCACCTCATTACAGGAAAGATGTGGAAGCGTTGGAAAAGGTGCAGAGGAGATTTACCAGGATTTTGCCTGGAATGGAGGGAAAGTCTTACGAGGAAAGGTTGAGAGAGCTAGGGCGTTTCTCTTTAGAACGACGAAGGATGAGAGGTGACTTGACAGAGGCATACAAAATGATCAGAGGTATAGATAGAGTGGACGGCCAGAGACTTTTTCCTAGGGTGGAGGTAGCTATTGAGAGGGGGCATAGTTTTAAAGTGAGTGGAGGTAGATATAGGGGAGACGTCAGAGTAGGTTCTTTACTCAGAGAGTGGTAGGAGCATGGAATGCATTGCCGGAGACGGTACTGGAGTCAGCCTCATTAGGGGTATTTAAGCGGCTACGAGATAGGCATATGGATGATAGTATAAGGTAGGGGTGGAGGTTAGATAAAACTTAGGTTTAGGGTAAAAGTTTGGCACAACATCATGGACCGAAGGTCCTGTACTGTGCTGTACAGTCCTATGTTCTAACAGATGGTAACTAGGCTTACGATACATGACAGTAGACCATGGAACTGACAAACAACCAGTGACATATTTGAACAACTACTTAGAACAAACTAGTTCCTCCCTATTTATAAAGTGGGTGGAACTGTTCTAAATCTTGCGAGTTAACTCTTTTAGGTCAACTGCCTCATAATAACACTCTCACCTTGACATCTGTCTCCTTGTTGAGCGTGCTGATGGTTACTTCCACTGCTGTTTTCTGTACTTCCTTCCAGTGCTTTGGCTCCATTGGCATCAGCATCACTGTAGTCAGGTTAGAAAATTCAATGAAAATTCTGAGCATTATTTTTCAAAGACAAACCATTTACAGGCAGGACTATTTCATTCTCTTCCATTTTGTCTGAATTAACATTTTCTAAACCCAGGGAACATGCTATACTCCCGTCCTGGCATAGTAGAGATGGGAAGGAAAAAGGAAGATGACATAGAGTCAGTCAAACAACATGAATTCAGTTTTGTGACCATTCCATGTTGCTAATCATTTGTGTCCATCAATGGGTTTTCACAACGTAAATGGATAGGGTGAATAGTCAAGGTCTTTTCCCCGGGGTGAGGGAGTCCAAAACTAGAGGGCATAGGTTTGAGGTATGAGGGGAAAGATTTAAAAGGGACCTAAGGGGCAACTTTTTCATACAAAGCGTGGTGCCTGTGTGGATTGAGCTGCCAGAGGAAGTGGTGGAGGCTGGTATAATTACAACATTTAAAAGGCATCTGGATGAGTATATGAATAGGAAGGGTTTAGAGGGATATGGGCCAAATGCTGGCAAATGGGACTAGATTAATTCAGGATATTCATCGGCATGGACGAGTTGGACCAAAGGGTCCGTTTCCATGCTGTACATCTTTATGACTCTATAAACACTGATTTTTATTTTCTAATTTGGGACTTCACCACATATCTTAATGGAAAAGTAGGATTTAAATAGCAGCTTGCACTTTGCTACTGCTAATGAGGTAGTTCACTCAGAGGGTCAGATTTACATGGCAAAAAAACACTTTTACATTCATGTTGTAGTCTGAAGTTATGGATAGTCATGGTTAAGGCTTCAGTTTTCTTTTCACCATAGCTGACCAGGAACCACACTGGCTCTTAAAGTATGCCATTGCCTTCTTTTAAAAGAGTTTATAAGTTGATACTCAACTGGTTTACCAGTGTTATGAACATATGTTCCTTGATCATCAAGTCCAAGGGTAGGACTCACACCTGGAGTTTCTGGCCTAGAGGCAGAGCCATGTAGCACAAGATCTCCTTGTTAACACAGGCTATTCCCAGGAGTAGTTGAGTCTTGAATCTAAATCAAGCAGGTCAAGATGTTTACATGCAGAATAGCAAATACTCAAAAATGAGCGACAGACTAGAATTTAATACAGTGAGTGATGTACAGGCCTTCAAGCAGTAGTCAGGATGTCAGGCAGAAAATAAATCAGGAGACAGAAAAGGCATGTAAGAAAAACACTACTACAATGATCATGGGAACTTCAATATGCGGGTGCACTAGGTTGGTAGCAAATCTAAAGAAAAGAAATTCGTGGGAAGTCTGCAAGATGGTTTTTTTGAAACAGCTTATGCTGGACCCCATGAGAGAACAGGAATTCTGGATTTGGTGATGTGTAATAAGAAAGACTGGATTAGAGAGTTGAAGTGAAGGAACCCCAAATGGACAGTGATCCTGCAGTTTGAGAGGGAGTCTGGAATCAGATTAATGATATTACAGTTGAGGAAAAATAACTACAAAGACATGAGGGAGGAGCTGGCCAAAGGTGTTAGGAAGGGCAGCCTAGTAGGAGGACAGTCGAACAGCAATGGCAGGAGTTTCTGGAGGTAATTCAGGAGGCACAGCAGAAATGTCGAAGGCTTTCTGGAAATCCAAATAGTTCACATCCACCGGCTCTCCTTTATCTAACATGTTCATTAATTCCTCAAAGAATTCTAACAGATTTGTCAGGTATGACCTCCCCTTGACAAAGCTGTGCTAACTCACCCCTATTTAACCATGCAACCTCATCCTTAATAATGGACTCCAAACTCTTATTTTCCACATTGTGACCAGCTAGGCAACCTATAGCAACAGATTATGCACTCTCACTGCTAGTGCTACAGGGTGTAAATCAAAATGAGAGGCAAAATAAAAATTAAGAGATGTGCTTCCCCTCAATGCATGGATACACAACATTTACACTCCTGCTCGAAATGCATACAATTAATTGCAAACTCATCCTTATATGACTATGTCTATATGACAAGATAACAATACCTCATAGTCTTCTGACAGCTATAAAATTTGTAGCATTTGAGCATCTCACCCTCTTCAGGAGTGGCCCAGTACGATTCCAGTCTCCTTAGTATCCTATGCCAGAGATTGGGCCTTGGTAATTTCTCTTCTGGTTGCTCTGGTGGTCTCTCTGTTGGGCCCAGGTAAGTAATGGAGGTCTGACGAGTCTGTGGCCATTCCTAACCAATGAACAGAGAAATATGGCTCAACATAGAAGTCATTTTCACACCGTTGCCTCAAGAAACTCGATCCAAACTTTCAAATGCAATTAAATGCAACCAAAAACTTGAATTTATATACCAGCTTTAAGAAACTGTAGTAAAATTGACACAGCGTACTTCAGAGCAGTGTAATCAGACAGAAATTGACAACGAACACTTGTTCAATGAAGCAGGTTTAAAGCAGCATTTTAGGAGAGGAGAGAGAGGCAAAAAGGTTCCGATGTGGAATTCCTGAACTAATGTCTGAGACAGCTGACGGCGTGGACACCATCAACAGAGCAAAATGGGAAGCATACAAGTTAAGAGATGGAAGAACACAGTATTGAGAGGAGGTTACAGTTAAAGAGAGCAGTGAGATCATAGAGGAAGTTGCATTCAAGTGCTTTAATTTTGATTTAAATTACTAAGTTGCCTCCATACAATCAGATTTATTTCCTTTTTCTATACTGGGGTGTCATTTAACTGTTCTGTTTTTGATCAATTTCCCCTATTTCCCATGGCTAATCCACCTAGGCTACACATTCCTGGACACTATGGGCAATTTGGCATGGCTAATCCACCTAACCTGCACATCTCTGGACTGTGGGAAGAACCAAAGCACTCAGAGGAAACCCATACAGATGCAAGGAGAATATGCAAACTCCACACAGACAGTCACCCAAGGGTGGAATCAAACCCGTGTCCCTGGCACTGTGAGACAGCAGTGCTAACTTCTGAGGCACTATGCTATGCAGTTCTTTTGATCTAGGCTGTAAGTTAGGAGACAAGTATACTGACCAGTTTCTTGTAAAAGAAAGCAGTGTTGCTCAATTTGTAAGAGTTGAATGAGGTCTCTCAGGTTTGTTCCCTTCCAACAATATCATCAAAACTCACACAATGGCATGATTACAAAATCTCTGCTTTAAAAATAAGCACTCACCCTAAACATACTGAACAGATGACATGCCTTGTCTTTGAGGGGACCGAGATACCAATACCTGCGGAGTGATAAAATTGAAGCAGCACTGTAAACAAATGAAATACTCATCATAAAACACAAAAACTAGGCAGAACAAGAGAAATGAGGCTTTTCTAAAAAGTGGAAGTATTAAAGAAAGAAAATAAACATGTATTATGCACCATTTTTCAGAACCTCCAAAACAGTTCACTGCCAAATGTAAAAGATATTTGAAATGTAGTCAGTGCTGTAATGCAAAAAATGAATGCTTTGCTCTATGCTTGTAAATGTGAAAATGAGTAATTTGTTTCTTGGCCTAACGTCTTTTTTTTAAGGTTCTTAAGTGATGGGTAGGGGGAGTGGTGGTTCCTGAACTTTTTAAATCAGTAAGGGAATCACAAGTTATGGGGATAAGGCAGGAAAATGGAGTTGAGCATTTTCAGATCTTGATTCAGATCAAGAGATGGAGAAGACTTGATGGGCTGAATGGCCCACATCTGTTCCTATATCTTATAGTCTAACAAGGTGCACAATCCCAAAGTAAAGCATCTCCCACTGAAAAGACAAATTAGAATTCCTTCTCTCAGAGGGTTACTGATGTTTAGAACTCTTCTCCACCAAGCAGTGGAGGTTGGGTAATTGAATCAAATCAAAGGCGAGTTAGATAGACTTTTGATAGACAAATAAATCAAGAGTCATGGAGGAGACAGGGGCGTGCAGGAAACTGGAGCTAAGCTCACCAATGGATCAGCCACGATCTTACTGAATGGCCCAACAGGCCCAATGACTTACTCTTACTCCTAATGCTTATTATTCTTCTTCCATAAAATATCACATTGCTGAGCCAAAAGGTTAATTTGTCAGACATCTGCCAGACACCTAGTCAACAACCTTTCTGAGACCAAGTCACTTGCACATAATATTCACATATTTGCACTATTCATATGTGGAATTGGTTCTCTTCCAGTTGGCACCTCAGCCTTCTGGCAGGGATAAAGAGATGCATTTTGTGGAATGATATTTGCAAAATATATATAATCATACTGAGGCTAATTGAATTTTCTACAAGTGTTTGGCTATTATTACAAACTTATTTTATCAGGATGCTAAAAATAAATATGATGCAGATATTAAAGGAATAAATAATCACCAATTGTTAGCCATATTTACAATAAAGAGACTCTAAACTTGGATAATATCCAGTCTCAGATACTTTTTTTGAAACTGAAGAACTAATTTATCTTTAAGGATATGCTGACAACTCAGCAAGTCTGGCAGCATCTGTGGACAGAAAGCATAGGTAACGTTTCAGGTCCTGTGACCCTTCTTTGGAACTGCCCGAAACGTCATGCTTTCCTCCTCCTATGATGCTGCTTGACCTGCTGTGTTCATCCAACTCTACACCTTGTTATCTCTGTAGCCAGGAAAACGTTGGTATATGTGCTGAAGATAGGGTGGGGGGAAATCAGGGGTAAACCAAAGGTGGAGAAGGAGCCCAGACAGAGAGAGAGAGAGAGAACAAACAACAGCTGGACAGAAAAAAGAAGGGGAAAAGGTCAGCCTCTGGAATCAACAGCTGTTAATTGGAACTATTAGTAGCTGACAATGGTTGTGGTAGCAATCCATTGAATGAAAAGGTGGGGTTGGGGTAAGGACCTGGGAGACCTGTTGAGTTTTCCCATCAATTACTGTTTTTGTTTCTGAATTCCAGCATCCACACTTCTTTGGTTTTTTTTTGGTACGCATGTATTTTGCACTATACTTTTTTCATGCACCTCTTACAGTTTTCTCTTACTTGCTGAGTTTAGCAGATGCATCCCTGTAAGCTCCCCATCGCAGTCCAGACACTGCAAACACTGGACGGTCTTTATCTCCCTGAAAATACAACCGGAAAAATTAGCTTCGGAACCTGAACTGCACAGCTCCGCAACAAATTCCCTCAAAACAAATCTAAATGCTCCCAATAAATTAAGGACAGTAGCTGCTCACCTGTAAAAATATTGTGCTCTCTATACTGTCATGTTAAAATGTTGAAACAACGAAAGAGGTCTTCATGAATTTGTTTTGGCATGGAAAACATTGTTGCATATAATTTGTACTTCTGGTAATGCATACTTTCTAAGATACTACTGCCATCATGCCTGTCAACATGCTTAAACCTACCATCTAACTTTACCTTTGGATGAGTCATCCAAGGTTTCGTCAAGGTGAGACTGTGAGGGAGGAGGAGAAAGCCTGGACAAGGAAAAAGCAAAAAGGGTGGAGAGCAGAGGGAAGGGAGGGCAGACAGGGAGTGAGGGGATGGAGGGAAGAAGAAATGAGTGAGGGGATGGAGGAAGGCAAATGAAATGAGGGGGGTAAATAGAGGAAAAATGGGGAGGAATAGAGGGAAGAAGGATGAAGGGGAAGAACAGGGATCCTGGAGAGAGAACAATGAGTGAAGCTGCAAGATTTTTTGTTGAGGAGTGCTGTGCAGAAGAATGAACATAAGAACATGAGAAATAAGAGCAGAAGTAGGCCATCTGGCCAATCAAGTCTGGTCTGCCATTCAATAAGATCATGACTGATCTTTTCATGGACTCAGCTCCACTTACCTGCTTGCTCACCATAAGCCTTAATTCATTTACTGTTCAAAAATCTATCTATTTTTGCCTCATAAACATTCCATGCAATGGTCTCAACAACTTCGCTGATCAGAGAATTCCACAGATTCATAACCCTTTGGATGAAGAGGTTCCTCCTCAACCCAGTCCTAAATGTGCTTCTCCTTACTTTGAGGCCACGCCGTCTAGTTCTAGCTTTATGGACATACAAACAAGGAGCTGGAATTGTAACCATACTCCTGTGGAATTACATTAATCCCAGCGCAGCTTGATATTGCACACGTTTGTGTTGGGACCAGAGGGAATGTCTATTTGGTACTCCTTTGCTAACTGCAGACTAGGTCAGCAGAACTAATCAGTCAGTAAGGCTTGGACCACTTGGCATCCGGATAATTAAAGATAGTGGGAGAAATACCATTTGACAAACACTAATCATAAAGGAAAGGTTTTTTCAATTTTTACATAATAGAAGGGGAAAAATGTTAGGTTTTGGGATGTAGGAATTGAGTATTAAACACAAAGTACCTGAAATCCATCATGCAAAGTAAAAGAAAAATAATAAAATGCAAAGAAATGGTAATGAAAATTAGAAATTTTGACAAAGGAAGAATAGTTATTTAAACATTATAGAAAATGGTGAAGAGAATTTCTAATTATTTCTATATCCCTTGTATCTTTCATGTAGCCATAAGCTCTATAATATTTTTACTTCAGAGCAGTTATATTAGATGTGTTCACTAAGTTTTCTGTACGATGGCAACAGTTAAGTATTGTGATACTTATTCTCAGCAGGTTAACAGTAAATACTACCTTAGAACCTGGTTTATCCATTCACAATGCCAGGGGAACCTATTAGTGCATTTTTATTTAATTTTCTTAAACAGAGGGATAAATTCCCTAGTAATAATAGCAACTGGAAATGAATTTGTAAGTTTACAAAAGTATGAGAATTACTGGGAAATTTTTTATTTACCTTTATTTCCAGTACATCCAAGCGAACAGTCTCTCCTTTCACAATAGCAAGTGTGGCGTTTAAAATGTGTCTGCAACATAGAGCAGTGAAAAATACGACCAAGATACAGAGGATGTTGGAACTCAACTGCATCAATTAAAAGGCAATTTTAAACATCACACATTACAAAAGCACTTGCCCAAAATGGTCAAGATATAAATAATTGTGAAGTTTCCTGAAGGATTATTTGCTTGCTGCACCATCAAATTGAAACAGGGCCACCCGAGTCAAGAATCACAGAATTGTTACACTGCATAAGCAGGCCACTTGGCCCTGAGTTTATTGTGACTGCAGAAATCACAGGAAAAGAAAGGAGACCTGGTAAAGCTGCTCCCTGGTCTGTCACTCTTCACTGGACCACCTGCTGAGGCATTCAGTGAGGTGATCTTTCCCAAGAATTGGTGAAAGAAGACTACTTCACCATCAAGTGTGTTTGAAAATAGACAAGGATGTCAGCAGCACAAAAAATGAACCAGATTTAAATCTCTAACTATACTTAGCCAGTCGGAAGATGGGAAGCAGGGTTTGTAATTGGTTTTTGTGCCTAAAAAGGGAACAGGAGTTGGGGGGAGGGGGGTGTGACAAAAGAAAACAAATTAACCACAAGTACCTCCTTCAGATTACTACTAACTCCTGATAGTGATGTGGACATCAGGTGAAAATACTGCTCACATCTTAGTAACTTTTCAAAGGTATCTAGATCACATCTGAACCCTTGATGAGCAACTGGACAATGGGTGGCATCCATGAATTCAAATCATGAGCCCATGTCTTCAATGAAAAGGGAGAAACTTAAAAGAAAGTGATTATTTTATGAATTGCCTGCTATACTGTCAAATGGACTTGCTACATAACAAATTACAACTCTCAGCTGGTGAGGTGGCATGACTGAAGTAGTAACAGAAGTAGTGTGACATACCCTGATTTCACTGACTGAAAATGTGAAATTGTAAGGGTGCACATCATCCCTCCCCTCTCCCATTAAACACAATAAAACACAGCATTAACATTTAGCACCACATCAAGTCTGTTAATAATTCTAATGCTAGTGACTAGGAGAAAAAAATATGGAATGCTGCCCACAGGAAACCAAGAGGAAAGCTGATTCACAATCACTTTACTTACAATTGACACAAAGGTAAGTAAGTGTTAGCTCCTCACAATCTAACCATGTCCCATAATCTGTATTTCCTTGTCATGGTAACTCACGACTTTAGCCGTCTTGTACCTGGCCTGTTCTTTGTTGGTAGAATACAGTGCCGGACTCAAGGAGTTCATCTTTCCCAATGGAATAAATCCTATGGGGATCCTGCTAAAGACAGCCTAAAAAAGTAGAAACACAGCAAATATATAAAGATATTTTTCTTTCCATTCCCTTTAACTAAAAAACTAGAAATAAACAGTGAGTGTTTTCATGAGCTTTCAGTGGTCAGACGTGAAAGATTATTGCTTAATAATACATTATTTTCTCTCCTCAAATCCAATACTGCATTCCTGAAAATAGGAAGTAACCATCTAATCAGGGTCATTGTCTCAACAGCTAAAATATGAATATTCCTCTATGTTTAAAAAGGTGAGACCAAATGGTTTTAAAAACATGGATACCTTCTACAAATTGGTTTTCTTTAGAAATAAAACTATCTACCCTGCTTTTACACTAGCCTCGGTTTAAGGGCAAAACACTCAAATAAGAATTTTAATTTTTATTCTATGCATTTGCATCAGGACATGGTCAGTCTAAATCATAACCTGTGATACTAACTTACCTCATCCTCTCGACGAAGAAGTCCAGTTATTACCTAACGTTTAAAGAAGAGAAAATGGTGAAAGCACCATCCAGCATCAGTATTTCTACATCAAAGTGTTTACTCCCCTTCAACAGATTCCAGATTACTTAATAAAATTCAGCATAATGTCAGCTGCAACAGTTCAATACTGGCATTGCAAGCATCATTACATACATACTTGACACTTGTAGGTAACTTTCCATTCTTGCTTGGGAGTGTTTTGCAAGATCAGACCCTGTTCTATTACAGACTGATTCAATTTTTGCAAAACACCAACTCTTCTTATAAATATATCATAAGGATCAGTAGTGACCACCAGCAGTGCCTGAGCCTCAAGTGTTTATCCAGTCACAAGTATTTAAAGAGGGAGGGACAATTCCATTAAAAAAGATCTGTACTGTTACGAGGAAGAGGGACAGTTTGTTACATGAACCAAAAGATCAGTCAAGCTAACTAAAACGTTTTTTTAACATTTCTATCTATAATGAATAATTTTCGAAGAAACTTTATGTGTGAAAGCAAAATTAAAGTACATCCATTTAAGATTGCTTTCTCTGGATTTTAAGGTCAAAATAAAAATCATGTACTTTAATAAATTTTCCAAACTTGCTACACTCTCATCTTTCTCCTTTAACTCAAATGCCATCCTCACTTGAAGGAAGAAAGAACAGGTAAATAGAACACAAAGAAATAGAATGTTTGAAATAATCACTAATAGTAAAAGGCTCTACTGAGAAATGCCAATTAATCATTTGTCTTGGGTGCGTGGGAAATTGTGTCATACTAACTTGACTGAGTTTGTTGAAGAAATGACAAAGAAGATTGATGAAGGCAAAGCGATAGATGTTGTCTATATGGATTTAGGCAAGGCATTTGACAAGGGTCCACATGGTAGACTGGTTGGCAAGGTTAGATCCAACTCGCCCATACCAACCAGGGATGCTGAATAAATCTTGTCCCATTTCCCAGCATTTGGCCTATATCCCTCTAAACACATAGTCATATACCTATTTAGATGCCTTTTAAACGTTGTGAATGTACCAGCCTCCACCATTTCCTCTGGTAGCTCATTCCATACATGCACTACCCTCTACATGAAAGAGTTGCCCCTTAGGTCCCTTTTAAATCTTTCCCCTCTCACATTAAACCTATGGCCTCTTGTTTTGGACTCCCATGCCCTGGGGCAAAGACCTTTACCCTTCCCTTCATGATTTTATAACCCTCTTTAAGGTCACCCCTCAGCCTCCGACAGTGCAGGGAAAATAGCCCCAGCTTATTTAGCCTCTCCCTGTAGGTCAAATCTTCCAACCGTAGCAACATTCTTGTAAGACATTTCTGTATCCATTCAAGTTTCACAATATCTTTCTAGATTGGAATTGAATGCAACATTCTAAAAATGGCTTAACCAATGTCCTTTACAGCCACAACATGACATCCCAACTCCCATACTCAATGCACTGATCATTGAAAGCAAACATGGCAAATGTCGCTTTCACCATCTTGTCTACTATGACTCCATTTTCAAGGAATGATGAATCTGCTCCCGTAGGTCTCTTTGTTCAGCAACTGTCCCCAGGACCTTACCATTAATTGTATAAGACCTGCCCTGATTTGCCTTTCCAAAATGCAGCACCACACATTTATCGATATTAAACGCATCTGCCACACCTCAGCCCATTGGCCCATCTGATCAATATCTCATTGTACTCTGAGGTAACCTTCTTCGTTGTCTACTACACTTCCAATTTTGGTGTCATCTGCAAACTTATAAACCATCCCTCCTATTTTCACACCCAAATCATTTATATAAATAACAAAAAGCAGTGGAACCAGCTCTGATCCTCGCAGCGCACCACTGGTCACAGGCCACCAGTCTAAAAAGCAACCCTCCATCACCACCCTCTATCTTCTACCTGGTTAATAAATTTGCGGAAAACAAAAAGAGAAAAAAGTTCCATATTGGGATTGTGTACATTCTTGAGTTTTCTTCTTGCTTTCCCTTCTTCAGCTTTGTCATCTGCCTTACTGCAAAATAGACTTGGAGAAGTAGGCCTTGTCATTGTGACTGTGCACGGGGCCAATCTCCCTAATTGTTTAAGTCAAAGCCTTTCTTCTTGAAGTAGGCTTTCTGAGCATCTTCCTAGTGGCTATATCTGGCATGTCAAGACATGACATGACATATTCCTACACAGAGTCCAAACTGAGTATAGATTTGACAGGGAGCTTCCCAACCTCCAAACACTGAAAGTGAAAACCAATGTCTTGCACATGACCATAACAGACCTTCAATATGATATGATTGTATTATCCTGGCACACAGAGAATACAGCCTATAAACCATCCTTGAACTGTTCAAAGAAACGTATCAACTCTTAGCATGGCATCTATATGATCAATGAGACAAAGGTCCTTCTCCAACCAAACTGGAGTTTGCACCAAATCTCCCCAGCACCATAACTGCAAATCATCTCCTGGAGTTACTCTTGCCACTTCAGCTGCCATGTATTTCAGTCAACAGCCACAGAGAGATCAGGGATTACTGCCAATCTGGACACTACAATTTCCTGAATGGGTCCCCATGAAGAAACAACAAAAATCAAATGTCATCCTGGAAATGCTGGATTTACAGAAATTCTACACAAAGTTGATTGCATGAAAGTCAAGGATGATAGTAGGAAGATCCATTGCTGCGTTTATTAAAAAAAACTCTACGTCTAGCCACAAGCAGATATTCTGCTTTCCCACATGCACCAATTCTCAGCTTGGAGGATTGCTAATGCCAATGTGTTATGAAGTAACAGGGTAAATTTCCCATGGTTTCCTTTTGAACTCCATTTGGCTCTTTACAAACTAAGAATCGAACTTGCACCCTACCACTCCCATGCACAACACTCTGATCTTCCCAAAACTACATTTCTACTAGTGGGGACCTTTGGATGAAATTAATTCCAGTCAGTATGACAACTTCCCTTCCAGTCAACTGTGTGCCTGATACTTCAAACTTTTGCCATACCTCTTGTAGGGTGCCATCCCCTCCAGCAACAACAATCATATCAGTGTCTTCCATCAGTTCCAAGAGTTTCTTTGCTTGGCCCTCATAATCAGTCTACAACAGAAACAGGGAGTCATACAGAATGTGTAGAACATCCACAATGTTATTGATTCCATTACCAATCAAACAAACAAGTTACAAGAACAAAACCTCAAGATATTTTGTAGCTTATTCAGAAAAGCTTAAACAATAGATAAAAGAGGGATGTGACACACAGAACTAAAAGATCTCAGTGAAACTGTTGAGGATAGAAGGTAGATGTGGCAGGACGAACTTTATTACTACATGTTGCAGATGGAATTTGTAAACTAAAGCTGAAAATATGTCCCCTTTTGTTTAGTTACTTCCAGGGGTTAAACATTTCCATACCATCAGTTTTTGGCCTCTTATCTTTTTCACAAGTTGATTTTTTTTGGCCATCAGACATTGCAAGATCAGGTTTTGATCACCAAATACAATTCCAATTGTTCAGGCTTACTTAAATTTAGTACCAGTTCTGTCATTTTCTGTAACTGGTGAAGGCTAACCTATGTTTTTAATTCTTGCCAAGTTGCTGTTGGTCTCCATTGAGCTGTCCAGTGCTTATTAGTGTCAAATTCTCTTATCTTGCTGCCTGATATGTCATCTCAAACAAAATCTTGGGATGGTTGAAGCAAAATTAGTTTAAGATTTAGAAGTATGGTTAAGTTTTGCCGTAGATTAATCAATTTATTTCAGGAATCAACTTTACTTAATTGAACGCAGCAGTTTATTTCAAGGGATAGATCTAACCATTTGGATTCTCTGGAAAGGTGGAGGGAAGATGCAAAGTTGGATCTATAATGAAT
This sequence comes from Ginglymostoma cirratum, assembly GCA_024137785.1. Lineage (NCBI taxonomy): Eukaryota > Metazoa > Chordata > Chondrichthyes > Orectolobiformes > Ginglymostomatidae > Ginglymostoma > Ginglymostoma cirratum. The sequence goes on from JAHRHZ010000021.1 coordinate 34,481,855, forward strand.
TACTTTCTGAAGCCTCATCTGCTGCTACTTCTGGCCACTTGTTGCTGATTTTAACCTGTATACCACGCTTGCATGATTCAACTGCAAAGTTCGTCATGTGGTGTCTGAAACAGTTAGTACAAATAGAGGGAATTGCCCAAAGGGTACCAAAATCAAGGTGTTCAGCCAACAGCTGACATTTTACAGTCAATACTACTCATGATCAGAAGTAGGGCAGTATATGGAACATAAATGCCTGATATCTAGAGCACCAATCTAGTGTGCAATTTTAAGATTAGCCTCTTTATAATAATGTAGACAAGAAGTCAGGTGCTCCAGTAGAATTTAAAACACTTGGCAGGCAGTATGATTTGAAGTTTCAAAAGCTGTAAAGAGTGCAAGAATTTAGAAAATAAATAATTTCTCAGCTGGGGTCAATAAAAGTCTCTTGAAGGATATGAGCTTGAGATTGGCCTTCTTTGAAATGAGCATCGCAGAACCACAGGGAGGAGGTAGCAACCAGTCCCAGGAGAATTTTAAATATTGTAGCAGTTCAATAAAGATAACAAAATACATCACCTTTCAGTAATGCAATCTATTAAGCATTTATACTACTTTACTTTCCTTCACACTTGAACAAACTACGTGTAAGTATTATCATGAATTCATACGCAGAGGGGTTCAATCCCTATTTTCACGTGGAAGTGTTACTTTACTAAGATCCTTATAGCATTCAGCTCAAATTCAGCAGGACCAGGAGGCCTAGGTTCAAGTCCCTCCTGCAGTAGAGGTGTGTAATAACATTTCTGAACAGATTGATTTAAACTACCTGAAGCACCTTCTCTTATAATGAAGGCATCCTGACAACTATTTGAGAGCAGACGCACACTTGCATAATAAAGGCTAAGGTGCCTTCGTCCCACAGGGCTACAGGGCTGCTCTCTCGCTAGAGTGAGACGAGTGGTGGTGAATTTAACCTGAGGGTCACTACACCTCGGGCAAGAGGCAAGGCTGAGAAGGCAGTATCTTAATATGATCTCAGTTGGTGTGGGAATTAAATTTGCTTTGCTGGCATCATTCAAACCAGTCGTCCTGCCAACTGACCTCCCTGATACTAATGATTTTAAACCAATTAAACATTCTCAACTTTTGGTCCACTTTGACTTTTCTGTCCTTGGCCTGCTGCAACAAAGCTCAAGACTGGGACTTCACCTTTTGAAAAGGCACCATACAGTCTTTTGAACTCAGTGAGTTCAACAATTTTCTATTCTAACTTCTACCTTCCATTTTGCAGTGTTTTTCACTGCTGGTTTCTCTTCTCACCATTTGTTTCTGGTATTCTTGTCTTTGCTTTCAGATGGCAGCTTTTCAGATCTTGTCATTCACACTTTCTCTGAACATATCTTTTGTTTATTTACTTGTCCAATCACCACTCCTTTTGCCATTGCACATTAAACATTTTGTCATTTAATCTCTCCGCCATCCCACCCTATCACAGGCCTCCCATTTTGTTCTTATTCCCATCATCTTTTCACTCTCTCAAAACCTATTACATTTCTAACTTTTTTCTAGCTCTGATAAATAATGTGCTGTTTCTCTTTCCATAAATACTGCCAGGCCTGCTGAGAATGTCAGTGATTTCTGTTTTTAATTTCAGATTTCTAACATCCATAGTATTTTGCTTGTGAACATTCAGATAGTAAAATCCTATTTGACTCATGTAGACATTGTACAAGGGAGCATTCAGCTACAACCAGTAATCTGCTGCTCAGTCAGAAACAACTTCTTTACAATGTACTGCTTTATTGCAGTGATCACTTGTAATAGTCACCAATATTTAAAAATTTACTTAATCCTTCATATTGCTGCCTAATCTAAGCATTGCAGGTTAAAAGTCAAGACTGTAAGTCTTGTAAATAAGTCCTCACTCCAAGCATATCTCAAGCCTCAACTTCAGATAAATAGCTCTTTTTCAGATTAATCAAATCAGTTGAATTAAATATTTATTTTCATCTATTAGGATTCATATGTTAAATACTGTAAACCAGCTTTATTTGTAGTCCTGTAACATTTGCTATATATCTTTTGGTGCATGTTAATAACTGGACATTATTTCACTTTTGGTTTCTGTCACTTATACTATAACCTATACACAATTCAATTGTTTGACTGAATTTTCACCTTAACCACTGTTACATCGAGTCCAGCAAGATGTAAAATTGGTGCTGCATTCTTTTCAAAGAGACTTCTTGCTTTTCTGAAAAGATTAAACATAATACATTTGGGATTACAGCAGTTTCTTAAGCTCTACTTTCATAAAATGTGCTAACAGCAGAGTTACGTGTACTTTTAGCAAGTTCATCAAGAGTGTTCTAGTGATTTGTCTCCAAGAAAACAGAGCTGGGACCAGATACTGATCTACTGGTCACAGAGTTTGCCAGTGCCTCTTTCCAATCGGTCATGACACTGCATCCACACTACATCTTTAATAATGGTTTCCATTCTACTCCAGAATGTGGTACTACTTTAAAATTTGTCCAACTTAGTTTGTCCCGTTTTCTACACTACACTAGTGGCCACTCTTCAAAAGGTAGCTCTGACTGTGAAGTATTTTGGGATATCATGAAGTTGTGAAAGGCACAGTGGTGCAGCATAGCATACTGCATTCATTTTGATCCCAAAGTAACATATTTAAATAATCAGGCCTTTAATATGTTTCAATAATTAGTCTGTGTATTTATCCAAGTTTCTACTCTGACTCATGGTGTTGTAAATATATTTAGACGCCAGAGGGATTACATTTTGTTACTGTTACATCTGACTATGGAGACAGTCACACAGTTTAATTTTCCAGATAAACATATTACAAGTCAAGTCATCCAAATATATGATAACAAGCATGGGGCTGGATGAACACAGCAGGTCAAGCAGCATCATAGGAGCAGGAAAACTTGACGTTTCGGGCCTAAACCCTTCATCAGAAATGCTGGTGTCCAATAAAGCTGAGTAGAATTATGAATTCAAGCTGTGGATCCTACGGAGAATAAAAAACAGAAGAGGTCCTTTGCAGGTCTGGGAGAGGGAGGCTCTGAGCTGGGGGAGTCTTGATTGTAGTGCCTGGAGGTGCCTGCGCATTGCTGCAAGTGTGTGTTTCAGGAGTCGCAGGGAGAAGCGCTTCTGGAGGGTCTCAATGTTCTCCATGTAGATATTGTCACGGTTGGGGCCAAATTGGGAAGGCTTGAATGTGGATTGTAGTCCATTGGGGATGATCTGGTTCCGTAGGCAGGTACTAAGAAAGGTGATGTGGCTGTGGTAC
>JAHRHZ010000021.1:34485549-34497483 GCA_024137785.1 Ginglymostoma cirratum
TCAAGTTTTCCTGCTCCTATGATGCTGCTTGACCTGCTGTGTTCATCCAGCCCCATGCTTGTTATCTCGGATTCTCCAGCATCTGCAGTACCTTTTATCTCTCATCCAAATATATATTGCTAGAGCTAGTGAAAATGAAAGATTTAAAGCAATTAATGATTGCTTTATTAATGATTCTCCAGACTAAAATTGTACTGACAGTGATTTTGTTCTTTGTTGCCACAATGGTTGATAAATAGTAAATGATTAACCACATTTATAACATGCAACATTTCTAATGAGAAATATAAGAAACACTGCCATCCTTTAATCTTTACAATAGCCTCAGTGAAATCTCTTACCCTTTGCAAGCAGCAGGATTCAGAAAGACAGTAGCTTTCTTCACTTTTGCACTGATTGGCAGCAGCTGGTTTCCATATTCCTAAACGGAAACACAAATGACAAATAAAAAGGGACCTCTTGTCGCACAGTGGCAGTGTTCCTATCCATGGACTGGGAGGCCCGAGTTCAAGTCCCACTTTTTTCCAAAGATGTGTAATAACATCACTGAACTCGTTGATTAGAAAAACAGGTTCAATACAATAAAATAACACAAGCGTTGATCGCAAAATGTACGCACACTAGGGAATGAAAAGCAAATATCTCTCATGGATTCAGCAGAGATTCAGACAACTAGGTTTGAATGCTGTTTCGCTACTGGGACAGGATTAATAGCCTTTATCAATGGCTTTTAAAGGTCTTGCACAAAATGAGTCCGGGGACAATTTATACCAAGTTTCAAGTGATCAGATGCCTCCTTGCATTAATTTTCCTGAAAATCTCAGTCCCACTGAAGAAACGTCTATAAATGATTGAACTTGGAAATAAAAATGATATACTTGTGCAGATGGTGTTTCTATCCTATCCTGGAATGGGCACTTGGGTAATAATGAAGACACTTCCACTCAACATCAGACACGTACTGTGCCTGACATTGAAATGATTTGATGGGAAATCTACTTGGGATTTTACTCTACATCTAACTCATATCACACCTGACATGGGAGTGCTAAGTACTGACAATGAAGTTAAAACACGATCTGTTAATAATACTCTACCCCTATACAAAAGCAACCACAAAACGCATCCAACAATACAAGATGGAATTTTGGCCAGTAATCTGATATTTCATTTATACTGCCTAGTTTATTTATTTAAAAATATTTTACCTTGACCGATACAATGAAGCACTTAGGCATATATTAATAAAATCACAAACATTTTAAATGTTGGTAAAACAGCCGCTTAAGAACAGATTAACTGTCATATCAACTCAAACAAGTTACAACCCTGAAAATGCTTTCAAACTTTAAACATTATAAATAAACAGCTTACTTTTATTTATTTCAGAGTTTTAAGTTTCCATTTTGATCAACACCTGTCACTGTAATGGTAAGATGGTGCTCTGTACAATAGGTGAAGAAACATAGAACCTGGAAATGCATTGTGTTTTACGAATTTGCAACAACCTGCATGTGTTTACGTATAGGATGAATACCAGCGTTGTACCACGGCCAGGCACTAATAAAATGTCAGAAACTGTTAAAATTGTAATTACATAACAGAACATTATTGCAATGAAGTGCATATTTGTAGTTCTAACACATCTTAAAGGCTCTAACTTGGAGCTAGCTGAACGTTTTAAATATTCAGACTCAATTGTCACTTCAGACAGCTAAGTCCCAGGACTCACAGAGAAAAGCTACACAGGCCTTCCAGGTCACTTGTAACCCAAGATTCAACACAACAGGAATATAAACCTACGCACCAGTGTCAGAATACTGTTATTCTGCCTCTCTATTAGTTACAAACAGGAGCCTCATTAACCTTCTTAGCTTAACCTTTAAGGAATTGTACACAGAATTACTGAACCACTCCTGAAAATGCCATGTTTGTGGTGCTGACACAGTCATATAGAATCTACTGTCAGTAATAGCCCACAAAAATAACAGCAAACATTGACTGCTCACATTTTTCAATTAGATAGGGGTAGGTTGTCCAAGGTAGTAGAACAAAGCATAATTCTTTGTATATTTAGTCAAGGTAGGTAAAGAAACATTGGGAGCAATAGTCTTCTTGGAGCACAGATTTAATAATGTACCGATTGTACTTGCAATTACACAGTCCGGCAGGACTTTTGATGACATGAAAGAGTCAAATGGATATAAAAGCCACTTCTTAAAGTATACATCTAATGAGAGGAGATCAAGAGCAAAGAGACACCCAGGCAGCAAACAGCATCCTATCAGTCAATTATACGGTTAAAAAATATTCAGGTTTGCACTCAACAGTCTTTTGGGTTTGACATCATCAGTCTTTGATAGACCAAATGTCCCTTAAAATCAGGATGTTACCTTTATGTCCAATGTTTAGTCACAATAATATAAACTGATAGATACATCACAGTTGAAAACATGATGTTATATGAACTGGATGTTGCAATCTCATATTTGTACACATTCTGAAATACAAACAGAAAATGCTGGAGAAATTCAGGAAATCTGACAGCATCTGTTGAGAGAAACAGCATTAACATTTCAGGTCCAATATGATTCTTTTTTAGAACGAATTGAACATCTACCCCCAAAGCCTCAGTAAGTACACAGGCTAATTATAGAAGCTAACTAATCAGCAAAAAAAGTCATCCAATAATTTCCGATTGCCTTACCTCTGCCTGTTGACATGCTGCCCTGCGCAAGAGATTGTCCCTAAATAATACATTAGAAGATATGTTAAAGGACTATATGGAATTACAGACATTTTTATTGGAAGTACTGTTAGAAATCAATTTGAAACGAATAACTGCAAACATTTGTGTGAAAATATCCCACCAGACTTAAACTTTTACTTTTAACTTTCTTACGTTTTTAATATTCTTCAAAGTTGGGCAGAATAGTTAATGTTTCGGCACTAACTATAATATGTTATAATGCTTGTTCCAGTACAGAGCAGTTACATTATTAGGTAAAATCAAGTCAAATGTCTTGTGCTTTGTTTGCAATTCCTGCTTATTACATCTAATTTGTATGTCACAGCTGTCAATTTCAAACAAAATTACAATTGCATCATGCCTGAGGCAACAGAGGTATTATAATACAATGAACTTTTGGCATCAATACTTAGCTTTCAGTCCTCCCTGAACTAAGTGATGTTAGTGACCTTGAACAACCAGCTCTCTGATAAATTTTGATTATTTGATTTACAGAGTCTCAGCCTACTTCATTTAATTTTAAGATCTGGGATTTGACAACTACCTGCTGTTATAGAAATAGTCTAAAATGAGTAACCAAAACTGGCAGACAGAGGTCTTGTGGAAAGTTTGAGGTGATCCACATCAAATCTGCCCCCACCAAAAAATTCAAAAAGTAGGTGATTTGTTGATAAGAGATGATCTATGGAATTAAGGGGAAGAGGGCAATATCTATATTAAATTAGTTTAATGATAGGAAGCAGAGGGTAGTAGTGAATTGCATGTTTTTAAGACTGACAGGTGGTTCGCAGTGATGTCCCACAAAAGTCAGTTTTGGGTTCATTCCTCCTTTACATTTTAATAAACAATCTATCCTGGTTGATAGGAACAATGATGCAAAATGCATACAGATGGCGTGAGACTTAGCAATAAGGTAGACAGTGGTGATGGTAGTTTATAGACTTCAGGATGGCACAGAAATGAAGGTGAAATGAACAAAAGCATGGTAGATGGAGGGCACAGTGGAGAACTGTGAAATTATATATTTTGGAAGGACAAATATTAAAAAATAATACACTCTGCATGGCACAATTTTAAAATGCACAGTTGAGCAGAGAAACCTAAATACCCACATGCACACATCTTTAAAGGCTAGAGGCAATATTGATGTGCTGTTAAAGAAATCATATGGGTTTATAAATAGAAATGTAGAATACAAAAGCTAAACAATCACACTAGAACTATACAAATCATTGATTAAGCCTCAACTGAAATGTAATGAGCAATTTGCAACATGTATCAGAAAAGAGGGCCACAGAAACAAAGCAGAGAAGGTTGTTTAGGATGTTACCAAGGATGAAGGCGTTCCACTTATGTGGAAAGGTTGGAAAAATTAAACATATTTTTCTTCGTACACAGAAGGTGAATAGATGGCCTGCTAAAGGTTTAAGATCATGAGAGGCTTTGATAGAGAAGACAGAGAATAAAACTACTTCCTCTGTTGAATGGGGCAATAACCAGAGGTCTCAGATTCATAGATATTCAGCAAAAGTTTTAGAGTGGAGACTACAATTTTGCTTAATTCACAGTTGGCAGGATCTGGAACATTCTACTTGAAAGACACGGTCTATGGTAATTCCTTAAATGATTATAAAGGGTGCTGGACAGGTACCGGAACACAAGAAATGTTAAGTGTTACAGACAGAGAGTAGGGGAACTATGTCTAAATGCAGCTGTTCTTTCATAATGCCAGCAGGTGCATATTGGGCTGAATGGCCTTGTGTTGCACTGTAAACTGCTCTAATTCTGACAAGGTCAAAATCTGAAATACACTACAGATCATATCTCCCTAATCCAACACCCGCTGGTCCAGTAACCTCTTTGGGTTGTCATTCTCAGTAATTTTGGATTTTCCTGTTGTGGCATCAGAGGCTCTACTCTGATCTTCATTTTTATTACTTTTGGTTACACTTTGACCAGCTGGGTGACCTAAACCCATTTGTTGTTGTTCAACTGAATAACCATTCATCCATTAGGCAAATGATTGATACAAGTCAAGGTTAGGCCTTTTTCTTTCAAAAAAAAAAGTGTTTATACGTTGAATACATGTGGCTTCCCTTGGTCTGGCAAATTCTCTGATCTAGTTAAGGTGTCAAGACTGACAGATTAGGGCAATACCACATGTACCCCAAAAAAAGGGGGAATCCAATTCCATAGGAAATTAGAAATGACAATTAGTCGTGTTGCTGGAAAGGACTAGTTCATAGGGTTATGTGGAAAAAGCAGTGATATGGAGTTTAAAATGTTGGTCCAGCATGTTGGGCTGACTATCCTACTTCTGTCGAGTAAAATTCTATAATTCTATAAACATTTTCTTAAGTGGGCACTCTAAATTGTAAAAGATCAGAGGGTCTGCAGGTACATAAACCTTAAGTGCTAATTTAATGGTACAAAAGTAATTTAAAAATTCAACATAATGTTACTCTTTAACATAAAGGATTTGTAATACAAAGAAAAGAAATTATTCTTCGATTGTTCAGATGAAATCTAGAGTATTACGTACAGCTTTGTGAACCGAGAAGAGTATGTGGTCTTTGGAGGGAGCACAGTATTAATTCGCTAGACTACTAGGGCTTAAAGACATTGTCTTGAGAATGGAAAATGATTTGTTTGACGTGCTCGAACTGATAAAAATAAAACTCAGCACAGTCAATGCTGAGAAGCTACGTCCTCCAGTCAGGTGTGGAAGTCAGAACTGTAGGGCCCATTCTTAAAATTAGAGCTAAGCTACTTGAGAAACAAATTAAAAAGTACTTTTACACCACATGGAAATTATGGAATTCTCTACTTCAAAAGGTCATGTATTTAAATTCAAGTGAAATTTTGAAAACTGAAATAAATTGGTAAGAGAGAGCAATTTATTTGTTTAAAAGTATGTAAATGAAGTTGAGTAACTAAGCAGCCACAATCTAAATGAATAGTGAAACAGGCTGAAAGGTCTATTTCTGGTCTTGTGTCTCCACTCAATGACTGTCCCCGGAGGTTTAGAGCCCACCCACTTCACATCATTCTCTTCTGCTAAGATGTACAATTGTCAAATTCCTACCTGAATCTAAAACCCCTAAAAAGGTTATTATGTCACCCAGTCTATCTATACCTGCAACCATGGCCTGTGGCTTAAAAGAGCCTCCTAAAATTACGACCACATAGCAAGCATGCAATACTGGTTAGATTCTAGTTTTTATTACATGATCCACATAGACTTCAGTAAGACATTCAACAAGGTTCCGCACTGTGGACTGGTCAGCAAGGTTAGGTCACATGCATTATGGGGAATATTAGCCATTTGGATACAGAACTGGCTTGAAGGTGGTGCTGGGTTGCTTTTCAGACTGGAGGACTGTGAGCAGCGGTGTGTCAGAAGGATCGGTGCTAGGTCTCTGCTTTTCATCACTTATATAAATGATTTGACTATGAACATAGGAGGTAAGGCAAGTTTGCAGATTACAACAAAATTGAAGGTGTAGCAGACACCAGAGGAGGTTACCTCAGAATGCAATGGGATCTTGATCAGATGGGCCAATGTGCGGCAAATGGAGCTGTAATTTGGAAAGGCAAATCAGGGCAGGATTTATACACTTAACGGTAAGGTCCTGGGGAATGCTGCTGAACAAAGAGACTTTGAAGTGCCAGGTAGACAGCATAGTGAAGGTGTTTGGTGTGCTTGACGTTATTGGTCAGTGCTTTGAGTATAGGACTTGGGAGGTCATGTTGTGGCTGTACAGGGCATTGGTTTTGAATACCATGTGCAATTCTGGTCTCCCTGCCATAGGGAGGATGTTGTGAAACTTGAGAGGGTTCAGAATAGATCGACAAGGGTGTTGCCAGGGTTGGTGGGTTTGAGCTATAGGGAGAGGCTGAATAGGCTGGGGCTATTTCCCCCCCAACCCCGAGTGACAGAGGCTGAAGGGTGACATTATAGACGTTTATAAAATCATGACGGGCATGTATAGGATGATCAAGGTCTTTTCCTGGGGTTGGGTGGGGTGGGGTGGTTTCCAAAACTGGAGGGCATAGGTTTAAGGTGAGAAAAAGATTTAAAAGCCTCCTAAGGGGCAATGTTTTCACAGAGGGTGGCATGTGTATGGAATGACTTGCCAGAAGAAGCGATGGAGGCTGGTACAATTACAACATTTAAAAGACATCTGGATGGGTACATGAATAGGAAGAGTCGAGGGATATGGGCCAAATACTGGCACATGGGACTAGATTAATTTAGGGTATTTGGTCAGCACAGACAAGTTGGACCGAAGGGTCTGTTTCCATGCTGTACAGCTCGGTGACAGTGGGTGTGACTGATAACACTATAATTCTTTTTCTCCAGTTTCTATAGCTCACATACAAGAATGTAGTACGTATTGAATGACTCCAAGGAGTACATTGGTTCTATCGCAAGTGCATATTACAATTAGAAAGGAGTGACGCTAAGTTTGTATTATACAATAACATGTTTTAGCTGATGTCCCGGGTTATGCATTTTATAGCTGCTGCACCTTGTGTTACAGCAGTCTGAGTGAACGAACAGTTGCTAGCCCCAGTCCTGGTTAAAAGGTGGCTTTTAGACCCTGTCCCTTTTTATGATATGTTCACTCATGGGATATGGACATCACTGGTTGGCCAGCATTTACTGCCCGTCCCTAGTTGCCCTTTAGATGTTGATGGTGGTGAGCTGCCTTCTTGAACTGCTGCAGTCCATGTGGTCTAGGTCCATCTACAATGTCCTGAAGAAGGAAATTCCAGGGTTTTTACCCAACTACAGTGAAGGAACAACGTGCGGGTGGTGGTCCCAGTTAAAGTGCCGTTTGTATCCCACCCCACCCCCACCGGTCCCGGTCAAAGGCCGGGCTCTACCCTCCCCGGTTGAAGGACTCCCTAATACCGGTATCTCCTGTGCACCCAGTGCACTCCCCAGCTCAGTCCGCAAACCCCGGCCGCTGTTTTCTTCCAGTGATTTCGCAGCGTCTTTAACACTTTAGCCATTCCCTTGGTTCCAGATCCCGGCACCGATTTCACGCAAAATAAACCACTTTTAATCAACTCAGCAAATCCGGAAATGAAGCTTCCTCCTGTTCACATGGAGACCGGTTCCGTGTATAAAGTGGTCCGGCCACCAACAACCCGCTATCACACCCGTTCCGCTAATCAATCCCCAATAACATTCAGGGGCAAACTAACAGTGCCATACTTATGAAAACTTACTTTGTATATTAATATTTTTACAGCGAGAGAATTTTGTTCAGGATGGGAGAAGTTCTCAGTTCATGGAGGAAGTTACACGAAAACCATGAACAACACTTTAAACAGTAGCTGCACTGTGTTGGCCCGACTGAGCACAGCTACTTCCACATTCCTATAATATCCTCTCCTTCTTTGGGTAGGGGCCATATCCTCGACTGTCATTAAGTACTCTTGATGCCACCACATCTAGCTTACATGGAACCAAATAGATGGAAATCCGCTCAGGCTTTACTTCTCCGGTTTTCAGGCTGATCGTTCCTTGACACAATTTAATTATGTCATCACAAAAAAAAATCCATTTAAAATTATTTTAAACAAATTCAAATCTGTAATTCGAAACAATACACCAATAATGTTGCAAGATATTATAATTATAAGTAAGGGTGAAAATTGATTCAGAGATAGTGGGAACTGCCGATGCTGGAGAATCTGGGAATAACAAGGTGTGGAGCTGGATGTACTCAGCAGGCCAAGCAGCATCAGAGGAGCAGGAAAGCTGATGTTTCGGGCCTAGACCCCTTTTTCAGAAATGGGGGAGGGGAAGGGGGATCTGAAATAAATAGGGAGAGATGATGGAAGATGGATAAAGGAGCAGATAGGTGGAGAGGAGACAGACAGGTCAAAGAGACGGGGATGGAGCCAGAAAAGGTGAGTGTAGGTGGAGATAGGTCAGTCCAGGGAGGACGGACAGCTCAAAGAGGCGGGATGAGGCTGGTAGGTAGGAGCCCCACCACACCCGGCACTTTTCCCTGCAACCGCAGGAAGTGCTACACCTCCCCCCCTCACCTCCATCCCAGGCCCCAAGAAGACTTTCCACATCAAACAGATGTTCACCTGCACATTGGCTAATGTGGTATATTGTATCCGCTGTTCCCGATGTGGCCTCCTCTACATCGGGGAAACCAAGCAGAGGCTTGGAGACCACTTTGTGGAACACCTACACTCGGTTCGCGACAAACGACTGCACCTCCCAGTCGCAAACCATTTCAACTCCCCCTCCCACTCCTTGGACAACATGTCCATCCTGGGCCTCCTCTAGTGGCACAACGATGCCACCCGAAGGTTGCAGGAACAGCACCTCATATTTCGCTTGGGAACCCTGCAGCCCAATGGTATCAATGTGGACTTCACAAGCTTCAAAATCTCCCTTCCCCCACCGCATCCCAAAACCAGCCCAGCTCGTCTCCACCTCCCCAACCTGTCTGTCCTACCTCCTACCTCAAGCTCCACCCCCACCTACCTACCAGCCTCATCTCACCTTGACCTGTCCATCCTCCCTGGACTGACCTATCCCCATCATAATTCCCCACCTACACTCACCTTTACTGGCTCCATCCCCGCCTCTTTGACTTGTCTGTCTTCTCTCCACCTATCTGCTCCATTATCCATCTTCCATCCGCCTCCCCCTCTCTTCCTATTTATTTCAGAATCCCCTTCCCCTCCCCCATTTCTGAAGAAGGGTCCAGACCCGAAACATCAGCCTTCCTGCTCCTCTGATGCTGCTTGGCCTGTTGTGTTCATTCAGCTGTACACCTTCTTATCTCATAATTTTCAGTAACTTTTTTTGAGCAAAGAACATCCACTTTTAGATAGGGGAGACAGTGGGGCAATGATGATGTCCCTTGGTTTGGCTGATGGTCTTGCAATAAAATCCCACCATGGCAGCTGGTACAATTTAAATTGAATTAATACATCTTCAATTATAAAACTAGTCTCAGCAATGGTGACCGTAGCAATTATAATTAATTGTTGTTAAGCAAATAACCCAACTGGTTCACTAATGTCCTTCAGGGAGGAAATCAGCCATTCTTACTTGCCCTGGCCTACATGTGACACCAGACCCATAAAACGTCTCACCTGCCCTCTAAGTAGCCTGCAATTCAATCAATGCAAAAGCAATGAAGGGTGAGTAACACGCCAGCAATGCCCACATTGCAGGAAAGGACAAAAAAAAGTGCTTATTTGAAGGGTCTAGGCCCGAAACGTCAAGCTTTCCTGCTCCTATGATGCTGCTTGGCCTGCTGTGTTCATCCAGCCCCACACCTTGTTATCTTGGACTCTCCAGCATCTGCAGTATCTTTTATCTCTGCTTATTTGCTGTTACAAATTCATATAGGATGTTCTAGCATTATTTTCACAACTATCTGTGCAATGAAAGTATAACTGAGCAAGATTATTAGTGCACACTGATAGCAGAATTACAGAAGTTCCTCCTTGTAGGAGCGGTAAGTCGACATAGCTCATCTTTTTCAATGGTCTGCCATTTTGACTAGGTATGTACATCAGTGCAAGTTCACTGATTTAGTTAGAAAACTATTGCCTGCTTATATATGCAAAAAAGGTTATGCAAAAGTAGGGTAGAACAGTGGGTGAAGATGATTTTGCAATAAGAAGAAATGAGCAAATGGAAAGGCAAATTTGCGCAGAGAACTGTTGCCTGACATTGATTTGTTTGAAAAATTAAAAAGGTGTACAACAAATAAATATAATTTAAGGGCAAGGATATTACTTGAAAGTTCTACTTTCCTACTGATTGCAAAGAGGTAGATATTAATTGTTATCAAATTCTGGAACAACAAAGAACAAAGAAAATTACAGCACAGGAACAGGCCCTTCGGCCCTCCAAGCCTGCGCTGATCCAGATCCTCTATCTAAACCTGTCGCCCATTTTCCAAGAATCGGTACCCTCTGCTCCCTGCCCATTCATGTATCTGTCTAGATACATCTTAAATGACGCTATCGTGCCCGCCTCTACCACCGCTGCTGGCGTGTTCCAGGCACCCACCACCCTCTGCGTAAAGAACTTTCCACGCATATCTCCCTTAAACTTTTCCCCTCTCACCTTGAAATCGTGACCCCTAGTAATCGAGTCCCCCATTCTGGGAAAAAGTTTCTTGCTATCCACCCTGTCTATACCGCTCATGATTTTGTAGACCTCAATCAGGTCCCCCCACAACCTCCGTCTTTCAAATGTAAATAACCCTAATCTACTCAACCTCTCTTCATAGGCAGCGCCCTCCATACCAGGCAACATCCTGGTGAACCTCCTCTGCACCCTTTCCAAAGCATCCACATCCTTTTGGTAATGTGGCGACCAGAACTGTATGCAGAATTCCAAATGTGGTCGAACCAAAGTCCTATACAACTGTGACATGACCTGCCAACTCTTGTACTCAATACCCTATCCAATGAATGAAAGCATGCCGTATGCCTTCTTGACCATTCTATCAACCTGCGTTGCCACCTTCAGGGTACAACGGACCTGAACACCCAGATCTCTCTGTGCATCAATTTTCCCCAGGGCTTTTCCATTTACCGTATAGTTCGCTCTTGAATTGGATCTTCCAATCTGCATCACCTCGCATTTGCCTGGATTGAACTCCACCTGCCATTTCTCCGCCCAACTCTCCAATCTATCTATATTCTGCTGCATTCTCCGACAGTCCCCTTCACTATCTGCTACTCCACCAATCTTAGTGTCATCTGCAAACTTGCTAATCAGACCATCTATACCTTCCTCCAGATCATTTATGTATATCACAAACAATAGTGGTCCCAATACGGATCCCTGTGGAACACCACTGGTCACAGTTCTGTTTTGAGAAACTCCTTTCCACTACAACTCTCTGTCTCCTGTTGCCCCGCCAGTTCTCTATCCATCTAGCTAGTACACCCTGGACCCCATGCGACTTCACTTTCTCCATCAGCCTACCATGGGGAACCTTATCAAACGCCTTACTGAAGTCCATGTATATGACATCCACAGCCCTTCCCTCATCTATCAACTTTATCACTTCCTCAAAGAATCCATCAAGTTGGTAAGACATGACCTTCCCTGCACAAAACCATGCTGCCTATCACTAATAAGCCCATTTTCTTCCAAATGTAAATAGATCCTATCCCTCAGT
>JAHRHZ010000021.1:34497493-34610124 GCA_024137785.1 Ginglymostoma cirratum
ACTGAGGGATAGGATCTATTTACATTTGGAAGAAAATGGGCTTATTAGTGATAGGCAGCATGGTTTTGTGCAGGGAAGGTCATGTCTTACCAACTTGATGGATTCTTTGAGGAAGTGATAAAGTTGATAGATGAGGGAAGGGCTGTGGATGTCATATACATGGACTTCAGTAAGGCGTTTGATAAGGTTCCCCATGGTAGGCTGATGGAGAAAGTGAAGTCGCATGGGGTCCAGGGTGTACTAGCTAGATGGATAGAGAACTGGCGGGGCAACAGGAGACAGAGAGTTGTAGTGGAAAGGAGTTTCTCAAAACGGAGAACTGTGACCAGTGGTGTTCCACAGGGATCCGTATTGGGACCACTATTGTTTGTGATATACATAAATGATCTGGAGGAAGGTATAGATGGTCTGATTAGCAAGTTTGCAGATGACACTAAGATTGGTGGAGTAGCAGATAGTGAAGGGGACTGTCGGAGAATGCAGCAGAATATAGATAGATTGGAGAGTTGGGCGGAGAAATGGCAGGTGGAGTTCAATCCAGGCAAATGCGAGGTGATGCAGATTGGAAGATCCAATTCAAGAGCGAACTATACGGTAAATGGAAAAGCCCTGGGGAAAATTGATGCACAGAGAGATCTGGGTGTTCAGGTCCGTTGTACCCTGAAGGTGGCAACGCAGGTTGATAGAATGGTCAAGAAGGCATACGGCATGCTTTCATTCATTGGATAGGGTATTGAGTACAAGAGTTGGCAGGTCATGTCACAGTTGTATAGGACTTTGGTTCGACCACATTTGGAATTCTGCATACAGTTCTGGTCACCACATTACCAAAAGGATGTGGATGCTTTGGAAAGGGTGCAGAGGAGGTTCACCAGGATGTTGCTTGGTATGGAGGGCGCTGCCTATGAAGAGAGGTTGAGTAGATTAGGATTATTTACATTAGAAAGACGGAGGTTGAGGGGTGATCTGATTGAGGTCTACAAAATCATGAGTGGTATAGACAGGGTGTTGTGGATAAAGGTACCACCACCTGGTATATCAATAAACAACGCAGTGTTAGGTCTTGGGCGACATTAATTGACCTTACCCATAAAGTGTTTGATGCATTGCTATTGCCTTCAGCACCATGTCCCAACACCTGTAGGAAAAGTATGCTGACTACAGTTTGAAGTTTTCTTTCAGGGAAGGCAATGGCCTAGTGGTATTATCACTAGACTATTAATCCAGAGAATCAGGAAGTGTCCTGGGGACCTGGGCTTGAATCCCGCCATGGCAAATTGTGAAATTTGAATTCAATAAAAAAATCTGGAATTCAGAATCTACTGATGACCATGAAATCATTGCCAATTGTCAGGAAACACTCAGCTGGTTCACTAATGTCCTTCAGGGAAGAAAATCTGCCATCCTCACCTGCTCTGGCCTATCTGTGACTCCAGACCCACAGCAATGTGGTTGACTCTCAGTTACCCTCTGAAATAGCCATTCAGTTGTACCAATTGCTACAAAGTCTCAAAGAAATGAAACTGGATGGACCACCTGGCATCGACCTAGGCACCAGAAAAGACAACAGCAAAAACAGCCCTGTCAGCCCCGTGAAGTCCTCCTCACTAATATCCGGGAGCCAGAACCAAAATTGGGAGATCTGTCTTATAGACTGGTCAAGCAACAGCCTGACATTGTCTGTAGGGTATGATTCTGTGATTATGACTACGTCCCAGATACCACCATCAAAACCCCTGATGTGTCTTATCTCACCAGCAGTACAGACCTAGCAGAGATGGCGGCTCTGTGGTATACAGTCAGGAAGGAGTTGTCCTGCGAGTTCTCAACATTGACTTTGGACCCCACAAAGTCTCATGACTTCAGGTTAAACATGGGCAAGGAAACCTCCTGCTTATTACCATGTATTGTCCTCCTTTAACTGATGAATAAGTACTCCTTCGTGTTGAACAACGCTTGGAGGAGGCACTGAAGATGGCAAGTGAACAACAGGTACTCTGGGTGGGGGATTTCAGCATCCACCATCAAGAATGGCTCGGCAGCAGTACTACTGATCGAGCTGGTCAGGTCCTAAAGGACATAGCTGTCAGAATAGGTCTGCGGCAGGTGTGGAGGAGAAAACCAAAAAGGGAAAAACATACTTGACCTCATCCTTACCAATCTGCCAGCTGAAGATGCATCTGTCCATGACAGTATCAGTCAGAGCAACTACCGCACAGTCCTTGTGGAGACAAAGTCCCGCCTTCACATGGAGACTAACTTCTATCATGTTGTGTGGCACTATCACCATGCTAAATGTGACAAACTTTGAACAGATCTAGCAACTCAAGACTGGGCATCCATGAGGCCCCGTGGACCATCAACAGCAGCAGAATTGTACCCCAGAAAAATCTGCAACCTCATGGCCTAGCATATCCCCCACTCAACCATTACCATCTAGCCAGGGGATCGACTCTGGTTCAATGGAGAGTGCAGGGGGGCATGCCAGGAGCAGCACCAGGCATATCTGAAGATGAGGTGTCAACCTGTGAAGCCACCAAACAGGACTACTTGCACGCCAAACAGCATAAGCAGCAAGTGATAGACAGAGAGAAGCGATCCCACAACCAACGGATCAGATTTAAGCTCTGCAGTCCTGCCACATCCAGTCGTGAATGGTGGTGGATGACTAAACAACTCTCTGGAGGCGGAGGCTCCACAAATATCCCCATCCGCAAGGATGGAAGAGCCCAGCACATCAGTACAAATGATGAGGCTGAAGCTTTCACAACAAACTCCAGCCAGACGTATTGAGTGGATGATCCATCTCAGCCTCCTCCAGCAGTCACCAGCATTACAGATACCAGTCTTCAGCCAAATCGATTCACTCCACATGATATCAAGGAACGGTCGGAGGCATTGGATATTGCAAAGGCTACCAACGCTGACAATATTCAGGCAGTTGTACTGAAGACTTGTGCTCCAGAACTTGCCACTCCCCTAGCCAAGCACTGTACAGTACAGTTACAACACTGGCATCTACCTGACAAGGTGGAAAATTTCCCAAGTATGTCCTGTACATAAGAAGCAGGACAAATCCAACCCGACAAATTACTGTCCATCAGTCAACTCTCAATCATCAGTAAAGTGATGAAAGGTGTCATCAACAGTACTATCAAGCATCACCTGCTCAGCAATAACCTGGTTAGTGATGCCCAGTTTGGGTTCTGCCAGGACAACACAGCTCCTGCCCTCATTATAGTCTTGATTCAAACATGGACAAAAGGGCCGAATTCCAGAGGTGAGGTAAGAGTGACAGCCCTTGATATCAAGACTGCATTTGACCAAGTGTGGCATCAAGAAGCCCTGGCAAACTGGAATCAATGGGAATCCGGGGACAAATTCTCTGATGCTTAGTCATACCTGACGTATAGGAAGATGGTTGTGGCTGTTGCAGGTCAGTCATCTCAGCTCCAGGACATCTCTGCAGGAGTTCCTCAGGGTAGTGTCCTAGGCCCAGCCATCTTCAGCCACTTCATCAATGACCTTCCCTCCATCATAAGGTCAGAAGTAGGGATGTTTGCCAATGATTGCACAATGTTCAGCACCATTCACGACTCCTCAGACACTGAAGCAGTCCATGTCCAAATGCAACCCATGACCACTTCCATCTAGAAGAAGAAGGGCATGTGTAAAATGGGAAGACCACCACCTTCAAATTCCCCTCCAAGACACTCACCATGCTTACTTGGAAATAAATTGCTGTTCCTTCATTGTCGCTGGGTCAAAATCCTGGAATTCCCTCCCAACAAGGACAATACCCAGGGCTGGGCTGACAAATGGCAAGTAACATTCACGCCACACAAATGCCAGGTTATGACCATCACCAATAACAGAAAAACTAACCAGCGTCCCTTGATATTCAACGGTGTCACCATCACTGAATTCCCCCACTGTCAAAGTCCTGGGGGAGTTATCATTAACCAGAAACTCAACTGGACCACATAAACACAATGGCTACAAGAGCAGGTCAGACACTAGGACTACTGTGGCAGGTAACACGCCTCCTGACTCACCAAAACCTGTCCACCATCTATAAGGCACAAGGAATGTGATAAATGCTCCCCACTTTCCTGGATGAGTGCAGCACTCAAGAAGCTCGATACATCCAGGACAAAGCAACTCACTTGATTGGCACTACATCAATAAGCATCCACTCCCTCCACCACTGATGCTCAGTAGCAGCATTGTGTACTATCTACAAGATGCACTACTGAAATTCACCAAAGATCCTCAGACAGCACCTTCCAAACCCACGACCACTTTCATCTAGAAGGACAAGGGCAGCAGTAATATGGGAACACCATCACCTTCAAATTCCCCTCCAAGCCATCCTTACTTGGAAATAAATTGCTGTTCCTTCACTGTTGCTGGGTCAAAATCCTGGAATTCCCTCCCAAAGGGCATTGTGGGGCAACCCACAGCAGGAGGGCTGCAACGGTTCAAAAAGGCAGCTCAACACCACCACTAGGGATGGGCAATAAACGCTGCCCAGTCAGAGATACCCACATCTCACAAATGAATAAAAAAAAGCATACCCAAATAGTACGACGTGTAGCTCTGATTCACTGCTGACTTGTAGCATTGCTCAAAAGATTTAAACATGTTCCTTTTCTCACTTGCTAATGGAACCTGTGCAATTAGCACATGCCATCTTTTGGGAATGTTTTGCATTGACTTTCTGGTTTGTTCTTAGATCTGCACTTTCTCCTGTTAAATCCAGAAGAGATCATCTTTCATAACTTCTTTTTCCCCAGAAGTCTTTGCTTGTCTTCATTGGTCCTTTTATCATCATGGTATTTTTGCTATGATATTGTTGGTCTTGCTGCCACCACTTCCTTCCTCATCAGTCAAATATGTTGGCATAAAGAATCCTGTTGCCATGAAGAAAGAAGTCATCATCTTCAAAGGAAAAATACTTGGAAGTCTCTGAGATAAATATTTTACATTGAATTGTACTGTTGATTAGATTAGTGCTTGCAAAGCCCTCCTCATTAGAACATTCACCCTCCTTAATAATGGGCCTGTAGCAGAGCATAAACATATCTAAACTGAAAACAAAGCAACTTTTCAACCTCAAGTTTGAATTGACATATTGTACCATCCTAATTAAACACCTGAAAAGGTAACCTGCACTCCTCTGCACATTGACATTTGACTGACATTTAAGAAATGTAAGATTTATTTGAATTCTTATCAAGAGAAGCAGGAAATTGAATAGTAGAGGTTAAAGATGCCAGCACTCCACCACAGCAGCATTAAAGGAGGGGAAAGGATTAATTAAATCTGAAAACAGAATGTACAAAATAATTGAGAAGATATGTGGGTGAGTTTTAGCTATGAACAAAATTTTCCTTCCAACAAACTTCGAAAATGTAGTAAAGCATGAACGACAGCTGGTAAGGCATCAAAGTAGACCACAATTTCCTGAATGCAGCCAGGCCATCGCAAGCTATGTTCAGGGCAGACAGATTTACAAAAAAAAAAGCCTCAAACATACACTTGCTTCATTATCCACATAAGCACAAGGCCAAAGGTTACCATTTCATACCTTTACCAACATGGTAAAAGCAGGCATCCAGTACAGAAAATCTGTCCCCTTGCCACATGCCCACAATATTGGGTACTTCATCAATGTAAATGTAAAATCAGAAGATCTGATATTGCCAATTTTACATGATCAGTCAGCATCAGAATTAACTCCATTTCATCACTAAACTCTTTCTTCTAAAGGGTTTAAGTTGCTTACATTAAATAGTCCTCCTCACTTTTCCAAACCATGAAAGCAACTTTGTTGCCAACTGGTATTTGGTGAACCGTGCTGCTCCTAATAACTTTGCTAAGGTGAGGAGACAATTTGACAAATTACACTGACAGCAAAATGATTATTGTCTCTGAAAAAAAGTGTAATACTGTTAGAATCTGCTTAAATATTTGTTATAAGTAGGTCCATTCTGTGCTGGCACAGCAGCATTTCACACCGGCAGCACGTCTTGCTCACGCAGGACCATGGAATTGAAGTTCACTGAAAAACACATTCAGAAAAACAACAGTGTGGCTTGCCCACTATCTTATATTTACATTACTTGAACTATTGAGCCATTCTCTTCCTTTGAGGAGACAAAATTAGATGTTTAATGCTTCACTGGAAAAGCTCATAGTATATTAAATTTAGTTTGCAGTGACTTCCATGAATTATTTCCACATTATACCCAGCTCATATCAGAGATAGTAAGAACTGCTGATGCTGGAGTCAGCAATAACACAGTGTGGAGCTGGAGGAACACAGCAGGCCAGGCAGCATCAGAGGAGCAGGAAAGCTTGACATTTCAGGCCTAGACCCTTCATCAGAAAACTTTCCTGCTCCTACGATGCTGCTTGGCCTGCTGTGTTCATCCAGCCCCACAGCTTGTTATCTCAGATTCTCCAGCATTTGCAGTACCTTTTATCTCTAACTCTTAAGTTTAATTGTAAAGATGATGTAATAAAATCAATATTGATTCTATTTGTGAATGGAACAACATTGAGAACTATACATTTGCATTAGCCTTCCAGCCTGGAAACTCTGGCTCCCGGAACTGCGCAGCTTCAGCGACAAATGAACATCATCTCCTCCCTCCATCCTCTTCCTTCTCATTCACCCCCCTCCCTCACCTTCACCTCGCAAAGCCCTACTCCCCACCCTCACTTTCTCCTTTTCCATTTCTTCGCTCTTCGCTTCCTCCTAGTCCCTCCTCCGCAGCCGCTGCTGTGCGAGCTCCCGCTCTTTTAATACTCCGCCTCCATTGGCCAATGAGTTGCTACCCGGAGCACGCGAAGCTTCCTATTGGTCTAAAGAATAAAATGGAACGAACGGTGTCAGAAACAATATGCGGAGGGCGCGAGGAGAGAAAAACACAGCAACCAGAGAGAGAAAGGGATGAAAGTCAGAGAAAAACAGTAGTAGGAGAGAGAAGGTGAAAGTCAGAGAAAAAAACAGCAACACGAGAGAGAGAAAAGGTGAAAGTCAGAGAGAAAAATAGCAACACGAGAGAGAGAGGTGAAAGAGAGAAAAACAGCAACACGAGAGAGAGAAGGTGAAAGTCAGAGAGAAAAACAGCGACACAAGAGAGAGGTGAAAGTCAGAGAAAAACAGCAACACGAGAGAGAATGTGAAAATCGGAGAGAAAAACAGCAACACGAGAGAGAGGTGAAAGTCAGAGAAAAAAACATCAACACAAGAGATAGAGAGAAGGTGAAAGTCAGAGAGAAAAACAGCAACACGAGAGAGAGAGGTGAAAGAGAGAAAAAAACAGCAACACGAGAGAGAGAAGGTGAAAGAGGGAAAAACAGCAACACGAGAGAGGTGAAAGTCAGAGAAAAAAACACCAACACGAGATAGAGAGTGAAGGTGAAAGTCCGAGAGAAAAACAGCAACACGAGAGTGAGGTCAGAGAGACAAACTGCAGAAGCAGGAGCGGAAGCGGGCAGATGCGATTAAAAACCTCGGCTAGAATTGCAGGGCTTGTTTATTTGTTACAATTTGAGTGGATTAAATGTGCTACAGAATGAGCTATTTATTTCTTATTCCGCACTGGTAATTGTGTGATATGGTCAGTGTGTTCTACTACAAATGGCAATAAATATCACACAGTCAGACTTAGGTTTGGTGTTATATACAGATTATAATTTATCAGAAAACGATCATGGAACTAGTACAAGACACTATCTAGTCTGGTAACAAAACTGTCTTTAATCTTGTTTTCAGTATTCAGAATGAAGTCCTTGAATGTTACAATGGGCACTGACCTCTTGGTGCCCTTGCTAACTCCCTCATGTGGTTGGAGCAGTGAAAGGCAGTGAACGGAAATGCGCTATCGCTTCTTTATATTACTGTTTTTGGTATTGAAGCAGATTTTTCTTTCAATGCTCATTCAACTGAGCCACGAACTACTCAAGTACTTTAGGTATATGAATTGTGAACAGTAGCTTCCTTACCACCTGATTGCAATTTTCCTTTTGATGAACGATAGAAAGTTAAAACTCGGTAGGCTGGGGTTGCTTTCCTTAGAGTCGAGAAGGCCAAGAGGGAATCTGATTGAGTTGTACAAAATTATGAGGGACATAGGATAAGCTTTTCCCCTTAGAGGTATTGATAACCCGCAGGCATATATTTAAGATAAGGGGCAGGATGTTTAGATGGGAGTTAAGGAAGAATTTTCTTCATGCAGAGGATTTTGGGTATCTGGAACTCATTGCCTGGAACAGAAACCATCACAGTATTTGAGAAGTAGTTAGACTTGAAGTACTCTACAAGTCTAAGCCCAGTGTTTGATAACTAGTGTGGAAACAGTGAAGGGCTTCTTTCCATGTTGCAAAACTCTGTGGCTCTAAAACCGACCTTGTTTTGAAATTCCTGTCAATGATTTCAAACAATACACACTTTAAACTTCTAAATCAAAGTCCCCTTGTTGCATTGTCACTTAGGACATAACTATATTAACTTGTACAACTGCTGTTTGCTAACAATTGAATTCCGGTGTCTGACAGGCATGAAGACAAGGCTGAGAGACTAAATGTATATGCTTGGATTTCTAGAAAGCCTTCAATAACATGTTATAGGCACAAAAACAACATGCAAGTTTTGTAGGGTCAGGAACACGGTAACAAAATGAAATAAGAGATGGATACAAAACAAAAAAAAAAGGTTAGGAGCTGAATGAAGTTTTGCAGACTGACAAATTGGGAAATGGTACCCTACAGGGATTCATGCTAAGGCCACTGTGTTCACCGTGTATATCTATACCTATATGTGTATATATACATACATGTTTGTTTGCTCTTAGAAATTATAAATATGACAGGAATTTGCTGATGATGACAAGTTAGGGATATAGCTAATGATGATGAGGTGTACACCTGAAGAATAAAACAAACAGGTATTCAGATGTAGTGGGTAAGTGTTAAATTTAGATTCAAAGTGTGGGGAATATGTATATGCACATTTGGGTCAAATGACCTGTTTCTTTGCTATAGATTCTACAGTGATTGGAATGAGGGCCAGTTGGATCTTGTTGACTATGAGATCCTTGATTGGGGTTGTTAACCTAGGCCAATCAGGGAGCCCTGGCTGACAGATATAAACAGGAGGTTCAGAGGGTCTCTCCATTCTAGGGACTGGCTCTGAGCTGGCTCTGTACTGAGCATACAAAAATAAAGGGTAACTTGCTGACAAGACACTGGCGTCTGTGCTGTTATTTCAGATTCTGTGTTATTTCAAATAAGATATGTTGATTAAATCACTCACATCAGATTCTTTATAATCTACTGAAATAGATAATGGAGTCCTATGATTAATTTAGTTAGGTAAGATCTAATTGAGAAATATCATCAATTCATGTATCTCAATATTTCATAGGACAGTATCACAGAATGTATTTACACAAGTCTAATCTGTGAAATAGATAGATCTGCTAGTCACATTTAAAGATTCCACATTTCTGCATATGTCTTGGTTTCAGATTTAAATGGAGAGCTCTGGAGAATGCACTAGCCCTTACACAGATGCTAGCCCTAGCTTTTTGGCAATGCTGCAGGAAGTGGAGCCTCGGGTGGCTCGTCGTCGCCTTTCTCAAGCCCGACACCGTGCAAAGCTGGCAGGGCTTTTCAATCATCTACGAGACACAGTATGTCCTCAGTCCAAAAGGACCAAGAGAACCACTTCAAAAGTAAGAGAGGTTTGAGCATCAGTTTAAAAACAAAATACTGCATATGCTGGAATTCTGAAGTAAAAACTGGAATACTCTGCTGCTCCAACAGTAACTGTGGAGGAAAAATCAGAATTCACATTTCATCTCAATGACTTTTCATCAGAAATGCTTTTTTGATAATTGAGCAACTGTAGTCTGACCCTTGAGACTAATCAAATATGATCTGGTTTATAACCAAAATAGAAATTGCGGGAAAATCTCAGCAGATCTGCAGCATCTGTAAGCAGAAAGCCAAGTCAATGTTTTGGTTCCATCAGATGAAGGGTCTGTATTGTTGACTTTGCTTCCACTCCACAGATGCTGCCAGATCTGCTGAGTTTCTCTGGCAATTTCTGTTTTTGTTTCAGATTGCCATCATCCATAGTTCTTTGTTTTCTTTTTGCGATCTGCTGTGTGTAGCATGTCATGCACGAGATAAAAGGCTCTCAAGGAAGCATCAGAAGATAACATCCATATTTTCAATTATGTATCAACAAACTGTTATTTGAATTGAAATCTTGTTTATATTACAAAATTTAGAGTTATATATGTCTCAGTCT
Source organism: Ginglymostoma cirratum (assembly GCA_024137785.1). Lineage (NCBI taxonomy): Eukaryota > Metazoa > Chordata > Chondrichthyes > Orectolobiformes > Ginglymostomatidae > Ginglymostoma > Ginglymostoma cirratum. The sequence continues at coordinate 34,507,821 of JAHRHZ010000021.1, forward strand.
TTGTTGTATAATATGTTGCATTTTCTCTTTTAAGATAGAGATGAAATATAGTAAACTTTGAAAACAATATGAAACGAATTACATTGTATCTATCTCATTTTATGCCTACAAAGCCTGCTATCTTCCTTTGATTTGAATCTATAGAAAATGGTAAATTGTACAGCATCAGAATTGTTCCCCTCTTCCTAGTATGTACTGTATAGTAGTTGCCATGAGGAATAAAACATGAGACTTCCTATTTTACTTTGATTTTAACAAAACAGTTCTTTCATCTGAATTGATACCATAGAATTAAATGACTTTCTTTATGTTAAGGCATGGCTAAACATTTAATATAAATTGTATTTTACTTGAAGTGGCAGGTACTGCGTAAGGCAAAGAATTACATCTTGGACTTAGAAAGAAAGCTAGAAAATTTGCTGAAACTTAAAGGTCAGTATATAAATAGAGTCATAGAGTCATACAGTGCGGAAATGGACCTCTCGGTGCAACCAGTCCCTGCCGAACATAATCCCAAACTAAATTAGTCACACATTCCTGTACTTGGCCCATAGCCCTCCAACATTTCTTTTACATGTGCCTATCCAAATGTCTTTAAAGATTGTAACTGCACCCACATTCACTACTTCCTCTGGAGGTTCATTCCACACAAGAAACCCTCTCTGTTAAAAAAAAAAGCCTCTTGTGTCTTTTTTTTTAAATCTTTCTCCTCTCACCTTAAATACATGCTGTCTAATCTTGATATTCCCCCATCCTAGGGAGAAGATACATGCCATTCACCTTATGCACAAGTATCATAATAATTCAGTTTTTAATTCCACATTCAGTGAAATGTCAGCAAGCAAAAAATATAGTCACTGATTTCTGATAATACTGTGAGTTTAAAATGGTACATAAAGTTTAGTTTGGATTAAAAGTTGTTTCTAGAGTGCAGAAGCAAATAGAGAACTGGGTGGAGAAGAAAAAGATTGTGGGATACAACTCCACAAGTACAATAAGATCCTCTATTTGTTTCCTTTTTCTCACTGAGCAAGCCAGCATTTAATGATTGGTAACATTTATGGAACAGATCATGTCAAGAGTTGTTTGGTAGCAGCATTCAGTTTTACCCAGCACTAGAGGAAAGGGCTTATCGTAAGCTTTTCGATAGGTCACTAAAGATAGTTTGGGAAATACTGAAGAAGATGACCAAAGGTTACAGGCAAGAACTGAGATTGTAAGGGAGTGACATTTCAGGAGTGTTGTAGTTAACTGTTTGGACAGGCAGCTGATCTACACAGATTCTGCACAGCGTACTTAATGAGGAATCAAGAGCATCTGGATGGCTGTATGCTGTTAGAACTCAGGAAGAATTCCCAGAAATTAGTAGGTAGCTAGTTGTTTAAGCCAGGCCTCAGAAGAAGTCCTGGTGTGTTAGGAAAATGGAAAGGAAGGTTGTGAGAGGCTTAGAAGAAGCATGCAAGCATTATATTTCAATACAGCTGAGAATGTGGGATTTGAAAAGCTTCCCAGCAGTATTTGTTTGATGTAACTGAGCAAGATTGGAGCTTGAGGAAAAGAAAATATGAGGCGGGATCAGCTCATTAAAACTGGCTGTTGATGATCAGCTAGAGTAATGCTTGTGATTGAGTGCAGGGGAACCAGGGAGCTGGTAAGGAAAGGAGGGTGAAATTGACCAAAATGGGAGAAGTCATTGAGGCACTCCACGGTGTAGTAGTTCTTGAGATGGAGTTCCAAGGCCAGATCAACAAAAGTGAAGAATTGTGAAATTTAATGAGATTTGATGGCCTTCTGCAATCATTAGTGTCTTTATCTCATTTGCTATTTGACACATGCTGTGAGCTATTCAATCACAGTCTATTGCCATGTTAACCACGTTTTTATCCTGGGTGTTATAAGTAAGTTATACAAGTATTGTAGATTATATTACTGTTTGATTGTTACCTTCTAAGGGGGATGCTGGGTTTGATGAAGGGAGGAGGCTAAATGACTGGTTTATGTAGGGTGTGGATTTTGAAGGAGGTGGGTGAAGGCCGAGGAGAAATGTGGGGTGAAGGAAATAAAGACAGTAGGATGAATGAGGGAGATGTGGGGCACATTCAAATCCTCCCTTTGCTGCTGCCACAACTGAAGCACTACCTACCCCTCCCACCACTCAACTGAAGGTGAATTTCTCCAGCTCAACAACCGTTGTTCTCTTCCCCCTCCCCAGCCAAAATTAACTTCACCTGTGGTCACTTGAGGCTTCTGGCATTATTAGGGGATCACAGAGAAAAAGGTTTGCAAAGGACCTGAAAAGAAGTGGGTAATGACACAGTAAATGTGTTGATCTTGATTTACACAATTCTGCAAAGATTCCATTGGACTAAAAGGTAGCAAATATAACTCCTCCATTCAAGAAGGGAGAAAAGCAGGAAACTGTATGCGTTTGTTTATCATGGAGACGTTATTAGAATTCATCATTTAGGATGTTATAGCTGGGTACTTAGGAAAATTCCAGGTAATCGGGAAGAGTCAGCAAAACCATTTTTAACAGATTAATTGGAGTTCTCTGAAGGAATGATGTGTGCTATGGATAAAGAGGACCTGTAGATGTACTGTGCTTGGATTTCCAGAAGGCATATGACGCGTGCCACATGAAAGATAATTATGCAAAATAGGTGCTCGTGGTGTAGGGGGCAACATATTGACAAGGATAGAAGATTGAACTGGATCTTCCTCTGATTGGCAGGATGTGATGAATGGAGTCATGCAGGCGCCAGTGCTGGGCCCTCAGTTTTTTACAATTTATATAAATGACTGATTAGGGGAGTAACATCATGGTAACTGAATTTGCAGATGACAAAGATATTTAGGAAAAGTATGTTGTGAAGAGAATGTAAAGAGGTTGCAGATGGATACAGATAGGTTGAATGAGTAGGCAAAAATCTTGTCAGATGTAATATAATTTGGGAAAATGTAAAGTTGTTCACTTTGACAGGAAGAATAAAAAAGCAGATTACTTAAAGAGTCCTGCAGAGGTACAGAGAGATATAATTGGCCGAGTGCATGAGTTCACAAAAACTTACTGTGCAGGTGCTGCAACTAATTACGAAGGCTAATAGAATGCTATCCTGTTTTATGAGAGCAATTGAACATAAAAGTAAGGATCTTATGCTTCAGTTATACAGAACATTAGAGAGGTCACTTCCCAAGTACTGTGTGCAGTCACCTTGTTTAAGGAAGGATGTAGGTGTGTCGGAGCTGGTTAAGAAGTGATTTACTAAGTTCATACTGGGAATGAGTCAGTTGTCATGAACGGTTGGACAGACTGGGGCCTGTTTCCTTTGGAGTTTAGAACAGTTGGGGATGTCTTGATTGAAGTTTACAAGGCATGTGAGAAAGACATTATTAGAATAATTACAGGGAATTTCAGTATGTAAATGGACTGGGAAAATCAGATTGGTAGTGGATCCCAAGAAAATAAATTTGTGGAATGTCCAGGACTTGTTATTTTTGGAGTAGCTTGTGGTAGATCCTACTAGAGATAGATATTTCTGAATTTGGTGATGTGTAATTAGGCAGACTTGATTAGGGAGCTTAAGGTCAAGGAACCCCTTAGGGGACAGTGACCACAATATAATAAAATTTACCTTCCAGTTTGAGAAGGAGAAGCTAGAATCAAATATAACATTATTACAGTTGAGCAAAAGTAATTAGAAAGACATGAGGGAGATTCTGGCCAGAGTTGATTGGAAAAGGAGCCTAGTAAGTAAAATGGTAGGGCAGCAAAGGCAGGAGTTCCTGGGGGTAATTTGCGAGGCACAGCAGAAATCCGTCCCAGGGAAGAAGAAACATAATAAGAGGAGGATGAGGCAACCACGGCTGACAAAGGTAGTTATGACATTGTAAAAATAAAAGAAAAAATATACAATGTGAAAGGTTTAGTGGGAAGCCTTTAAAAACTAGTAAAGGATAACAAAAAAAGGTGGAGAATACGAAATATGAGGGTAAGTTAGCTAATAATATAAAAGAAGATGGCAAACATTTTTCTAGATATATAAAAGATAAGAGAGACGCACAAGTGGAGATTGGACCACTGGAAAATGAGGCTGGAGAAGTAGTAATGGGGAACAAAGAAATGGAAGAGAAACCAAGGAGGCATTTTGTATCGTTCTCCATGTTACAAGATACAAGTAGCGTACCAGAACTTCAGAAGAGTCAGGGGACAGAGGTAAGTGTAGTGGCCATCACTAAAGAGAAGGTACTGGGGAAACTGAAAGGTCTAAATGTGGATAAATCACCCAGACCAGAGGGACTATACCCCAGAGTTCTCAAGAAGAAAGCTGAGGAGATTGTGAAGGCATCAGTGGTGATCTTTCAGGAATCACTGGAGACAGGGAGGGTCCAAGAGGACTGGAAAATGGTTAGTGTAAACCCTGATTAACAAGGGAGAGGGGCAGAAGATGGAAAATTCTAGGCCAGTTAGTCTGACCTCAGTTGTTGGTAAAATTTTAGAGTTCATTAATAAGGGTGAGATTGCAGATTGTTTGGAGGTGCATGGTAAAGTAGGGCTGAGTTAACACAGCTTTGTCAAGAGGAAGTCATGTCTGACAAATCTGTTAGAATTTTCTGAAGAATTAGCGAACATGTTAGATAAAGGAGAGCCAGTGGATGTGAACTATTTGGATTTCCAGAAGGTGCCGTGCTCGAGGCTGTTGGATGAGATAAGAATCCATTGAGTTAGGGGCAAGGTACTGGCTTCTATCAAGGATTGGCTGACTGGCAGAAGGCAGAGAGTAGGGATAAAGGGGACTTCTTCAGGATGGCAGCCAGTGATCAGTGGAGCTCTGCACGGATCAATGTTGGGTCCACAACTATTCATGTTATACAGTAACAATCTGGACAGGGGAACTGAGGGCATTGTTGCTCAGTTTGCAGACACAAAGATAGGTTGAGGGACAGGTTGTGTTGAGGAAGCAGGGAGGCAGGAAAAGGACTTGGACAGGCTACGAGAGTGGACAAAGAAGTGTCAGATGCAATACAGTGCAGAAAGTATGAGGTCCTGCACTTTGATAGGAAGAATAGAAACATAGACTGTTTTCTAAATGGGGAAAGGCTTTGGAAATCTGAAGCAGAAAAGGACCTCGGAATCATAGTTCAGGAATTTTTTAAGGTTAATGTGCAGATTCAGTTGATAGTTAGGAGGGCACATGCTATGTAAGCATTAATTTTGAAAAGCTAGAATATAAGAGCAGAGATGTACTGTTGAGCCTGTACAAGGCTCTGGCCTGACAGCGTTTGGAATATTGTAAGAAGTGTTAAGCCCTAATCTAAGGAAAGATGTGCTGGCTTTAGACCTGGTACAGAGGAGGTTCACAAGAATGAAGGGCTTTGAGGAACGTTTGAGGATTCTGCATCTGTACTCGATGGAGTTGAGAAGGATGAGTGGGGAAATCATTGAAACTCACAGAATACTGAGAGGCCAGGACAGCGTGGACACGGAGTAAATGTTTCCACTAGTAGGAGAGACTAGGACCCAAGGGCACAGCCTTAGAGTGTAGAAATGATCTTTTAGAACTGAGATGAAGAGGAATTTCTTTTCAGCTGGAGGATGGTGAATCTGTGGAACTTATTGTCGCAGGGGTCTGTGGAGGCCAAGGCATTGAGAGTAATTAAGACAGAGATAGATATGTTCTTGATTAGTGATGGAATCAAGGGTTATGGGGAGAAGGCAGGAGAATGGGGTTGAGAAACATAGCAGACCTAATTGAATGGCGGAGCAGTCTCAGTGGGCCGAATGGCCTAATTCTGCTCCTGTTTTGTATGATCTGTATTGCGTTTAAAATTCCCCACAATTATTGCCATGCCTCTGTGACAGCTTCCCATTATTTCTTCCATTATGCTCCAGTCAACTGTACGGTTATAGTTAGACGGTATGTCTACCACTCCCACGTATATCAGATATATTCATAATTGGAGGTGTACTTACAAAAGGTTTCACTTTTGAGTAGCTAGAGGCATGTTTATCACAATCGCCGTGCTCTGCATTCTTGACTATGAATGGAGCAAAGCAGTGCTCTCTTCCTTTTATGCCTTCAGGACATCCAAAAATATTGTTATTTCTTTATAGCTCTGGTTTTGTAACATTCTTGTGAAAAGGCTTACATCAGTTCAATTTTTTTAATGCAAGCTTATAGCAATATTTGTTCAATAGTGTTTCAAACTGTAGCTAAATAGAACTTCTATGAGCTTCACAAATCTGATTAACTTCTCTGATACCCCACAAAATGACAGAAGCATATCACCTGGAAGATGGGCATCCGTCAAACTTGGAAGAAGTAAAAGAGCAATACGTCAATTACTACAAGGAGCATTGGTACGGTATGACAAACATCACAGATATACTTACTATAGGAATAATTAATTCAGTATGGACACCAAAATACGGCCTTTTCTTCAAATGGGACCATTATTCCAGTTTAATGGTTTGAACTCCCATATGTGCTGTAATCTAAAGGGAGCAAGGCCTCATGGAGATAGAGCTTTTTAACCTTGCTCTGTGAATATGCTTCAAGTTATTTTGGCCCATTATGAACAGCTCATTTTAACAGATGATGTGAACTTTGTTATTAATTCTTGATCTTCTCATGTTTGATGATAGTCATAATCATAGCTCTGAATGCAAAATCTCAACTAAATTTGTTTATTTTTGTTATTTTGTGTGTTCCAATTGGGAATGGCAGTCATTGACATTCAGTTTGAGACAAACTTTTAGTATTTTCACATTTAGATGAGTGATTAAAGCCCATTGTGGTCATGATATTGGTTGCTCTGTTAACTTTGGTTGATATCAGCATCAGGCATCCATGGTGGATGAGCAGACCAGGAACCTGACGACTGATGGTCTGCCTCTGACCTGCAGGGTTCATCTTTAAACAGGGACATCAAGTTGTGATGACAATTTAACCAGTGACCTGAACAAGAAAGCTCTTCTGGTTTCCTGCAAGACAGAACTCGTCAGAAGAACCACGAAGAGTTAGTTTTAAATTTTCGTTACTTTCCTTGCAGGACAAGCGTGCCCTTTCAGTACTCATAAAGAATGTCAGGCCTCATTTCTCCAGATGCACCCTCTTGCTGTTGCCAGTCAACTTCCTGTGTTTTGACCGTGAGACCCCCAAATCTCTCCCTCACAATGTAAGTGAGAAAAAGGGATCATTTCACTGCTCCTCTTAGCAGCCCCCTGCCACTAAACATTTTGCTCATACTCAAGCAGACAACTGATTGGAGCATGTAAATGAAAACCAAGGGTTAAATTATCTTGGGTCTGACACATCAGAGGCCAGGGAAGAGATTCAGCTGTTCTTGAATATCACCCACCTGATTCCTGCCCCAAGTTAAATCAGAACTTTTGTATACTTTACTTGGCTTGTCTTTCAGAGTGCTGCACACCAATATGTATCTAAAAATTCAGTAATTCCTTTAGAATTTTGAAGGCAATGCCATTCAAGAGTTGTCACACTTTAGGGAGGAGATTGTTGGGGGAGTTTCAGTTCACATCAATGGCACCTAAAGCAATACATGGCAAATGGATCCCAAAATGTTTCTTTGTGCTGCATGGGGAGGCGTCCATCATTTAGTAGAGGGCAAAGTTGCTTTTGTTTTGAGGATGGGTTTGTACATCCTAGTGAAAGGATTGTTAGGAGATAGAAAGAAATAAAAAGATATTTACTACTGCCTTTGGTTCTAAAGCTGAAATTGTTTTGATCCACTGCAGTGGGTTGGCAACTTGGTGGAGGAGGCAAAAAGTTAGGTGCATGACAATGGCACATGCCATCACTTGTGATTTTACTCTCAGTGGGACAGGTGTGAAATGGCATGCTTGCTCGTGGACCAATTGAGGTCTTTAAATGGCTTTAAGGACCCCTTCTCACGCTGCTGGAAATTTACCTGCAATGGAGGAGCCTGGTGTCAAGTATCCAAGTGGTGAATGGACTGGTGACCCCACAAGGCGGATGTCTGCTTTTCAGAAACCCTGTGGCTTTTGGAGAGCTCCACTCCTTGTCAGCTCAATTCCCTTAATTCCACCGAAGTCTACCCAGACTCCTTGACAATAGCTATTAGCCTGATCCTGATGAGATGATGAACTTACCTTTGTCTGGTTCTACTTCAGGGGATTGCCTTCAATCCAGCAGTGGTCACTGCAGGGTGGGCTAAGGCTGATTTTTATGCTGTAAGGCCTTCGGTTCTTCAAGTTAAACTATCCTAAACGAGAATCTGTACGGAATGGCAGAAGGCTGCCACTGAATGCTATTACTATAATTCTAAATGACAGACATAGAATGCCAGAGTCCCTGATGCAAAACCCTTAGTGGTGAATATGGGCAGGAGGAGAGATGCCATGGTCTCACTGGGTTCAAGATGCCCTTAAGTACAATACTCAGAGGAATTGGGGGACCAATGAGGTCAATTCCTGATTTTTCTGAGGGCCCGACAGCAGTGCCATAAGACGTCAGCTTACCCAGGAAAGTGGTCAAAGTCAAAAAATGAATTTTTGTATGATATACGTTACCCACCGTTACACCAACATCTCATGTTACATAATGCATTACGTTGTTATAACATTTCTTGGTAGACAGAACTCACACTGACCTACAGAATTCCATCTTGCTTTTACGCACTTACCAATATCGCTAATATCACATCCACCTCTCATTACCACCATATTCCTCTAGCTATTTAAATATAGCAAGAAAAGCACTGACATTCTTCCCTTTCTCTCATTGGACAAGGGTGGCATACAGTTGTCAGGAGCAGAGTACAACTGCTGGAGAAACAAAGAAACTCTTGAATCCTATGGAGGAGATGATTGTCCAAATCAGCCTTACAAAGCTCATGATGCGCACTATCACTGAGAACATTCAGTATGATTGTGTATTCCTATTTTATACCCCTTCTCAAATCCCAGCATGCATTTATCATGCTATTTGGCATCATGGACAAGCTGCAAATGGACCTCTTGCTTTCCATCTCACCCATCTCTAACTCGCCCAATTGAGTTCTTGCTTTCAAATAAATAAGACCTGCCGTGTAATTTAGCTTAAAGAGAAGCATTGAGAGCAAAACCATGCTATTGATAAAGAGAAACACCCCATTTGCTAAAGCACTCCGAACACAAGCTCAGGTACTGACACCATGCATTCCTGATAGACTCTATAAAGTTGGGATCAATAGGTAGTGAGTCACTGGGGAAGCTGGAATTTTGCTGGGAAGAGGACGATTGGTGTGTCAGTTTACTGGAGGCTGAGGTGGCAGACAAGCCACTGCAGAGGACTCAGATGTGAACCTTGATGGGATGGTGTAAAGGAGGTCACTGGTGGTTGCGTGCATTAAGGTACTGGGTCCATTGGCAGTTCTGCCTTGTAGTTTCTTATCTCTGTCAAGGAGCATGCAGAGGTTTGGCTCCAACCTTGTGCAGAGTTTGCTCACTTTACCGCCTCACCATCATCCCCCTATTGTGCTGATGATCCGGAGACATTGTTACAACTGTTTCCTTACTAATTACTGCCTTTATGTGGGCAGGTCTTTTATACCTCTGCTCTCCCTGTGAAGATGCAGCAATTCTCTCAGGCAAACTCAGTAACTCACTCCAAAGTACTTTCAGATACTTTGCCAAAACAGAAGTTCTTCAGAATCATCTTATCTGCAAATTGTTTGCCTGGCCCTTTGGTAAAGCTGAACATTTGGGCTGCAGTGAGTGAATATTCATTGAATGGACTCTTGTGGTTTGAATTTGGGAAATGGGCATGCATCAGCAGATAGGGTTGCATGGCAGATAGGATGTCTTTAAATGGCTTCCTACACACAGGAGATGCCTGCTCGAACATGCTCCTCAAGATAATGTGCCTTGTGGGCTTCATAGGAAGTGGATGATTGCACAGCTCACAGACCAGGACAGTGTCAGCTTCAGCAATGAGTGGCAATATCGCAAATGTATGAAAAAAATTCTAAGAGTTGCATCAATTCAAAAGTGATTGAAATGCTGGTCCGTATGACTTGGCAACCCTTGATCTGGAAGGAAGTTATACCAGAAGCTATATTGGTGGCAGTCAGAAAAAGACAGCAACAGTCAGAGGAGCTAGAGGCTGAAGGCACCCATACAGACGCAGAAAGCAGGCGGAGACAAAAAGAGGGGCATAGTTGATTCTTGTCATTGACAAGAAACAAGTCACTTTTAGGAACAGGTCCAGAAGCAGAATCACATTGGACTGGAAATGCTAACTCTGTTCCTCTTTTCATAGAGGCTGCCAGACCTGCTGAGTTTCTCCACAACTTTCTGTGTTTGTGTCAGTTTTTCTGTTTGGGAGAAAATGAGACTGGAACTATTGGAGACATTGTAAAGTTTAAAACCTAGAAAGCTGCTTACATAGCTCAGGGATGGGTGTTTTTCCAGAGTGCCAACTGTAAACTAGGGTGTTATTAGTTGGTCAGTTAAAATGAAACTCTGGAAAGCTACATTATCAGGGCTGTCATGACTGAGTGATTAAGGATTCAGAGAAGTGTGTCTGGCTGATAATAATTGAACCTCTAAAATCTGAACGTCAAAGCTATCGTCAGATGGGTCCCTTGACCTATTTTACACAAATAAAAAATGGCAGATCGTGGAACTGTGTAACTGTGTCTTAGAACAATTGTGCAGGGTGTGATGCAAATGCTTGTGGTGTATAAGATATGTCTTTATTGTGTCAACTATTTAAGGTGAAATGTGCCCTTTTAAATCATGTTTCATGTTTAATTTGCGTTGACCGGTTTGTGTTGTAACTAAGAGAAAACTTTAAAAAAGTATCTTGTTGGTAATTTCTGCATTTGCAGGGCTTTCAGTAAATTTGTTTATTTTGGTATATGATGTCCCCGGAAGAATCATAACAGTGTATATTGTTTAGGGATAAAAAGGTACTGCAGATGCTGGAGAATCCGAGATAACAAGCATGGGGCTGGATGAACACAGATGCTGCTTGACCTAGTGTATATTGTTTACTTGCTTTTCCTGCTTCCCGGTCTATTTGGATTTAAGTTGGCAGTTTGTGCATCTTGATTATAGTAGATTTAAGAATGAGAACCACCTTAAGCAGTGGGTAACATGTGTTTAACTTAGAGAGAACAATAACGTTGGAACATTGATATAGTGTTAATCTGTATATTGGATGGTGGTGCAATTTCAACAGACGTTACTATGCCTATTGCAGCATTTACAGTAACAGGAAAGCAGCATTCCCACTTAATACAAAGATCAGTGATGCTTTAGCCATTGAAGATTACGGTTAAATTCAGGGATTGTGAAGCAGATATTTTGGAGCTATAAATCTAGTTTTATCTCTTGAAATATAAGAATCTTTGTAAAACTACAACTTCTAAAAATTTTGATTGAAAGACTATAATATTCTGATTTTAAATGACAAAATTACAGCATTTGGAGAATTTATGTCCCTGAACTTAAGGACTTTTCCATTCTTAACTATATTTTCTCTTTTTTTTCTCTTAATGTCCATGACAATCTTCTGCCTTCACAGTGACCTGGCATCAGCAAACCTACCTGGTAAGACAAGGATGGCGCTTTGGCAATGGCTGAGAGAATACAGAGGCCATCCTGCAGAGAGTGATCTGAAACCAGTTAATTCCCAGTCTCCTGTCAAATCTTCAACAGATCTCATAGAATTTGAAGGGTTAGTTTTGCACAGATCATAATTTTGTGGAGTGAAAAATAGATACGAGTTAACCAAGTTTCTAGAATCATAGAATCCCTTCCATATGCAAAGAAGCATTCAGCCCATCGAGCCTACACCGACTCCCCAAACAACATCCCAGCCAGACCCAACCCCTATCCTATCCCTGTAACCCCACATTTCCTATGGCTAATCCACCTAGCCTGCACATCCCTAGACACTATGGACAATTTAACATGGCCAATCCACCTAACCTGCACATTTTTTGACTGTGGAGGAAACTGGAGTACCTGGCAGAAACCCATGCAGACATGGGGAGAACATACAAACTCTACACAGATGGTCACTCAAGGCTTTAATCAAACTCGGATCCTTGGTGCTGTGAGGATGCAGTGCTAACCACTGAGCCAGAGTGCCAACTTTTTTTTAAGAAACAGAATCATAGGATCACTACAGTGTAGACAGAGGCCATTCAGCCTATAGGATCTGCACCAACCCTCCGAAAAGCATCCCACTCTTTCCCTGTAATCCTACATTAACCATGGCTAATCCACCCAGCCTGCACATTTTTGGGACTGTGGAAGGAAAGCACAGCACCTGGCAGAAACCCATGCAAGCACGGGAGAACATGCAAACTCCACACAGACTCAATTCCAGAATCAGACCCAGGTCCCTGCCACTGTGAGGCGGCAGTGTTAAACACCTTGTTAGAAAGATTCTTCATGTAGCCTTTCTCTTCCTCTTGCCCTAATAGTTCCTGTTTTCAGCAATGCTCCAACAGCAAAGTATTAATAAGATAAGGAAAGGATTCAATTCTTTATCTGTTGCTGGACAAACGTACCACTTTTTGATTAGAATAAATTCAGATTTTCTGATGTACATAGGCTGACACATCAGTAATTCGTACCATGAGTCATATGGGGAGTACAATTGTTTGTGCAGATTATGCTTTCCTAATATTTCCAAACTCTGAATTTAATCTGGTGTAGCTTCAAATTGGTTTGATTGGTCCTGTCATATGCCTCTTTCCATGTAATCATACAACCTATTTCATGTTATTTGAATTCCTGGAGCAATGTAAATGTATTTATGTCTTCAAAATAATCCCTAATTATCCTGGTAATCTCCCTAATAATAATAATATTGAAACTCCGTGTTGTGCACTGTATTGGGAAACCCTATCATTTGGGAGTTCTGGATGTCTGAATAGCAGTGCAACCCATCACAAAAAAATCAGAGAACACGAGTATTAAGTGCAAATTGAGGGTTTATATTCTGACACTGCAGTGTATAGTATTTTAGTATTAATAGGTTATGTTGGACCAAAGGCAGTGATCATGTGATATTTATGATTAAGAACTTTGAATATTATACGTGTTCCATACATAGAAGTGTCAACTAACTTCTAGGCTTCTCTTTACAGGCAAATGCAAAAATTAGATGCTGAAACATGCCAAGTTGTTAGTTTTGAAATGTTTTCCTACTGTGTTTTTCTTCTGACAGCTATTTGAATTTTTACAAAGAAACTGTGGACCTTTTATTGGAGAACAGGATAGTGTCCATGGAACAGATCACCCTCCCCATTGTATCAAAAGCAATTGCACACCTCTGGCAGAACATGTCTGGGGAGAAGAAGACAGACATCTTCAAAAAATGTTCTCAAAGTGTGTGTCTGTCCCTCGGAGAGCAAATTTCCTTGCAGCTCCCTTTACAGGTGGACTGTACTATGAGGGACAGAGCTTTAGACAGCCAAGGAGCAAGTGGTTCATCAGAATCCAATCATGATGAGGTACTGTATCAAGAAATTTCTATGCACAACTAATTAAAATAAAATAATTCTACTTATTAGACAAATAAAAGACAAAAGTTTTTCTTTGCCTCTAGTTTTCCAATTCCTATGGAAAATAGAACATAACGTTATGCTGAACAAAATCTATAAAGCATGAGGCATGTCCTGTCACATATAATCTACTTCCCTCTCCCTGTTGTGGATTTGTGTGGCAAAATACCATGGATATTTAAGTCACTTTGTAAAACTGAAGGCTGTTATGCTGTTTGTGTTCTTGAAACAAGCAAGGTACTAAATGTATCCAACCTGCCCAGCAGTCAACATAGTGTCCAACATGAGATGTGATACTCAAAGCAGTTTCCCATGTCTTGCTGTAGGCACCAGGAAATTCGCTGATCTGAGCAAGTCTGAGGTGCAAGGACTGATACCACCTTCTGATACCTTTCAGATTGGGTGGCTTCTTTCCATTGCAAATCTTGTCTTCTGCCTACTGCAGACTTAACTTTTTGGGAAATCTAAAAATCCAGGAGTATGGGATCCTGATGTATTTCATGTATCACCCACTTTTCTTGTCCATTATGCCTGGGATTCAAGTGTCCCTAGTCCACTCAGTTAAGGACTGTTGGAACCATGTTTCTCTAGAGTAGCTTTGCTAATTAGATAACCTTTTTCTCTGGTGTATGCCTGGAGCAACCATTGACATGCCAATCTGCTGAATCAGTTACTGTGTTGGTCTGGTAGTAGTCATGGAATTAAGTTTTTGTTCGCCTATAATGTTGGGGCAATTTGTAATTCTGCTGTTACTGGCATATAAGCACCATGCAGCCGTTTGATTGTCATAGCTACCATAAGGCAAGAGGGGTATTACAATTTGCATTTGTATTAGCAGTTTTCTTAGTTAAATATCCCGAATTGCTTCATGGGCATAAATATAAAAATGGATGTCAACAAAGGAGAGGTTATTAGGAGGAAGGAGCAAAAGCTAGGTCAAAGAGATGGATTTGAAGAAAGAAATTGATGGAGGAAAAGGAATTAGTGGGGGTGGGAGGGGACCAGCTAAGTGCTCTGAAACCACAGCTATTAAAGGTAGGGCAAATGATGTACAAAAAGCCAGCATCAAGAAACAATGAGTTCAGAAGAGGAGTTGCTGGGCAAAAGAGCTTATAAAGATACATTGACATGCTGCTGTGAAAGGGTTTAACAACGAGAATGAGATATTGAAATTTAAGAACTTGAGGGTAGTAGACAGTGTTAGGTGACCAGCACTTAGTGCAGGTTTAGATACAAAGCAGGGTTTTGTCTGATCTGATGTTTACTGTCAATAGGAGGCTGGTAAGATGACCATTGCAATACTTGGGTCCGGAGGTGATATAAACATGGATGAGATATTCAGCAACAGTTGGTTAGGGATGAAGGTGGGAGATGTAATGGAATATGAAGAAAGCTCTTATTGGGATGTGAAGGACAATTTTTTATTTCTAGAGCAAACTTTGAAGGAAATAGTTTTACTGTTAATACAACTGGGCTAGAGGTAATTATTGGACGAACAAAACTTGTAGAAATAGAGATTGTATAAGTGGTAGACCCTCAGAACAAGAATAACCGTTGTTTTTGGCAAAAATCTGTGCATTAATTTTTCTAATGTGACAGGAAGCTGATGCAGTGCAGGTACCACATGGGGTTACTGCTGACCAGGAAACTCTTGCACAGATGTAGTAAATGAGATTTTATAAACGAAATTGCTTACAAAAAAATAAAATCTGCAATAGACATTTTGGATGCAATCTTCCACTTCCTAAAGGTGCAAAGAGGGGATATAATTAAGCGAGTTGCCCTGGAGAGTAATTTGCCCTTTATTGCTCCTTCAGCAATTAGATACTGAGTAAGAAAGTCTCAAATAATGGTCCATTAGACCTAAAAGAGGAGCCCCTGAATGGCTGGCAGATTCTGGCAACCCAATACAATACTAAGGCATCTGATAGGCAGCATATAGGCCTGTTTTACATACGATTGGCTCTCAATCAGCTGATGTGGAGGCGATGTGGTGAGTTATGACAGCCTTAGAATTTGACTTTGTTTATTCTCAGAATGCGTCCTTAGGTCATGGTGAATATCAGGTGAGTTGGCCTGATACATATAAGTTAAAGAGCGGTGGATAGGGGCCAGGCATGGATTGGCATTAGTTTGATCAAGGAAATTAGCTATTACACTCCTAAGTCTTTGCTCGTATCTAGTAAAGATGGAATAGTGATATAATTTAACTAAGCCCAATACTTTCTCAAGCTGGGATGGGTATAAAAATCTATACGGCCATAAAATAGTCACACTTCATGAAGTAAAACAACATTATTTTCTTCCTTACTTCTTTGTCTTTGTCAAGATGCAAAGCAAATTGTCTGATCAACCAGTTGAAAGGAGTACAATCATTTTAGTCTGTAGCTGTAACTGGTACCAGTGTTATTTTGGAAATCCACAGGAATAAAAAGATTTGTTTTTATTATTGATTCCCAGCTTTTCAGTCTTCAAGGATAAGTCTTTTGCTGACAATGCCTACAGAATGGTTTAGATGGTCATACTTTTTATATGATAATATTTCCTTGCATGGGTAATGAAGGTACTTGACTTTTTTCTTCCTCTTTGCAGATGCTTTTTGAAGATGCTTTTGATTTGGCTTCTGGATTCATGGTAAAACCAGAGCTGAATGCTCTAACAGGAATAAAACGGGAAAGCAGGTAGCACATTTTCATTTTCTTAATGTCATGTTGAAAATGCTAATGTCATGAAAAACAGTTCAAAAAATCCTGAAGAATCATGGACATGTTTAGCAGTAATCAGAATATCTTTGTTTGCTATGTTTGTGTCTGTGTAGTTTTGGATTCTGCAACTAACTGCTGCGTTTGATGCATACGTGAATCTACATTGCATTTACTGTCTGATACTTGTTACCAATCCAAGGGCTGTAGCAATCAAAAATCCCTGTAAGATTCATCAGACACTGTAATTTCACTCAAATAACCACTTTAACATAATGAGTCCAAATGTACATATGCATTTTCCCCTTCTCACCACCATTCTCCTGTGTCTGGGTCTCTATCTGTTTTGAAGCTTTGGGTGGGTGGGTCTAGGCCCGAAACGTCAAGTTTTACTGCTCCTTTGATGCTGCTTGGCCTGCTGTGTTCATCCAGCCCCACGCCTTGTTATCACTGACAGCAAGCACTGCCTCAGTGATGGTACTGCTGGGTTTAGAAGACCTACCTTTGATTGGCTGGCAGGTCTTGATAGTGGAACACCCACCCCTCCCCTTGGGGTCCTTGATCATTGGGAAAGGCTCTGTGCCTGTCCAGAGCCTGAGTGGCAAAATCCACATTGAACTTTCCGTTAGCAAGGTAGCCCCCTGGTGATTTTGTGGCTTTTCATTTTTCACAAACCTTATTTCTTTTAAGCAAGGATCAGTCTTCATCCCCACTTTGCTTGGTGGTTAATACGATATTAGTCATTTTTTTCTCGGCTTTGCATAGTATCGCCTGTTATGGGTTTCCTTTTATGAATTTCTCAGTTTGACTGAGAATCTTTGAGTCTGCACAGCAACACAACTAGCTGTCTCCTCCTTTATGTCAAGGTGTCAAAACTTTTATCTGACTTTGAATGAGTATCATTTTGAATTTCTGTCTCCATTGCAAGCAGGTCACATGGGCTTGTCTCTGGGCTTATACACTCAGTATAAGGGTACATATCTGTGACTCAGAACAGATCATGTAGGTGTCTCCAACCCCCTCTGCAAACTACTTCAGATTACCTTGAATTAAAGGACATAATTAAAAATGGAACCATCTTGTAGAATCCGGAATTCATGATACTTAACCAGTGGAAAACTTTCTCAATGACTCATGTTCACCCTAGTTTGCTAAATCTTCTTGGCACTATACCCCTCATGCTCAATATTGGAAGACTGCTTAAACTACTGCAATTTTCTAACTTCCTTTCCTCTTTTAAGAGCCTTGTTGAAAACCCCATCCCCTTGACTAACCTTTTAGTCATCCCTCTAGAATTTTGACTTCCATCATATCATTCTTGGTTTGGTGCTTGTTTTGTTGATAGACATTTTCTTGCATTAATTACTGTATATGATTTCATACTTTGTATGAGTGCAAGTTGCTTCTGTACTTGAATCGTTTTGTTTCTTTGATTCCTAACTTGTAAAATAAAACTTCCAACTGTCAGGGCTTGCTATATCTTCAGCTGAAACCACAACAGTTATCATTATTATTAGCAATGTTAAATGTACTTTAAAGTGCATCCATTCTAATGTGAAAATTGAAGTTTGAAATCGTACGGGTGTTTTCACTAATATTTCAGATCCCCGCCCACTGTCACCAATGGTGAGACAGCAGCAGCAATCTTAACTTCTAGCATTAGCCATCAGATGTAGGGCTGACAGACTGTCAGCATCTAAGTGGTGGCAGAGCCAGCTAGGCTGGAGCTAGAATAAGAAACATTGACGTCGAGTGAGAGCCTGGGCCTCAACAGAAATTCCTGCCAGGGGCCTCTGCACCAACACATTGGAAGGTTGAATCCCAACATCCACTCCCTCAGGGCCCAAGCTAGGTTCTTGGCATTCATTGATAGATTGGACCCAGGATCCAGACGGCTTAAAGCTCCAAACGTGTGCAAATGGACCATAAAGTTTAGGCCACCTAATCATCAGACGGGACCGACAGCAGTGTCCGGGCAGCGGGAAAAATGCCCCAAAAGAAATAGGACAGCAGAAGAGCCTGACTAGAGATTCCTAGCCATTAGCAGCAGGATTTCAGCTAGCTCATTAATGAGCCAATTGACCTTGATTAACCCTGTTCCCACCACAATTTAGTGGTAGCTCTGGGATTAAGTGAAGGTTGCATGATCTCCTGCGCCATTGGAAGCCCACTGAAAGAATCCCCTCCCCCTGCCTTTGTCTCTGATCCTGACCCCAAATCTTCACCCCATGACTTGCACTCTGCTTCACTCACCTGTGATATGGGGGTCCTCTTGTGACTCTGTACCATGGGTAGTTGCAATATCACTATCAGGCATCACTCCTGTGGGTGATATTCTGCCACTGAAACCTCAAAAATGGAGAAATTTGACACTGACCACTAAGTGCCTGTATGGCAATTGAAACTACTGGGTAATTCCATGCACTCTTTAATTGATGGGCATGACCTCTGTCAACCCAACAAAATCCTTGCATAATTTTTATAAGCTGTTATGATAGTGGTAAATATAGACAATCAAATTTTAGCTCTCGTAATCTGATTGTGTACCTGCGACCACAGATTGAGACAAGCCGAGAATATCAATGTGGAACAAAACAATCATCTGCACTGAAATGACTATTTTATCTAAAGAAGTCGAAACCAGGCAACAGAGTCACCATTGAGAAATTTGCATCCCTGTTTTAATGCACGCTTGTATGATAATTTCACAAGTTGGGAGAAGAAAGGCTTGCCTTCTGGTTAATTAGCTTGAAAAGACAATGGAGTTAGACTTGGAGATATTCAAACAAAGCATATTTCATTTGCTGAGATAACAAGCATGGGGCTGGATGAACACAGCAGGTCAAGCAGCATCATAGGAGCAGGAAAACTTGACGTTTCGGGCCTAGACCCTTCATCAGAAATGATGATCAGAAATGATCAGAAATATTTCATTTGCTGTTCTGGAGAAACATAGCAGAGTTGTGGGAAAATGATCTCTATCTTCGTGTTTCTCTTAGAAGAGAACATCCAGTGAAAAAGCAAATTGAAAAGCAATCATTCACAACATCCACAACCCGAGCTACAAATCTGCTTAAAGACAATCGTTCTTCAAGAACTTTGAAATATCCCCAAACTTCGCCACTCCTGAAGACACAACCTTAGGTTAAAAGTCTAACACCAAGGACTTTTAAAGTGTGTAGCCTTTGTTTTGCCCATTAGTACCAGACAATCTTTTCTTTTTAAACTTATTACCTGTCATCGTCTGTGTGTGTGTATGTAATTATGTGTTGTGTGTGTGTTTGATGTCACGTTTTGCTCTTTTTTTCCTCAGAGTTAATGGATAATAAATTCCTTTCTTGCCCTGGGAATACCTTGTAATTGGCTCCTTAATTTTGATTAGTACAGTGTTTTAATGGAAGTATAATTAGCTGTGTACTAAAATGAAATATATGTATTTATTGGGAATGACCATGAAGGGGTTGAAAAGAGGGGAGCTAAATTACTATTCATCGCTTGGTTTAGTAGAATAAACAGTTTAACAAAAAAGGGTGAAAACATTGAGTTGCTTCAGTGGTAATTTTAAAAAGTGTAACAAGGATGTGAAATGTGATAATGAAAAGTAAGATTCTCTGGACAGAAATTTGTGAAAATGTAAGATTTTTAAATATTCCACAGATATGATATTTTGTTTGGAAGGAGAGTGAAAATAAAAGTTGTGAAAATGCTATTGGTCACAGACATACTGATGAACCTTTGCCTTTATTTCCTTTGCGATTGGATTAAAAGCTCCATTTTCACTCATTGTTCCTCTGAAAATCAGGAAGGGACCTGCATTCTGTACAAGCAGATAATTAACTTTGTGATGTCTCGATCTGGTACAGTCATACATCACTCCGAGGTAAGTGTGCATAAATAATTAAATGACAATAGCTAAGTTTTGAGTTTGAGCTGTGATATAAGAGAGAGAGAGCACTGAACACTGAACTGAAGGTAGGAATGAATGGTTCCCATTTAGAGTACTTCACCTGCAGTTATTTTCTTTTTGATTTTTTTTCCTATTTTCTGCTACCTTTTTGGAGAGGTGAGAATGATTGCCCTTAACATCCAGGCAGCATTTGACTGTGCATGGCATCAAGGAAGCCTTGTAAAATTGAAGTTAATGGGTAGCAGGAGAAAAGAAATCACTGGTTTGAGTCATACTAAGCAAAATGCTGGAGTTGTTGAAGGTCATGGACAGCTTCAAGGTATTGCTGCAAGAGTTCCCCATAAGGCACTGCCCTAAGCCAAACCATCTTCATCTGCTCATCCATAATCTTTCTAACACCATACATTCAGAAGTGGGGATGTTCACTGATGATTGCATAATGATCAGCATTGTTTGTGACTTCTCAGGTATTGAAGCAGTCTGCATCCATATGCAGCAAGATCTGAAGAACATTTAGACTCGGGCAGATAATTTACGAGTAACATTTGTACCACACCAGTGCCAGGCAATGACCATTTCAAACAAGAGAGAGTCTGACCATGTCCTCTTGATGTCAAGCAGGATTGCCATCACTGAATTCCCCCATCATCAACATCATTGGGATTTCTATTAATCAGAAATTGACATGCATCAGCCATATAAACACTGTAGCTACAAGAACAGGCTTGAGATTAGGACCTCTGCGCCAACTAACCTGCCTCCATATTTTCCCAAAGCCTGTCCATTATGTGCAAGGCACAAGTTAGGAATGTGATGGAATATGTTTTATTTACCTGAATGAGTGCAGCTCCAACAACATTGAAGAAGCCTTACACCACCCAGGAAGATAAAACAGCTTGCTTGACTGGCTGGTATCCCATTCACCACTAATACAGAGTGACTGTGGTCTGTAACGTCTACAAGATTTACTGTTATGACTCACCAAGCTTACTTCAACAGCACCTTCCAAACCTGAAACTTCAACCACCTTAATGGATAAGACTGTGAATACACAGGAGGATCATCACCCCCAACCTCCCCTCCAAGGTACATACCATCCTGACTTGAAACTAAAACGTTATTCCTTCACCAGACCAGAATCTGTTGCCCATCCTTAATTGCTCTCTGAGTGGCTTACTCAACCATTTCAGTCAACTGCATTGCTGTAGGTATGGCAGGCTATTTCAGGTAAGGACAGCAGATCTCCTTCCCAAAAGGGTATTAGTGAATCACATTTATTTTTAAATGACAATAAATGGTGACTACCACATTTACTATGTCAGAGACTAGCTTTTAATTTCTGATTTATTATTTCAACATTAAGTTCCACCAGCTGCTATAATGGGACTTGACCTGCTCACCTCAGAGCATTAGCCAGGGCATCTGCATTGCTGGTCCTGTTACATTACCATAAGGCCACCGCCTCCCCCACATAGATTGTAGTTGTTCTCCAGCACATGTTCAGGACCACTTAGAGATGTGCAATAAATGCAGTGATGCTCAGATCCCATGAAAGAATAAAAAAAGTGACTGTTTCATGTGGTGAAAGATGAGTATGTGAGAAGTATACATTTCCTGGAATTGAGTGTAATCCCATTCTTAACCAAAATGCATGCTTGCACACATTGAAGCAGAGGTTATTGGGCAGTAATCTGCAGTGGAGCTCCTACTAATTAATTCCTCACCTGAGGTTGGCGGTGAAATTGTTAGGATTTGAGTTAATTTAGTTCAGTCACTATTGTCATCTAAGGCTATGCCAAGTGACATAGGCCACCATGGTCTTCCAAACATTGATGATCTTTTTGTGTTTCTAGTAAAGTCGGTCTTTTAATATTGTCTAGTTGCTTCCTTTTACATTGACCTTTCACCTCTCATTAATTTTTCTCGTGGCGATTAGGCATTTCAAACCTTCTGCATGGATTCTAATGTGTTACTGACAAAAAAACATCAATATCACTATTAGATCTAGCCTAACCATATTGGATCATTCTTGGAGACAAAGCTCAGATCCCTATGTCTGTCTTGAAATCTAGAGTTATTTTTAATCTACCATGTGATTAAAAAAGTACATTACTACATAAGTCTAGAGTAGGTGGCACTCTAACCTAGGTCAGAGGTGGGGATACTACCACTACATCTCAAGAATCCTTTGAAATTGAGATAAAATTTCAATAATTGACCTAGTAGAAAAACAATAACTCTGGTAATTTTGTGTCCCTATAAGAGCTTACCCCAAACATTGTGATGTAATGCTATGCTGTTTTCAATCAGTTTCAAGTGTGAAATAACCAAACATTTTTTTTCCCAAAGACCAATAAGCAATAAGCCAAGATCACATATTGCTGTTCTTCCTTGGAACTCTGAAATAAACAAATATTATAAGATTCAAACTCGGTACAAAGCTGAAACTTTACTGAGTATTTCTCATCCTGATGTGGAACTGTTGTAGAATCTAAATAATCTAAAATGCTTTGGAAAATTCAGCAGCTGCCAAAAATTAGAAATATAAACACAAAATGCTGTGAATACACAGTAGGTCAGCAGCTTAGGTGGAGGGAAACAGAGTAAATGTTTCAGGTTCGTGACCTTTTGTCAGCTGGAAAAAGTTACAGAAGTAACATGTTTGACATGAGTGCAGGTGCAGTGTGAGGGAGAGAGGAAAGAACAAAAATCCTGAGACAAGCTATAAAGTTGGATTGATTAATTCACGATCTGGATGATAGTGCAAAGGAAAATGGGGTGGAAATGGAACAGGTGAAGAAAGAACAGCAAGTGGTGACAGCAGAATAATTGCCAGCACCTGCTGTCTGAAAAAAAATGATTACTCTGAAACCTGGACTCAGCATTGCCTTTGGAATGCTGTGAAGTGGTTACTCAAATGTTGAGGTGCTGTTCCTCAGGCATCTGTCAAGGTTTATTTGAACGGTGTAGGATCCTGAGGACAGAGGGTTCAGATTGGAGATGGGGTAGAGAATTAAAATAACACGCTTGTGACTGAATCGTTCTCCAAAGCAATCTCTTGCAAATATGAGCTCCTCAGTTTAGAGGAGACTATACTAGAGACTAAATTGACAGAAGTGTATTGTTTCACCTGGTAGGAGTGTCTGGGGTTTTGGACAGTGAGAAGGGAGTATGTAAAAGGACAGGTGTTACTTCTCCTGTGCTTGCAGGGAAATGGAAAAGGATGGTGAGGTTAGGAAGAGTATCACAAGTGACTGATAAATAAAGAACCAAAGAAAATTAGAAACCAGTTACTGCACTTTCATGTCTAGCCGTTTGTTGTTCTGAATTGATCTCTCTTCCAGAGATAGACTCTGACCCATTATAGGTGAATGGTTTACATTACTTGCAGAAACATATGTCATTCGGAGAATGACTGTCTCTGCCTCTGTAGGGGATTGAGGACTACGTACAGATGAAATTCTGACTGACTTGTATGTTGGTTCCTGGGTCCAAGTACAGTACAGGCATTTACCCAATCTTAGCATTTATTAGTTTCACTATTTTGTTTCCAAGATCCGTTCTGTGATCTATTGACCAGTTATGGAAAATACACTGATATCTTGTGAACACAAGATGTGTGGATAACATTCCCTACATGAGCCGTATGTTGGTTTGAATTAAAACAAACACTGATTAACTGATCAGAAGGATATTGTTTAAAGGCAGTTTGATCAGTTGTAATTGATTGAGCAGATTTCTTCCGCCTTTTGGTACTAAATGATACCTGTCTCTGTCTGCAGGAGAGTTCGCCTAATGTAGATGATGAGACAGTTCTGCTGAGATGCACAGAGACATTCGATGATGATTTGTAATGAAGGGAATTTCTGAAGTAACCAAAGAAGCACAAAGCAAGTGATTAGTTTATGGCAAAATCAGCCAAATTCCGGTACATTGCATCATAAACTTTAAGTTAACAAAAATTGCAATTTACTTGTGATCTTGTACACATTTTCTTTCTGTATTTAATAATAAGGAAGGGCTAAGCCCCAAGCAAGATATATTTAACACGTATGAGCTGCATGCAAACTCTAGGCAATTCAGCTAATTATTATTTATTCTGTACAAGGAAACAAATTTCAGACTGGAACTTTTCTGCTCAATGACAACAGCCCATTGATTTCTGTGGAGAGGCGATTGGCAGCTTTTCGGTTATAATATCGTGAATGGCTGCATGCAGCTAACTATAGTATACTTTAAAAATGAAAATATTCCATTTGAGGTTTTAAAAAGCTGTTTTGTTGATGCTTAATAAGAAGTCTGTGCACAAGGTTTTTCTGAACTTTGGTCTGTTGTTTATTTAAAGCTTTCTACAACTCGTGCATAATTTTAACCCAGGGTAAAAGAAATAATTGTCACAATCTGGTGGCAAGATTCTTAGCAAGCTACCAATGGTCATCTGAGAGAGAGGAGTGCATCTAGTTTGAAGACTAGATTGTGTAAATGATTTTCTGTGTAAATAAAACAATAAAATAGAATTGCTTTAGTCAAATAATATATTTTTTTTAAAAATTCTCACCTGAGAAATTACATTTTGAAGTGAACAATTTGTACAATATTGTATGTTTTAATTTTATATTGTGTTTATATTAATATTATGATGTTATTTATTTGTGAACATGTGCTAACAGCTGTGTTTCTAGAATCAAAGAGTTGTTGCCATTCTTTCATACAGAATATTTTAGAAACTATTTTACTCATGCCTCTCACTACAGTTTCTTGTTCCACTGAACCAATAATTTTCTGGTACCTTGCCCAAGTAAACATACTTTGTGCATGAGTCTTCACAGTGAGGACCAGAAGGCTGTAATTGAACTTGATTGTGTCCTCATCCAACATTTACGCACATATTAATTCTTATCTTGGGTACTGGATCAGTCAATGCAATGTAGATTAGGGATTGAAAATGGAATACTCTGGTCTGTTTGCCTTAGCACAACAGTGCAAGATACCTTCAAACACCGGCATTGTATTTGAAATGGTACATTATGTGACTTTCCACATGCATTTTTAAATTAACTCGATAGAGATAATAGCAACATTACCATTTTTTCCATATTTATATCTCACATAGACTATGACTTTAAGAAACTAATTTTTGACTAAAGTGAGTGAAGTTGTTAGACATTGGTAGTTAATGGAAAATGTGAAATCAAACCAAAAGGTTTTCATTAAAATCTCTGGTAGTTAGAGAAAAGAATGTTGCCATTGTGAATTTGGAGTCAGGCATCAAATTTGTGCCCAGCTTTCTGGAAGTACAAATAGGCTGCAACTGTAGTTCAAGATGGGAATCACCCAAGAGAAATAAATGTTGTCTATCAGTTTTAAAAAGGAGACACATCTGTGTCAGCTTCTGCCCATTACACATATTTAGTGCAATGACCCTGAAAAGCCGCCTCATGCTGACCATTGGATAAGAAAAGAGGGATATCTTCCCAACAGATTTATTCTTAAATTAATAACAGAACAATGTTTTTTTGCAGTTTTCAAACCCAAATAGTTTCCCTTTGAAACTCCATCACAAAGAGAGAGAAGTATGTTACTGTTGTGAGTTTGGTTAAAATAAAGATAGATTTCCTTCTTACATTCATTGTACATAGTAATTTGATTGAGGATGAGCCCTCGTTGGCTGGCTTCGTGCAGAGCAACCTGCCACCTTGTTGTTGAATATTTCTATTTCTAAATAAGTTAATGAATAAATGTTTTTAACTCAAATCAACAACCAGGATTTCCCTCCCCTGCTTTTGTTGATTGTACTATTTTGCTCGTTAGCACTGAAGCACCAGAATACAACTGGCTAAGATGCAGAATACCTAAGACAGTGAACTGTTTTAGTGTATTAATGTCTTTCAGAGGGTTTGTATCAGGATCATTAACATTGAAATGTTTTGAAACATAACTCACATTGTTTCCTGGTAAGTGCCTAAGAAGGGATAAATTACCACAACTTGTTAAGTTTTTTTTGTATGTTTACTTATCTCTTGTACTGAGAAGTTTTATTCCAATTCTCATGAGCATAAATTTTCTGATTTTAAAATATAGTGGTTTTAAAATGTTTGAAATAAAGTCTTCAGCAATGTGCTCAGTCTGTACTTGTGACACTTGTGGATTGTAATACGGTTCAATTAAACTGCAATTAAATCCCATTACTGTTTATTTTAAATCATTTATTCTAAGCTGTTCTTTCTGTGTTCAAATCTAGCTGTCTTTCTGATCACACAGTGACAGGGTGGGTTGGAAAGTCACTAGATGGGGTGGTTCTGAAGGAGAGAGGAGGATCCTGGAGCTTGCAGACATCTGAAGTAGAAGCAGAGACCCAGTACAAAAGCAGAATATAAAAGATACTGCTCCTTAAATGACCTGTTGAACTGCAGGAATTAATCAAAATGGATGAGAAGAAATGTAACCAAATGGAACAAATTAACAGCTTGGAATTGGATCTTCATATCATTGTAACAGATTAGGAGCAAGATACAAGATCGCAAAACGAAAGTGAAGTACGTGTTAAAAACATCACAGATGTGGGGATTGTGCAGGAAAATGGTGTTCGGGTAGAAGATCAGCTATGATCTCATTGACGGCAGAGTGGGCTCAAATAGCTGAATGACCCAGTCCTGTTCCTGTTTTGTAACTACTTGAAATCTGAAGTACAGATCTAGAAGGGTCAGAAATACTAAGTGGATCTGGCAGCATCTGTGGAGAGAAAACAGTTGAAATTGAAGGCAGATAACGTTATGCTAAAACTGTGCAATGACATTGGGAGCTGGAGTTCCAGAACATTAGTATGGGTGGTTGAGTGGCAGTGAATATCTATTCCGTAAATCTAGGATCCCTTTGGTTCTAAAAAGGCCAGAATAAAACACCTTCCTTCACCCCTCCCGGACTCTGCAATCTCTTTATATATGTGGCATTTCTTTATTAATTATCCTCTTGATACAGAAGGAGTGCAGTAGGGCAGCAGAAATGCCTCTGAAGTTAGCCTCTGGCTCACTATCTAGGATTTTTGGGATTCTATTCTAAAAGGAAGGATGCTGGATGAATATCAGATATACATGAAAACACTGGTGATCATCTCAGAAGTTGAAACAAATGGCTGGGTTCGTAGTGCTGTACCAATGTTATCACTAGTGACATGTAGGTGTTGGAATTCTGGGCTCACAATCATGACACAGGTTGCTGAAAAATTCTTTGTGATTCTAGCAATGATACAAAGGCTCCTCAGCCCCAGTAGACTCACAAAACCACAATTTATCCAGACACATTTGGTCCACCTCAGAAATAACTCAGTTCTGGAGATGCATGCAGCATAACGTCTCATTTGATTTCCACCCTTCTCCAGTTAATTGTATCACCATCAAAAAGTCTTTGAAAAAGTGCAGAAAATAGCAAATCAAAGAACTGGACCAAATATGGATTTCCGGATTGAGTTATTAATTTGCTTAAGCAAAATATTTAATTTCAGACTTCAAAAGTATCATAGCACTTGAGGCCACCTAACAATCACAAGGTGCAACAGATAAGAATGTATATGTTTTAATGTGCATATAACTGATTTTACAACATATTCATCAGGATAACAAATGTTCATTTGTTTGGTTACAAAACAAATGTAGAGAAAAAGGAAGTTATAAACATCATATTAAAAGAAATGCTGGTAGTGGTTGAATGGCATTGAAAACATATAATCATGACTTTAGCTAAGAGATGACCAGGTTTAGTTTTACCACCATTCCAAACAGGACTGGCATATTCTGATGTGGGATGTAATATTTAATATTAACAAGATATAAAATTCTCCTGTCACTAAGAAATATTATGCTGCTGCTGTAAAAAAATCATGCTTTAATTTTTCTCTGATATTGACAAGAATAAATGCACTGCATTTCACATAAATATAAACTTGCATTCAGGACAGCATAGTTGCTTAGTGGTTAGCATTGCAGCCTCACAGTACCAGGGTCCTGGGTTTGATTCTAGCCTTGGGTAACCGTGTGGAGGTTGCACATTCTCTTTGTGTGTCTGTGTGGATGCTTCTGGATGCTCTGGTTTGCTCCCACAGTCCAAAGGTGTGCAGTTTAGGTGGATTAGCCATGGGGAATGCACGGTCACAGAGATGGGGTGGGTCTGGGTGGACTCAATGGGTCAAATGGCCTGCTTCCGTACTGTAGTCATTCCATGAGATAGTAGCAAAACTCAAAGCCAAAAAGAACACTTGCAAATGGAAGAAAACATGCTGTTATGCTTCACCAGGAAAAAAGTTTGAAAAACTGAGGGCAAATTTAAGATTAGTGTAGCAACAATATTCAACTTTGAAAAGTCTACTCTATTCCAGTATGTAGAAACTGGATTTTTGCCAAGATGCAAGTTTATAATCATGTGAAATTCAGCAGTAATTGCAGTCATTCTTATCAGCGTCAAAGAAAAATTAAAGCACAGTTGTTTTACAGCATCAGCATAATATTTCTTAGATTATCATTAAATAACTTATTCCTATTAGTATATGCTATGCCTTACTCCATTCTTTATTTTTTCTTTTTATCTTGCAGCTCTCAACCGTTCTTATATTCGGTAATTATTTTCAGAAAAACGCTCTCCCTGTAAAAAGGTTGTTGACCCCATAGTCTATCTGGGCTTCAACTATCACCTTGGTACAATAACATTGATGGTGGGACGGTGGAGAATCTGTGCGGGTACAGTTGAGGAACTGCAACTGATGAAAGACCCTGATGGGAGTGATGTATAGGCCCCCTTGTTGTAGTCAGGATGTGGAGCAGAAAATAAATCAGGAGACAGAAAAGGCATGTACAAAAGACACTACAACAATAGTATTGGGGACTTCAAAATGCAAGTGCATTGAGAAAATTAGGTTAGAATCAGCCCCCAACAAAGGAATTTGTGTAGTGCCTATGTATTTTTTTCTTTGGAGCAGGTTGTGGTAAAGCCCGCTAAGGAACAGGCAGTTCTGGATTTGGTGCATGTAATGAGGTAGACTTGATGAGGGGGCTTAAGGTGAAGGAACACCCGGGGGCAGTGACCATAATATGATAGAATTCACTACAGTTTGAGGGGGAGAAGCTGGAATCATATGCACTAGTATTACAATTGAGTAAAAGTAACCACAAAGACATGTGGGAGGGGCTGGCCAGAGTTGTTTGGAAGGGGAGCCTAACATCCCTAGCAGGCCCATCAGTTCAATATTTATAGAGCTGCAGTCCTTTCTGCTCATAAATTAAGTGGTAATAAAGGCCAGGGAATTTCTGGTCACAAGAGTTCAGTTAATTATTTCTTGTTCATCAGGGAATCTGTAAACCAATATGTGCATTTGTGTAGCATTACCATTCTTGCAATTTGTGTTCAAGGTAGTTCCAAATTGAATTCTCATTTTCGACAGGCAGTGGTACCTATTACTTTATACTGCTACACATTTAAAATATTGAAGAGCTAAGCAGAATGTTGAGTTTATTAGATACTTTCAGCACGTGACCTATATAACCAATCGAAATGAAAGAAATTGAGTCATATATACATATATGAGTAAGTTGCATGGGAATGCCTCCTTTCAAGTGCAGCGACTTAGGAGCTACTTGACCCTCACCTGGATGTGTACCTGGTCCAAGCCAAAGGCCAGGTGCAAGGGAAATAAAATGCTCCTTCCTTCTCTGCATCTTGCTGCACAAACAGGTATAAAAGGGGCATATCATAGCAGAGAACCAATTTATTTTTTAGTTAAATTTAGCTTTGAGTCATGTAGGCTTTGTGCATTAGTGAAAACAGGTGATAGAAGGTGACACCCCATTTTATAACTCTTCTGATAGCTGTTGAGAAATGGTGTGATATAATACAGGCTTTTGCTTGAAAATCATTGATAATTGTGCCCCACTTTTGTGAGTGAAAGGGAATAGGGTTACGTTGGTTCAATGCATTGGGTCACCTATTGCCCCTGGTTCTGGGGAGGTAGTTCACTTCAAACTTGGAATCTAATCACGACCCTTTACTTATTCAACTCATTTTCCAGTCCTCCTTGTAGAAAGACTAAATTTCGTTATTCATTTTTGATTATGTTTCTGTATCTATTCATGACATTCTAATGATCTATGTACCTTGACTCCCAAGTCTCTTTAGACCATCACTGTTTTCAGCTTTTTCCAATTTAGAAAGTAGCTTGTTTTATCCCTTTTGGGTCAAAGTGGAAGGTCTTATGTTTCTACTCACAGTCCAATCTCTGAAATCAGTAAAGTGATAGAAGGGGTCATCTAAAGTGTTATCGAGCACCACTTGCAAAGCAATAACTTGCTCACTAACAGTTTGGATTCTGTCAGGGCCATACAGCTCCTGACCTCATTACAGTCCTGATTTGATCAGTAACAGAGAGCTGAATTCCAGTAAGGTAAGACCGAGGTGCCCTTGACATCAAGGCTACATTTGACTTAGTATGGCATTAAGGAGCCCGAGCAAAACTGGAGTCAATGGGAACCAAGAAGAGAAACCCTCCAACCTTCCAACAGAAGATGATTGTGGTTGTTGAAGATTGGTCAGTTCAATTCCAGGACATCTCTGCAGGAGCTTCTTAGGATAGTGTGCTAGGCTCAATCATCTTCAGCTGCTTCATCAATGACCTTCCCTCCATTATAATATCAGAACTGGGGATGTTCGGTGATGATTGTACTATGTTCGGCATCATTTGCTACTTCTCAGATCTGAAGCAGATCATGTCCGCATGCA
The DNA here is from genome assembly GCA_024137785.1 of Ginglymostoma cirratum. NCBI lineage: Eukaryota > Metazoa > Chordata > Chondrichthyes > Orectolobiformes > Ginglymostomatidae > Ginglymostoma > Ginglymostoma cirratum. The sequence continues at coordinate 34,538,733 of JAHRHZ010000021.1, forward strand.
GCTAAACCTGGACAATATCTGGGTTTGGGCTGATAAGTGGCAAGTAACATTTGCGTCACATAAATACCTGGCAATGAACACCTCCAGCAAGAACCAATCATCGTCGCCTGACATTCAATAGCATTACCATCTCTGAATTTCCCACTCTTGCTATCCTGTAGGCTTCCGTTGACCAGAAACTGAACTGGACTAGCCATATAAACTCTGTGACTACAATAGCAGGTATGAAGTTAGGAATCCTGCAGTGAGTAACTCACCTCCTGACTCCCAAAGCCTGTCCATTGTCTGCAGTGCACCGGTCAGCAAAATGATGAAAGACGTCCCATTTGCCTAGATGAGTGCAGGCTATAGTAATGCTGAAGAAGCTTGACACCATCCAAGATTAAGCAACCTGCTTGATTGGCTTTAAATCCACAAACACTTCATCCACCATTGACATACAGTAGCTGTAGTATGTACCACCTACAGATGCATTGCAACAACTCACCAAGGTTCAGCATCTTCTAAACTCACAACTGCTCAATCTAAAGAAACAATAAACATAGAAACCAGGAGCAGGAATAGGCCATTCAACTGTATGCACTTGCTCCAGCAATCAAGATGGTTGTGGCTTACCTTCAAATGCTGAAGAAACATGAAAATATCACCACCTGCAAGATTCCCTCCAAGCTATTTACCCAGTCTTTCACCGTCACTGGGTTCAAATCCTAGAACACCCTCATTAACAGTGTTATGCAGCCAGTGAGTTCACATTCCATGTTCATAAATGAATAAAAAAACCTATCACTTAAATCTATTTGTCACAATTTTGCTGATTCATGTAACCTGTTGATACCATTTTATAATTCAATGTTTCCATCTATACATTAACATACCCTATCACTTAAATCATTAATGAATACATTGAAAATTTGAAGCCTCAAGCCATATCCCAAGGGACATGTGTCACATTCTGTTAATGTCCCTACTCTTTGTCTCTTACCATTCAGTCAATTTTCTAACAAAGTCAATAATTTGGTTTCAATTCTATGAGCTTCAACTTCAGCTATAAGTCTCTATGAGTGTTTTTATAGAATGCTTTCTGGTGGTTCACATAAGTCTGTGTCTCATCACATTAGAATTAACCTCACCCAAATTTAAATCTGAAGTAGCTGTCTTGTGTTCCTCTCTTACAAACAGTACGTTGAACTCAATTAATTATGATTGCTGCTAGATGAATGTTTGTGCATAACGATCACAAGGTATGTCAGGATATTCCCAAATCAGGATGTGATTTTCCAACCGTTCTTTTTAAATTGACTGTCCTGTTCAGAAGCAGCAGCTGTACTTGACAGCACTACTGTTGTCTCTTCTCAGCTTTCCTCCATAAATGGCACCTGGAACGGGCAGGAACAAAACTGAAAAAAATCAAGCTTTTGATTAAAAGTCATTCCTCTCACAGTGTGTAACTCATGTGGATCCCACCCACATTGAACAGCACTCATTACAATGAAATCTTGGAATTTTCACCTTTAGAACATGATAAAAATGCTTCAGAAGAGCACACCAAACCATAAACAAGCGCAGATACACATTTTAACTGAAATCACTATTTTAACAGAGCTAGAATAACACTGGAGAAATTTGTACAATAATTCATGATTCTTAGAACCAATAAAAAGTTTTAATAATTTAACTTGAATGTACAAAGATTTATCAGTAAGTTTGTGAATGATACAAAAATTGGTGGGGTGTCAAATAGTAAGAACAATAGCCTAGGATTTCAGGGGAGATAGACACTCATCAGTTGGGCTGATCAGTGGAAAATTAATTCAAATAGGTGTGAGGTGATACACTTGAGCAGGACAAGCAAGGCAAGGGAATATGGGAATGAATGGTAGGACCATAGAAGTCATCAAGGATCAGAGGGACCTGGCTGTGCGTATCCATCAATCCCTTAAGGTAGTGAGAAATAGTGAGAATAAAGTTGTTAATAAGGATATGGTATATTTGTCTTTATTAGCCAAGGTGTAGGGTTTAAGATCAGGGGATTATACCAGAGCTGTAAAAAGTGTTAGTTAGGCCTCAGCTAGAGTATTGTGTGCAGATCTGGAATGTGTATCATAGGTGGGATGTGATTGCACTGGAAAGGAGATTTATGAGGATGTTGCCTAGGATGGAAAGTTTTAGTTATGAAGAGAGATTGGACAGACTGGAGTTATTTTCCTTGAAGCAGAGGAGACTAAGGGGAGACATGATTGAAATGTATAAAATTATGAGGGGAAGAGATGTGTTGGACAGGAAGAGTCTATTCCCCTTGATGGAGGAATCAACGACCAAGGGCCAGATTTAAGGTAAGGGTTTGGGGGGATATGAAGAAAATTTCTTTCACCCAGAGGTTGGTGGGAATCTGGAACTCACTGCACGTAAGAGTGGTACAGGCAGAAACCCTCAGAAAATTTAAGAATTATTTCGATGTGTACTTGCAATGCCAAGGCATATGAGGCTTTGAGCCAAATGCTGATCAGCACAAACTTGATAATCTGAAGGGATAGTAGGAACTACAGATGCTGGAGAATCTGAGATAACAAGGTGTAGAGCTGGATGAACACAGCAGGCCAAGCAGCATCAGAGGAGCAGGAAGGCTGACGTTTCGGGCCTAGACCCTTCTTCAGAAAAAAAGGGAAAAACAGGGTCTAGGCCCAAACCGTCAACCTTCCTGCTCCTCTGATGCTGCTTGGCCTGCTGTGTTCATCCAGCTCTACACCTCGTTATCTCTTGATAATCTGAAGGGCATTTTCTGTGCTCTATGATCCTAATTCCAAGTTAGCAAAACCTCACTTTGATCTTTGAATTATGAATCACTGTTAATTACACTTGCTATTTATAACTTTATGTCAATTAGATTAATCTATAAATTAAAGTGCAATCAGATACAAATTGATTCTAGCAAATCCATTTTACATGCAAATTACCCTCTGTAATAGCATGCGTGAGATTACAGTATAGAAACAGGATTCAGATCTTTATTAGCTAGCAGGCATACCTAAACTTGAGGTGTCAACCTGGTGAAGCTACAACATAGAACTGCATGCTTGCTAAACAGTGGAAAAGATATGAAATAGATACAGCTAAGCAATCCCACAGTCAATAGATCAGACCTAAGATCAGCAGTCATGCCGCATCCAGTCCCAGTAGCTGTAGGTAAATTCTAGTGCATGAGTTATAATATTTAGGATGCAGGTATTGAGGAAGACCAATTAGATTGTAGCCATTATTATGAGAGGAGTTAAACTTTAAAATAAGAATGTTTTGTTTCAGGTATTCAGGGGATTTTAAAAAAATATTTTTCATGGGATGTGGATGTTTCTGCTAATTGGTCATACCTAATTGCCCAGAGGATAGTTAGGATTTAATCACATTGCTGTGGTTCTGGAGTCATGTGTAGGCCAGACTAGCTAAGGATTGCAGTTTCCCTTCCCTAAAGGACATTAGTGAACAGATTCTTTTTCCCCTGGTAATTGACAATTATCAATGACTTCACAGTCATCATTAGAGTTTTAATTCCAGAATTCAAATTCCACTATCTGGCATGATGAGATTTGGATTAATAGTTTAGCAGTAATCCCAGTAGGTCAGAGGCTCCTCCCCATATCTTACCACATGTGAGATACTACCTACAATTTTGGTCTGTTTATTTAATGAAATATGTAAATTAATTGAGGACTGTTCACAAGAGATTGATACATTTGATAGTACATGCAATGAGTGGATTGACCTTGCTTCCGCTGGTGCTTAAAAGAGGAAAAGATGATTTTATTGAAGTTTATGTGATCCTGAACAGCAGTGACAAGGTGGACTTGCAAAGAATGTTTACTATTGAGGGTAGGTCCAGAATTTTAAGATCAGGGGATTATACCAGAGCTGTAAAAAGTGTTAGTTAGGCCTCAGCTAGAGTATTGTGTGCAGTTCTGGAATGTGTATCATAGGTGGGATGTGATTGCACTGGAAAGGAGATTTACGAGGATGTTGCCTAGGATGGAAAGTTTTAGTTATGAAGAGAGATTGGACAGACTGTTTTAAAATTCAGGATCACCCTCTCAAGGCAGAGCATAGAGGTAATATTCTTTTCTCTCAGAATATTGTATGACTTTGGAACTCTCTGCCTCGGCAAGTGGGGAGATTTAAGATTTTTAAGATACTGTTGGATAGATTCTTGTTAGACAAGTGAATCAAAGATTAATGGGGATATATGGAAATATGGAATTTGGAACACAATTAGATCAGCCATGATCTTATCGAATGATGAAGCTGGCTTGACAAGTCAAATTGCCTTTTTCTGCTTAAATTGGTGTATGTTGGTATATCGTCAACACAAAAGACAGGACAAATCCAACTTGGCCAATTACTGCCCTGTCAGCCCCATCTTGATCATCAGCAAGGTGATGAAGAGGTCATCATTAGTACTGGTAAACAACAAAGGAGTAACCTATTCTCCGATGCCCAGTTTGGGATCCACCAGAACCACTCAGATCCTGACCTCATTACAGCCTTGATCCAAACATAGACAAAAGAACCAAATTCCAGAGGTCAGGTGAAAGTGACTGCCTTGACATCAAGAGAGAATTTGACCAAGTATAGCACCAAGGAGCCCTAACAAAACTAGAATAATTGAGAATTGGGGGAGAACCCTCTGCTAATAGGAATCAATCTTAGCACAAAGGAAGGTGTTTGTGGTTGTTGGAGGTTCATCATCTCAGCCCCAGGGTGTTACTGCTGGAGACCCTCAGGGTAACGCCCAAGATACAACCATCATAAAGTCAGAACTGGGGAACTTTTTTATTAATTCACTCATGGGACATGGCCATTTTTGGCTGGGCCAGCATTTATTGCCCCTCCCTAGCTATTCTCAAGAATGTGATGGCGAGCTGCCTTCTTGAATTGATGCAGTCCATTTGCTGTCAGTAGACCCACAGTACCATTAGGGAGGGAATCCCAGGACCCTGATCCAGTGAATGTGAAGGAACAGGATGGTGATGCCATTGGTGGGAACATGCAGGTGATGGTGTTTCCATGTATCTGCTGCCCTTGTTCTTCTAGGTAGAAATGATCATGGGTTTTGAAGGGGACACACTGGCCTAGTGGTATTATTAGACTATTAGTTTAGAAACTTTGCTAATAATCTGGGGACCCAGCAAAAATAGCCCTGTCAACCCTACACAGTTCTCCTTACTAATATCTGGGGGCTAGTGCCAATATTAGTAAAGCTAACTCCCAGACTAGTCAAGCAACAGCCTGACGTAGTCGTACTCACTAAATCATACCTTACAGACAATGTCCCAGATACCACCATCATCATCCCTAAATATATCTGGTCCCAATCTGTGCTCAGTTAACTATATCTCAGCTGGACGGTAGCATCAGCATTACCCTTAGTTTAATTGGGTTAGGGTGCAGGATCTCAGCCACAATTACAAATCACCACCCAAGGGTCATTTTGAGTTTGTAATCCTTCCTGCTATTTTTCCTTTACACACCTATCCACACAATTATTAATTCCCAAATACACAACGGAAGATATTTCTCACACTCTAGAGTGACATCAACCAGTTGTCCACAGTTTCTGTATAAATTATATCTTTTGACTTTGCTTAAACAGATTGAATGTTGAACTTCTCAGATGTGTACAAATCAGATTAACTTCAGGCATTGGATGAGCCTCTAAAGATTTTGTATTTTTCAGCTTTGAAGAGCAAATGAAAGAAATCAGAGCAGAATTTAAAACTTCATCCTGGGCCAGATTAGGAGAGGGGTTATATAATAAGGTGGGAAGATGTAAATTGGAGACTCCAATGCCTTCATGGCTTCTCACATTAAGCCTGGAACTAATTGAGGGCCTTATCCTAACATTACCTATATTCAAGCAGCAATGATCAGGGGCAATGCCATGTAAGAAGCTGTCCAGTAAACCCTTTGGACTGAACTGTGATCAGCTGGTCCCTCATTCTCAGGCACCTCTGCCTAATGGAGGGACCCATTTGTGACTCCTCACATACTGAACCAGTCTATGTCCAAATAGAGCAGCATGGTGGCTCAGTGGTTAGCACAACTGCCTCATAGCACCAGGGACCTGGGTTCAATTTCAGCCTTGGATGACTGTGTGGAGTTTGCACATTCCCCTTTTGTCTGCATGGGTTTCCCCTGAGTGCTCTGGTTTTATCCCACAGTCCTAAAATACGCAGGTTAGGTGGATTTGCTATGGTAAATTGCCCATAGTGTCCCTGGATGTGTAGGTTAGGTGGATTAGCTGTGGGAAATGCTGGGTTACAGGGATAGGACAGAGGGGTGAGCCTGGGTAGAATGCTCTTCAGAGAGTCGGTGTGGACCGGTTGGGCCAAATGGCCTGTTTCCACACTGTAGGGATTCTATGGACCTGGGCAATATCCAGGCTTGGGCCTGTGCCACACAAGTGCAAGGCAATGACCATCTCCAACAAGAGACAATCTGACAATCAATGTTTATTTCAATAGCATTACCATTACTGAATCCCCAACAATGAATATTCTAGCAATTGCCATTAACCAGAAACTGAACTGGAATTAGCCATATAAATACCATGGCTACAAGATCAGATCAGAGGCTAGGAATGCTGCAGTAGGAAACTCACCTCCTGACACCCCAAATCCTGGTCACCATCTACAAGGCACACATCAGAGTGTGATGGAATACTTCCTACTTGCCTGGATGAGTACAACTCCAACAACACTCAAAAAACTTGACACCATTTAGGACAGAGCAGCCTATTTGATTGGCACCACATCCACAAACATTCACTCTTACCATCGCTGATGCACGATAGCAGCAGTGTGTACCATGTAAAGATACATTGTGAAAATTCACCAAGGCTCCTTAGACAGCACCTTCCAACACACAACCACTACCATCTAGGAGAAAAAGGGCAGCAGATACATGAGAACACCACAGCCAGCAAGTTCCCCTCCAAGCCGATCACCATCCAGATTTGGAAATGTATTGCTATTTCTTCATTGTTGCTGGCTCAAAATCCTTGAACATCCTGTCTCATGACATTGTGGGCTTATCTACTAAATGGACTGCAGTAGTTCAAGAAGCTTTCACCACCACCTCGCCAAGAACAACTAGGGATATACAATGAATGCTAGCCTAGTCAGTGAAGCCCCCATCCCTTGAATGAATTTTCAAAAAGATTATTAAGTAATATTAGTGTATATAGAGATTAGGAATGGATGAGAAATCACTGTTGGGAGTAATTTGCAAGACCTCTAACAGCAGTAATTCCATTGAACAGTGTATTAAACAAAAAAGAGTGGACTTTGTGATAACTACATTGTAATAATTGTGAGTGACTCAAATTTTCATATAAATCAAGACTAATCAAATTGGCAATGGTGGTCGAGAAGATGAGTTGTAGAATGTGTTGTGACAGCAGGAATTGGAGTACATGAATAACCATGTTTTGTTACGACTGTACACAGTTTTAATTAAACCTCACCAAAATACTGTGTAATTTTGGTCTCCATAATGAAGAAAGTACATACATGCCTTGCAAGCAATGTAATACAATGTAATACAGATTGTCCACTAGAAAGGGAGGGTTGTCCTGTGATGAGAAGCTAAGTGAGTTGGGTTTATATTCTTTGCAATTTAAAAGAATGATAGTTGATTTCTTTGAAGCATTCAAGATTTTGAAGGCTCATGACAGGTAGACATTAAGAAGTTGTTTCTGCTCCCGATGGAACTTAATACACAACGTCACTCAGGACAAGAAAATAATCATTTAGGCAGACAGTGCGGGGATCCCCTGCGGCCGTTCCCCTCAATAACAGGTATACCGTTTTGGATTCTGTTGAGGAGGACGACTTACCAGGGGTAAGCCATGGGGTACAGGTCTCTGGCGCAGAGTCTGTCCCTGTTGCTCAGAAGGGAAGGAGGAAGAGGAGGAGACCATTAGTCATTGGGGACTCCATAGTTAGGGGGACAGATAGGAGATTCTGCGGGAACGAGAGAGACTCACAGTTGGTGTGTTGCCTCCCAGGTGCCAGGGTCCGTGATGTCTCAGATCGTGTCTTTGAGGTCCTGAAGGGAGAGCGTGACCAGCCCCAAGTCGTGGTCCACATAGGTACCAATGACATAGGTAGAAAGAGGGATAGGGAGATAAGGCAGGATTTCAGGGAGCTAGGGTGGAAGCTGAGAGCTAGAACAAACAGAGTTGTTACCCGTGCCACGTGATAGCGAGGCAAAGAACAGGGAGAGATATCAGCTGAACACGTGGCTGCAGGGATGGTGCAGGAGGGAGGTTTCAGGCATATGGATAACTGGGGCTCATTCTGGGGAAGGTGGGACCTCTACAAACAGGACGGTCTTCACTTGAACCAGAGGGGTACTAATATCCTGGGTGGGAAATTTGCTAGTGCTATTCGGGTGGATTTAAACTAGCTCAGCAGGGGCATGGGAACCTGTGGTGTAGTTCCAGTACACAGGAGGATGAGAGTAGGGAGGACATGGGCAGGATTTCACCATCACAGGAGTGTGCTGGCAGACAGCAAGCTGGTTTGAAGTGTGTCTATTTCAACGCCAGGAGTATCCGGAATAAGGTAGGTGAGCTTGCAGCATGGATAGGTACCTGGGACTTCGATGTTGTGGCCATTTCAGAGACGTGGATAGAGCAGGGTCAGGAATGGATGTTGCAGGTTCCAGGGTTTAGATCTTTCATAAAGATCAGGGAAGGTGGTAAAAGAGGGGGAAGTGTGGCTTTGTTAGTCAAGGACAGTATAATGGTGGCTGAAAGAATTTTTGACGAGGACTCGTCTACTGAGGTGGTATGGGCTGAGGTCAGAAATAGGAGAGGAGAGGTCACACTGCTGGGAGTTTTTTATAGGCCTCCGCAAAGTTCCAGGGATGTGGAGGAGAGGATCGGCAAAACGATTCTGGGCAGGAGTGAAAGGAACAAGGTGGTCATTATGGGAGACTTTAACTTCCCCAACTTTGACTGGAAATGCTATAACTCTAGTACGTCGGATGGATCAGTTTTTGTCCAATGTGTGCAGGATGGTTTCCTGACACAGTATGTCGAAGGGCCGACAAGAGGGGAGGCCACACTGGATCTGGTATATGGTAATGAACCAGGCCAGGTGTTTGATTTGGTGGTAGGTGAGCACTTTGGAGAGAGTGACCATAATTCGGTTACGTTTAGTTTAGCGATGGAAAGGGATAGGAACATGCCACTGGGCAAGAGTTATAGATGGGGGAAGGGCAATTATAATGCAATTAGGCAAGACTTAGGAGGGATAGAATGGGGTAGCAAAATGCAGGGGATGGGGACAATCGAAATGTGGAGCTGGTTTAAGGAACAGATATTGCGTGTCCTTGATAGGTATGTCCCTGTCAGGCAGGGAGGAAGTGATAAGGTAAGGGAACCTTGGTTTACAAAAGAAATTGTATCTCTTGTTAAGCGGAAGAGGGAGGCTTATGTGACATTGAGACGAGATGGTTCAGATGAGGCGATGAGAGTTACAGATTAGCTCGGAAGGACTTAAAGAGAGAGTTAAGAAGAACAAGGAGGGGACATGAGCAGTCATTAGCAGGTAGAATTAAGGAGAACCCTAAAGCTTTCTATAGGTATGTGGGGAATAAAAGGATGACTAGGGTAAGAATAGGGCCAGTCAAAGACAGAAGTGGGAAGTTGTGTGTGGACCCTGTGGAGATCGGAGAGGTGCTAAACAAATATTTCTCTTCTGTTTTCACTCAGGAAAAGGAGAATATTGTAGAGGAGAAGACTGAGATACGGGCTATTCGACTTGAAAGGATTGAGGTTGGTAAGGAGGAGGTGTTATCAATCCTAGAAGGTGTGAAGGTAGATAAATCCCCTGGGCTGGATGGGATTTTTCTGAGGATTCTCTGGGAAGCTAGGGAGGAGATGGCAGAGCCTTTGGCCTTGATCTTTGAGTTGTCATTGTCTACAGGTTTAGTACCAGAGGACTGGAGGATTGCAAATGTTGTGCCCTTGTTCAAGAAGGGCAGTAGAGATGACCCAGGTAATTACAGACCAGTGAGCCTTACATCTGTTGTGGGAAAAGTTTTGGAAAGGATTATAAGAGATAGGATTTATAATCATCTAGCAAGCAACAATTTGATTGGAGATAGTCAACATGGATTTGGCAAGGGCAGGTCGTGTCTCACAAACCTCATTGAGTTTTTTGAGAAGGTGATCAAGCACTTGGATGAGGGTAGGGCAGTTGACGTGGCGTACATGGACTTCAGTAAAGCCTTTGATAAGGTTCCACATGGTAGGCTATTGGAGAAAATGCGGAGGCATGGGATTGAGGGAGATTTAGCAGTTTGGATTAGAAACTGGCTTTCTGAAAGAAGGCAAAGAGTGGTGGTTGATGGAAAATATTCAGCCTGGAGTCCGGTTACCAGTGGTGTGCCACAAGGATATGTTTTGGGACCACTGCTGTTTGTCATTTTTGTAGATGACTTGGACGCAGATGTAGGTGGATGGGTTGGTAAGTTTGCAGATGACACTAAAGTCGGTGGAGTGGTGGACAGTGTGGAAGAATGTTGCAGGTTGCAGGGAGACTTGGATAAACTGCAGAATTGGGCTGAAAGGTGGCAAATGGAGTTCAATGCAGATAAATGTGAGATGATGCACTTTGGGACGAATAATAGGAAGGCAGAATACTGGGTCAGTGGAAAGATTCTTGGTAGTGTGGATGTGCAGAGGGATCTTGGTGTCCAGGTACATAGATCCCTGAAAGTTGCCACCCAGGTTGATAGTGCTGTTAAGAAGGCATATGGGGTGTTAGGTTTCATTGGTAGAGGGATTGAGTTCCGGAGCCGTGATGTCATGCTGCAACTGTACAAAATGCTAGTGCGGCCTCACTTGGAATATTGCGTACAGTTCTGGTCGCCCCATTACAGGAAGGATGTGGAAGCATTGGAAAAGGTGCAGAGGAGATTTACCAGGATGTTGCCTGGTTGGAGCGAAGGTCTTATGAGGAAAGGCTGAGGGACTTGGGTCTGTTCTCATTGGAGAGAAGAAGGCTAAGAGGGGATTTAATAGAGACATACAAAATGATCAGAGGATTAGACAGGGTGGACAGTGGGAGTCTTTTTCCTAGGATGATGACGTCGGCTAGTACGAGGGGGCATAGCTGCAAATTGAGGGGTGATAGATTTAAGACAGACGTCAGAGGCAGGTTCCTTACTCAGAGAGTGGTAAGGGCATGGAATGCCCTGCCTGCCAATGTAGTTAACTCAGCCACATTAGGGGCATTTAAACAGTCCTTGGATAAGCATATGGACGATGATGGGATAGTGTAGGGGGATGGGCTTAGATTAGTTCACAGGTCGGCGCAACATCGAGGGCCGAAGAGCCTGTTCTGCGCTGTATTGTTCTATGGTCTATGTTCTATGTTCTATGTTCTATGACTGATATGAAGATAAATTTCTTTACTCAGAAGGATTGCAAATCTTCAGAATTCTCTACTGCAGCGAGCTGTAGATCTTCCATTGTTGAATATATTTATTTGCGGATAGGCAGACAGATTTGTGGTGTTTCAGGCAGTAAAGGTATGGGAAGCCAACAGGAAACTGTGTTGAAGCCCAAGATCAACCATGTTAATATTGAATAGTAGAGCAGGCTCAATAGATTGTATGATCTACTCCTGCTCCTACCTACTGTTGTTATGTTCAGTGGCCACTGCTACTGGTCATGCTGCCTCTCAATGCCAGCAGCTCTTAGATGCAGGATATTTCCCTTACACGAGCCAGGAACCACAATCGCAGCCCTCATACTGTCTGCTTGGGATTTCATCTCCTTGGGGCTCCTAAAAATGGCTGTTTTAATAACCATTGAATGGGATCATCATGGTGACTACTAAATTTTACATCAGTCTCTTCTCAACTTGGGAAAACATTTCTGATCGAGTGAACAGCATGACAGGAATTTAATGTAGACTGATTACTCATTACTAACTCCAGTCAATTTTCTGTGATCAGCCCCATGTGAGGAAATTGGTTGACTAAAGGCCCGATAGAGGTCTTGTGGTGCAGTGGATAGTGTTCCTGCATCTGGGCCTGACTCTGTTTGCAAAACCTGCATTGACCATAGATTAATTATCAATCTCTAAAACCTTTAAGTACATCTATGGAAGGTGGGAAGAGCAGGAGAGCCACCCCCCGACGCCCAGTGAGCCATACTTGATACAGAGTGATGCTCTGGAAGTTATAGCCTCTGATGACAAGTTAGCAATCTGTTCCATGAAAAAAAAACTAGCTATTCAAAAAGACATCAGCACGCACTTTGTCTTGCTTATGCGTCATTAGATATAGGAAAACCAGAGTTCAATAAAACTCAATTTTACTTCCTGAAAAACTTACCTAAGACCAGATTACGTAGTAGGAACTGCAGATGCTGGAGAATCTGAGATAACAAGGTGTAGAGCTGGGTGAACACAGCAGGCCAAGCAGCATCAGAGGAGCAGGAAGGCTGACGTTTCGGGCCTAGACCCTTATTCAGGAAAAAAAAGACCCTTCAGAAGAAGGGTCTAGGCTGAAACGTCAGCCTTCCTGCTCCTCTGATGCTGCTTGGGCTGCTGTGTTCATCCAGCTCTACACCTTGGTATCTAAGACCAGATTAACTGCGTCTCTGATTAATACAGGAATTGTTTTCTGCTGGCAAGTTAGTAGGTACAAAACCTGAAACTCCCCCGTATCACTTTTCAGGCGGATAAACCACACTAAGTAATCAGTCAATCAGAATTTCTCATGCCATTTCTGCATAAGCAATTGGTAACAAATTGGCTTCATCTGGAATTTCTAATAAATCATTTGCAAAATATAATCAGGTAACTGATGACATGTGTAAGTGCTTGCAGTAAGATATCCTTCACGGCTTTGCTGTCTCATAGAATCATAGAATCCCTACAGTGTGGAAGCAGACCACTTGGCCCATCAAGTCCACTCAGACCTTCCAAACAGTTCACTCCATCCCTGTGACCCTCCATTTCCCATAGCTAATCCAGCTAGCCTGCACATCCCTGGACACTATAAGCAATTTAGCATGGCCAGTTCCTCTAACCTGCATATTTTTGGATTGTGAGAAGAAGCCGGAGCATTTGGAGAAAACCCACGCAGATACAGGGAATATGTGCAGATTCCACTAGACAGTTGCCCGAGGCTGAACTCTTATCATAGTTAAAGGTCTCTCAACTGGGTGCTATCCAGTATCCATGCATCTTACTCAATCTGCAACTGATAGACAAGGATCAGGATTATTTTGTGTGTGATATTTCACTGTCCACTCAGCATATTATTTTGGCAGTTATCCTAGTTTTACTATCTGTTTCTTCTGTTCTCTGCCAAGAAGCAGATCTTTGGTAGTTATTTACCAAACCACATGTAGAACAAGGAGGCAGTCCCAAATCTACCTGACCACTAAAGGATTGATCCCTGTGCAGTGACCGATAATCTCATCCACACATGTCCAAGTTAACCGGCCCCAACCTTTATCATAACAACTTGTATTTTTTTGCAGAAGTGTTCTCAAGTTACATGGAAATGGGTGCATGGTGCAACTAGTGTAAATGAGAACGGTTAAGAATCAATATTTTGAGTTTGAAAAAAAAATTACGGAAACAATAGAAAATTATGGCATGGAAAAAGGCTATTCAGCCCATCATGACTGCACCTGCAGAAATAAATTAAGAAATGGCAAGAAATATTAGTGGGCCTCATGGTGAAAAACCCACCAAAAACTCAACATAACTCACATTTAGCCAAAATAACATAAGATGCAACCCTCAGACTCCCATGTAGCTCCAGCCATTTTTTATTTGTGAAGTCCTCTTCCTCAGATATTTGTCATTCAAGTGCATCTTTGAGCTTAGGTCCTCTTAGCTCAAACAGTCTTCCTGCAGTGATAAGACCTTCAACAATTGCTGATTCTTCTCAATCAAGACATCAGGGTTATAATGAACATTTGTATTGTCTTCAAAGAGCAAAACAAAATTCATTCTTCCTTCAATAAAGCATCAACATCAGCGCATTGTCATTCTCTACCATTCTTTTTTGAAAAAAAAATTAAAGGCTAACATGAAATTTTGCAGCTGGTCACCTTCATCTTTGGTGCACCTGTCTTCTGCTCCACCCAGCTTGCCATCAAAGAGAAATGTAAGATCTATGAAACCCTAGGGATGAGTTTCTTCAATGAAGGCTAATTGACAGCAGATCGAATCAAGAGGAATGTAACTGGTGAATGAAGAAGAGTCAAAGCCACACATGCTTTTCTTTCAATAATTTGCCTTCAATTCCATGAGCTATGACTTTAGCAAATTATCTCAGCTTTATCAAGTGTCTTCTGGAAGTCCATTAAAGTACAATTTAGATATTCGCCAACTCGCTACTAAAGTAAACTCTTCAAAAAGTCCCATCAGAATTATCAGGCATAATTTACCTCTTACAAATCCTCCTCTTAATAATACTGCCTTTACAAATTCTGCCCACCACTCACAAATCTATGCTTCCTCTCTGATCAACTGAAAATTTTCAAAATGTTCAATTATCCTTACCAATAGATGCTAGTTTTTTTTCTAAAAAATACACATGAGGCTAAATGGTCTATTATGTCCCTATATTTTCCTCCTATTGTCTTTTCAGTAGAGTAGCACACATAAATTTCTAATCGGAAACTTCAGAAGATTATAGTTAGAACATCTGTCATTTTCTTTCCTTCAGTAGTGTCCAGCAGTTCTGTTCCTTTTAAGGATCACTGGTAAGGTGAGTCTAGAGATGGCAAAACTAATTAGACCTTACTGCTTACTGTCATGCAATAGAGTGGGGTTTTCAAACAGACATTAGGCCCTTTGACATTAGTCTCTTTCAGATGTTACCAATTTAAGGAGGCCGCTGGGATGCTTCAATATTGCCAGAACAGAAACGGGTCTTTTATACATTTCAGATTCCCTAATGGCGTGGTACATAGCCCTTCAAAGTTAAACTCTTTGCACCTTCACTTTTCATAATAATATTAGAGAGATCTTATTTCACATTACAGTTTGCTTTTCACAGTTAGTATCGTACCTAGTAACTGATAGGACAAACAGATTCCCAAACCATTGAATATTGAATCCCACAATTGTGCCAGCATTGCATTTGCTTGGGACCTTCACACTTCCTCCACAAGGGTAGGTGAAGACTAGGAAGTTGTACTTAATTAGAATGAGGTCAGAAGGCAACCAGGCCAGTAGAGCACATCTTGCTCATACATTAGCTCAAGCTGTTCAGAAACACTTCTTCCCCATAAGTATGCTCAACTGTTCATAATATTATCAATTTATTATTGTCATATCTGCTCCCTTTCCAACAGGACCAATGCTATCAATAGCTGGAATAAAAATTACTTAAGCTGCAACTATCCTCACCTGGTTACCTTGTCAAAGTCCATCTGCAAATGTATAATAAGCCTCTTCAGATCCAAAGAATCCAAGAACTGTCTTTGCAGAGACTTCCCACTCTCAGTCCCTCTTGGTCTGCGCCAGTAGCATTATATGGGGTTGAGACGACTGGAAACTCCTACATCAATCTGCAGACTGTGATGTTTGGGTCCCTGCAGACATTATGGAGGTTCTGCTGAGCTAGTATTAAAGTTACTTCAGGAATCCACTAGCACAGCCAGCCAACCTCTGCGGCCAATGATAATCTTTAGGTCTTTTTTTACTCTTATTTTAGCAGCAATTTGCTCATTCACATTAATGCATCATATATCCCGGAGCACATGAAGACAAAAGACAAGTTTAACTGAAAGAATGACCGGCAAATGGACAATTTAATTAGATCAAAGATAATGATTGAAGATCAGGTGACCTTATGTGACATTTTCACAGTCACAGGATTAACTCATGTCTGAACAGATTTCTGAAAGTTCATAAGAGATAAATGACTGTGGGTTGATTCCCTTCCCTGGAATGGACATAAATGTAAACCATTATGGAATCCACCTATTCCAAAGTTTGTGGGCTGACCCAAAATTGAAAAGGTCTGGACTCCTCAACGTGTTGTTTGCAAACTGCAGACTTAACAATGTGAGCTATAAAGAAACCAGTTAAATTAGACACTGGGGATAAATTCCACCAATCACATAGTAACAGTTTCTAACACAATCATTTTCAGTGGATGGTACAAGTATTGATCATGTGACTGGAACTGACTACAAATCATGTTTCTTATTACCCTAAGAGCCATGGTGAAACCCGGAAGTCTGGAACCCAACACGACAGGACGGGCAATTCCTCCCCATCTTACAACATGTCAACTTGGGCAGTGCAAGGGGATCTCACTCACCTTCTCTTCTGTAGATACTTGACCATAATTTCATCAGGAAATCCAGAGATTTCTAACTTCAATCCTTTTTTAGGGAACCAGGAGAGGACAACTTATGCAGTCCTTCACTTTAAAGGATTGAATCTGAAAATGATTTGTTTCTTATATTCTGTTAATAATTCAGCTACATGCCTTGACCTGTAGAATCCATGGTTACTTGAGCATATGTCTGTGCACTTAACAGAGTGATTGTATTCATTAGATATGAATTCTGGGTTGTTATGTGAATAAACATGTTCTCTTCTTCTGATTTTAAAATGTACCTGAAACCCTGCTTTGTGTTTATTACTGAGAAAGCACAACACTTAAAGTTTAAAACACGCCTAAATTGCACATTATTGAAGACAAACCAATGATGAGGAGAAAGGAGAAACTTATTGCATCATCTCCCTCTCTAGTTTGTAACATAAAACAATAAACATGAATAGAGAGACAGATTGGAAAGAATCACTCACAAAAGCTTAACACACTCAGATTATGTAGTCATTGACCCATTTAAAATTCAAAGAGGTTGCTTTGTCCAGTTTTCAACATGCCAGAGGGTAACTGGCTTAATGCCAGTGGATAAAAATAATACATGCAGGAATTCAGTAGACGCATATTAATTACAAACCTGTTGAATTACAATCTTTACCTTTTCACATTAAACATGTTTTAGAAACTTGCCGCCAGAGGAGATAACCTTTTAAACTAGTGAAAAATTTTGCGCGCTATTATAGCTGCTGTATTACTCAGCAATGATCTTGTATTACTCTTCTGGATCGGTTTTCTTATTCACCAACAGACAAACTCTTTTTACTACAAAAAGTTTTGATCATTGGCTTGATGACATTATATCAATTTTCAATTTCCTAACTTTTGAACAGCTGTAAAAAAGATTACATTAGTATTTTAGCTCATGAAAATTAAAACAAGAAACACTCGTAACACAAGTGGTGGAAAGCAACTTCTATCCACTTGGCTGACCTCATCCCGAGACCAGGAAAGGGGTCATTTACACATTAGGCCAGATGTTAAAGCTGCTTCCACATTGAGGATCTGCTAGAATTTCAGAGGCTTTTCTTATTCATTAATTTGTTGTGGGTGTTGCTGTTTGGGCCAGCATTTATTGGCCATCCCAAGTTGCCCTTCAGTGGTCTCTTGTTGCTCTGAATTGTCACTAGATTATCTTCATTGTAGCTTTTGTCTTCTAGGTACTCAGACCCCAGTTCTGCCACTTATTTGGGATCCCATGATTACATTTTAACTGGGTGGGATTGGCAACAGAAACTGAGTAACATTATTTGTAGGAAAATTTAAAGGGCATCTGCCTCTGTCAGTGAAAATGACAATGATTTACTTTCATATTATTATAATAATGTTTTTCTAAATAATGCTTATTTCAATTGATGTGATGCTTCAGTTGAAATATTCCAAAAAAATACTAATTTAAAGATAACATATATCTGGTTGCAGAGATAAAAGGTACTGCAGATGCTAGAGAATCCGAGATAACAAGCATGGGGCTGGATGAACACAGCAGGTCAAGCAGCATCACAGGAGCAGGAAAACTTGACGTTTCGAGCCTAAACCCTTCTGATCCCGAAACGTCAAGTTTTCCTGCTCCTGTGATGCTGCTTGACCTGCTGTGTTCATCCAGCCCCATGCTTGTTATCTCATATATCTGGTTGCAGTTCTCTTAATTGAAACTATGAATTCCTGACAGTTAAAAATAATTTCCTAATGTTTAGACATTTCATGAGCAACAATCATTCTAAAGTTACTCCCAAGTGGAGTTACTGTTAATCAATAAATTTTAAAAATGAGCAGAGTACTTTGTTCCAGAAATTTCATAAAATGTAATTGAAATATTGAAGGCCAAATTCAAAAATAGATCAGCAGGAAGTATTGAATGTGGAGTAATTAGTTGTAGCCAATGATTCCATCCTAATTGAATAAATCTTTTTCTCAGCTGACCCAAATAGAGAAGATTGGTAATGAATGTATGTATGCACGTGTTTGGTACATCTGACTTGCATTTTAACTTCTTTGGCTCAATTCCTGCACATATCAACAATCAGGACCAAAGAACAAAATAATGTTTTATGTTCAATATGAAGAATAATAAATCCAGCAAGTTCATTTGAGAGCTTTCAGAGATTATCAGCAGAATGTTTGTTTGAGACAGGAATCTTTGTACAAAACGTACCCAGCCTATCCCATTGTGTATAGTACAAGTTAGTAACGTACAGGATGATTACAATGCAATTCACTCAACAGACACCAGGGAAAAAAGCAGATTAAAGCACGAGCAGATCAATTCTCTGCACCATCTTGCAGGGTCCAGTATTTCTGCAAGTCTAGTTAAGCTTACTTCTCTCTATTTAAACACATAATTACATCATTGGTCCTTCAATTTTAAATCTAACCTGACCAGGAAACCACTGCAACTCCCAACCAGGAGAAGACCAGTCACAGGAGAGCTGGAAGGATTTTCACATTTTCCTTTGTGGGCTGGGAGAAGCAGTTGCGTCCATTCAGGTCCCACAAAGAAAGTTTATCACCTTGTCCTCGATCCTATCTCTTCCCATACCGCGGGATGTTGTTAAACATGAGTATTGGGCTTCTACCTGACTGTTTGGAGGAATGACTTTTTCACTGTGAATTGCCACAAGCATGTGACTTCTGGTATAGTTACTTTTGGCTTAAAGGCTGAAGCCACTAAAAAACAAGGAACATTACGTCTGAAGTGTGCAGCTGAAATTGTGTGAATTTTAATAGCTGTAAGAGAAACAGCATGGAATACTTAGACTGTAGTCTGCAACTTTATATTACTAGGTATTTCAGGATGTCTTTGCATTTTCAAGTCCCTGCTCCTGTGAAAATAAAAAGCAATGTGAGACAGAATTGGAACTTCTTCTCGTTAGCGAAAATTAAGAAATAAAATTAAAAATTAAAAATTAAAATGGAACAAATTATAGCAGCAACTCTGTTCTCATTCTGTGGAAACAGTGTCACAAGCCGTGTTGCACACTAGACCTCGCTAAGGAGCAGAAAAGCCAGACTATAAAAATTTTGGAAGGCCTTAAAGACCCATTTTAACCCTCTAATGTTATTTCTGAATGGTTTGCATTTAATATCAGAACTCAGGAAGAGAGGAAAAGTATTGTTCAGTATGTGGTTGCATTTAGTTGTTTAGTTGAATTTTGTGTGTCTGCTTTATTGAAAAATGATCTTGTCAGAGCTAGGATTGTCTTAGAAAGAGATCCTTTTGTGACAGTGTGTCTAATGAGAGAAGAGAAACATACTCTCAAGGAAGCTATTAATTTGTGCATAGTCTCTGAGGTTGTCAATTATCAGCTAGAGATTATAAATGGAAGACCAGATGAGATGATGCATTATGCAGAGACAGTACGGTTTGACAAGAACAATGCAATAGGTATCAGTAAGAAATATTTCCATAAGGGCCAGCAGAAAGATCAAGTGCACAGAATGTAAATATTGTGGAATGCACTTTGTGATAGAAAAAAGATACAGAATGACTTCACACTCAAGAATTTTGATGGCAAGAAGCAAACCTATAAAGCTGGCGATTAGAGTTAGACAATGATTCCAGATAATTACTCTATGCATTACAACATGCTGGCATCATCAGATCTAAAGGTGATAACCTGTGGCTAATTACTATAATAAAGGGAGTATCATGTGAATATGAAATGTCAAATATACATTTCTGTATGTAAAATCAGAAGTTTCACAAACCCATGTGGACTGGCTCAAGGCAGTGACCCAAACTGAAGCCATCAAAGATTGATGGTGGAACATCTTACAAGGACAACCAGAACCCAGAGCCTAATGCAATGGGAAAAACAAACATGCACATGTCCAGATGGTAAACATTAAGCAAATTTCAGATCTCTGCTGAAACAAGCCTAAAGCTTCTGCTGGTAATTTTAAAGGTACCAGCAAAGATCTGCAGCATTTCAAAAGGCAGCACATCATTGCTTGCTGAACAAATTCAAAAAGATTACAAAATGCTTTTACAGGCCTTGGCTGTCTTCCTGTTATATACCATCTCCAAGTAGCTGTGAGTATGACGGTAACACAGCATCTGACAAGCAGAGATCCAGCAGTGCTTATGTCTAGCCTGAAACACAAGATAAGGGAGCTGGAAAAGAAAGGTGTAATCAAGAAAGTGAGAACTCCTATGTGTCGGAGTAACAGCATGGTAGAAGTGAACAAACCTGGAAACCTGAAACCTGGTAAGCATAGATTCAAAGGATCTCAGTAAAGCATTGAAATGACCTCATTGCCTCAGGCCAACTACTGAAGACATTTTGCCAAGCAAAGGTCTTTGCTACCCTCTGTAAAGGATGGTTATTGGTATGAAGTAAGATGAGTGCAGCAGTTTTCTGACTACATTCTGGATGGCATTTGGTTTGACTTAGGCTAACGTGAATTACATCAATTAAACAACTTAAATGTAAGGAGCACTTTCATTTCTGAATTTTTTAAAATGACATAAACAGCTAATATAAGGGCTGCTAGGTTCCCAAATGCTACACTGGGGTATATATAGGTGGTCCCCAGGGAGAGTGAGATCTTCTCTCTGTTAAGCTGGAAGGAGGGGACGATGAGGGTTCTTAAAAGAGGTCACCGTGAAGGCAGTAGCTACTGGTTGTGGCAAAGGAAGTCAATGCCAACAACATTGCATGCTGCACTTGGCCACAACATTGCATGCTGCACTTGGCCACAACTCCTGCGCATCTCAGGGGCACACAGTGGTTGACACTGATTTTTCTGAATCCATTTTGCATTCAATAAATGAAAAACAAGAAATACTTTCATCCTTTCTAATTTTACTTGCAGATTATTTCATTTTTTCTACGCTAACTTATTAGCCATTCCATCTCTGTTGTTTTTTAAAATATATTTTAACTCTGAGTCCACTTAGATCCATTTGACATAATTCTGTCTCTTCTACTATTTCTAACTAAAATAAAAACATTTAGTATAAGAATATTTTTAAAAGTTGATTTTCTTGCTATTTGAAAATCAAAAGTTTAAAGGTTGATGCATAGCATCATTGGCATCATTGGCACAGTGATTAAAGGCATTGATTGTATCATTAGAATTGTTGGTAGACATCAGTGCAAAAAAATAAACTTGTCTACAAAAATGAGTGGTCAGCGAAGTCTACGCAGTCTTCATGAGCTCCTCTTACACAACAAGAATGCTGCAGTGAGAATATTACAGCAAAACTATCAGCTGACAAGGTAGTTTAGTAGATGTCTTTGTCAACAACGTTACCCTAATGAGCACTCACTATTTTGTTTCATTTAAATAAATTGAGCTTCATATTACAAAATGGGAAGAAAAAAAAATCAATAGTTATGTAAAGTGGGCTAATTGACTGTCAGCCTATATTGACTATTGGCGTGACAGTTTCAATCCTGCTGTCTCATAAATATTCAATTTATACTCGAACTGCACCTGACTTGAGTTCAGCCTGTGAAAGAAAGGACTGAGTTACTTGCATAACCTGTTAAACCATCAAGAGGGTGCTTTCACAACTGTGATTGTCCACAGTCTTTCAAACATCAGCCTTGCCTGATTTAAGTAGAAAAATCTTCTCAGCAATGCAACTAACAGAAGTTGTTATAAGCGGTCTCAGGCAGGAAAATCTTTTGCTTCCAAACTTTTGTTGTGGAGCTTTTATCATGGAGTTGACTTGGGGAAGTCTCATAGGTATCCTTAGGATGGATGCAGAAGATAAAACGGGAGGAAAAGAGAATGTCTCGGGGTAGATCATACTAAAGGAGAAGGTAAATAAGAAAGTACCTTTCCACAAAGCTATCTCTCTCCGCTCCTCAATAATGTTACAAAGATATCTGCTTGAGCAGCAATTTGTTCAGTAAAGAGAAGTAGAAGGCATTTGCTCCATGTTGCAAATTGCCTCTAAGAATCCTACACAGAACAGAAAATAAGAATCATCCTCCTTCACAACATTATATTTCATCATAAAACAATGATTCTCTTTGCATATATTTTCACAGCGTTTTTTTAAAATCATTTTGCCCAACTATTTTCACTCCATGACTATCCTAAGCTGCTCCAGAAGCCCTGGGGTGCCAATGGTCCCTATGCACTCTGGTATCATTGGTATAAATATTCAGCAGGCTCTATCGTTGCAGAATATATGGGAGCAATCAGGTCCATTACCTTGTCACCAACAAAAGGCAGCTGAGGATGCTGTTGGTTTACCAAATATCATGCAATGTCAACAAGAGAGAGGGTTGTTTAAGTAAGGCAGATCCTCACTTGTGCTGGCTTCTGTCTCTGTGTACTAACTGATGCATAGAGGGATGGATATGATGGCACTATATCTGTTAAGATCTTCACTCCCTGAAGTATCAACACAGGAACAAAACTTAAATCTCACTAAACTGATACACAAATGGATATCTGTCATTCTAAGGGTTTTGCAATTGGTCTTTTGAAATCACTGCTTCTTGTAGCTATCAAATAACAAAGAATCAAATATTGCTTTAGGCTCCTGATACATTTCTGGAACAACCATCAAGGTAAACCAGATTTTAAGCATGAATTTAAAAGCTGCTTGCAGCAGTTGGAGGTGGGGCTGGGAGTTTGGTATGGAGTGTCCCCCGGAGAACACATCTTCTCAGATTAACAAATTAGGATAGGAATGCCAAATGGTGAATGCCATCTATGTACATTTACTTCAGTGTCTGATATGATTTCAAGGCCATGATTTCATTATCATTTATCTGGATGATATTGCAAAACATGCCAATATGTACAACAATATCTACATGTCTCTGAGATCATTTTCACAGATGCAAATCAAAAGACAGGCAGCAGTAGCAGCAATACAAAGGGTGATGCGTAAGTTTCATGCCTGAAGTAACATCTCTGATATACTCTGATATACTGATATACAGAAACGTCTCTGTTTTCAGCCCGGGCTTTCTCAGGGGTAAAATTGGATTTGTGGATCACAACAAGCAAACTCGCATTAGCACCAGTGTAGAAAATCCTCTCCATTTTTATCTAATAGTCCCTCTTTATCTAAATTCCAATGAAACAGTCATATTTACTGTGCTTGCATATAATAGCTTACTTTTAATATAGCGTTACTGTCACCTTACAGTTTTGTATTCTAAGCCTTTTATTTTTACGCGAATTTGTAAAAAGATGGGAGTGGCTGAAATGACTCATGAGTATCATTAGGCAGCAGGTTTAATCTTTACAGTGGACTGAGTGCTTGTGAGTTCCGGCTATGTTCAAATCTGTACGATTCAATGATTAATCAGATGACAGAGTTTAATATTTATTTGCTACCTTTGGGCAGTACTTCTTCAAGATATGACTACATATTTTAGTTACTCCTCTTCCTTTCCTGCAATCTCAACGGAAAGATGTCTTTCATCTAGAGAATTGTGAAGAGTTACTTTTTCGTGAGCAGTTAATTCCTGAGGTTGCACAATAAGTTTTTTAAAAAAGTTCCAGTCCTTGTGATTATTTTTGATTAAATGTTTGCTGCGTGTCCTCCTGAAGGCGTTGCTTATAAACGTGTACAGTTGTACAGCTGGGTCTGAATTGCTATGTCTTCCGAGAAAGAAGTCCACGGGCTAAATAATTATGGATATACTGTAAGTATCAATTCTTTTCTGAAATAATGTGTTTTTTGTTATATTGTTAATATGATGATGGTCCAGTAAATATTAATGAAAAGTAACAAGAACCTTTCTGTTAACTGATGAAATACGTAATTGTGGCTCATTCATACTCCTGAAGTTAGTGGCTAGTTTTTTGCGCTCTTCGTCCAACTTTCTTTTTATGTTAACATAGGAATCCATACATTTCAGTATATTCTCCTTGACCCTTTCTCAATTTGCCTGCCCCTTAGGTACTAAATATGCTTAAGAAATCAGGACGATTTTCTGCTCAGTACAAAACCTTCAATCTTCCACCCCAATTTCCAATAAACCTACAAAATAAAGTGGTGAATACTCAAAGTTAAACCCAACCATGTTCGCATACCAGTAGTCAAGTCATAGCCCTTGTTTAATGTTGTCTTGAAGCTTCAAATACACAAAACGAGCTTGTTCTCTCTCCAATGTTCAATGTTTAGGGAAGATTTAAACCAGAAATAACTGCAGTACTTTTCAAAAGGCTTTTATTTTGTAATCGTGAACATGCTCAGAAAGGATCACTTCTCAAATTTCTGGTTAGGAAGTTCCTTCTGGGTCATTAAGGGGCCCTAACCCTAACCCTAAACTGAACCCTAATCCTGCATTTTCTTTTCAAATACCTAGTGTGTAGTGATTGTAACAAGGTTAGCCATGTTGACCTCATAGAATACGAGTTCCCTGATTAGCGCTGTTAATCGAGTTCAATTAGGGAATCCTGGAGTGTCAGACATAGTGCTCAATCTGAGAGCTGGCTCAGTGTCAAGGACTCTCCATGTGTAAGTAAAGGGTGACTTGGTGATGGGATATTATCCTCTGTGGAGTTATTTCAGTGGCAACAAGAGAAAAACATGCTCCTGAAGAAATGCACTCGTAACAGTCATCTTTGAGTTGGAGTAAGCAATTCTAGCATCATACCATTATTTGGGAAGCTTGACTCATTCAATCCTGCCGTCAAAGACTAGCACCCTGTATGTAGAAAGAATGCGTTATTTTTTTCTGGGCAAATGACATCAAGTCAATGAAAAGGAACAAGTAATTCTCCTGAAAGCTTGTGGACCTGCAGCTTTTTTGGTTATTAGGAGCCTCAATTTCCCTGAGAAGTTAGAAGCCAGAAACTAAAACTTCCAAGAATTGACAGATTTAGTTAAGGAATGTTACAACCAAAAGCCTCCCCTAATTCTGAGACACTATTGGTTTTACTCAGCAATTCAAGAACTAGGGGAATCCATATCAGGATTTTTGAATAGGTTAAGACAACTGGCAGTGCGATATGACTTTGGTTTAACCCCCTTCACGAGATACTGAGAGACCATTTGGTATGTGGGGTTAATGATATAACCATGAAAAAACACCTAATAGCTGAAGACCAACTGGACTTCAAACAGGCACTGCAGCTGGCTTTATCATTGGAAAATGCAGCAAGTAGAGCATATGAGTTGCATATGAGATGGAAGTGGATACACTCACCAAAGTGACTGAGCTTGGACAATTGCATAGCCTCACTCAGGACATATCCTGAACAGAGGGACTCAGGGTCAGCCCCCAGCAAAACCCCAAAGCAAAGCCAAGCCTCAGCCAAATGGCAAGCTATTGTAGTTGCTGCCGGTATGTAGACTCAAGACAGCGTAAGAGTCCCATTCAACCTAAATGGAGTAAGAGAACTCACAGGCTGGTATCTAGGAGAGTGCACACCCTGGAAAGCACACCTACATCTGGTTTAGAACAGTTAAATTGCTTGGAAACTTCCAAATCAGAACCAATCAAAATAAACATCTGATTAAATGGTCAGAGATAATAGGAACTGCAGATGCTGGAGAATCCGAGATAACAAGGTGTGGAGCTGGATGGACACAGCAGGCCAAGCAGCATCATAGGAGCAGGAAAGCTTGATGTTTCGGGCCTAGACCCTTCTTCAGAAATGGGGGAGGGGAAGAGGGTTCTGAAATAAATAGGGAGAGAGGGGGAGGCAGATAGAAGATGGATAGAGGAGACAAGTCAAAGAGGTGGGGATGGAGCCGGTAAAGGTGAGTGTAGGTGGGAAGATAGGGAGGAGATAGGTCAGTCCAGGGAGGACGGACAGGTCAAGGGGGCGGGATGAGGTTAGTAGATAGGAGATGGGGGAGCGGCTTGAGGTGGGAGGAGGGGATAGGTGAGAGGAAGAACAGGTTAGGGAGGCGGGGATGAGCTGGGCTGGTTTGGGGTGCGGTTGGGGGAGGGGAGATTTTGAAGCTTGTGAAATCCACATTGATGCCATTGGGCTGCAGGGTTCCCAGGCTAAATACGAGTTGCTGTTCCTGCAGCCTTCAGGTAGCATCACTGTGGCATTGCAGGAGGCCCAGGATGGACATGTCGTCTGAGGAATGGGAGGGGGAGTTGAAATGGTTCGCGACTGGGACGTGTAAGTGTTTGTTGCGAACTGAGTGCAGGTGTTCTGCAAAGCGGTCCCCAAGCCTCTGCTTCGTTTCCCCGATGTAGAGGAGGCCACAACGGGTACAGCAGATGCAATATACCACATTGGCAGATGTGCAGGTGAACATCTGCTTGATGTGGAAAGTCTTCTTGGGGCCTGGGATTGGGGTGAGGGAGGAGGTATGGGGGCAGGTGTAGCACTTCCTGTGGTTGCAGGGAAAAGTGCCGGGTGTGGTGGGGCTGGAGGGCAGTGTGGAGTGGACAAGGGAGTCATGGAGAGAGTGGTCCCTCCGAAAAGCGGATAAGGGTGGGGAGGGAAAAATGTCTTTGGTGGTGGGGTCGGATTGCAGATGGCAGAAGTGTCGGAGGATGATGCGTTGGATCCGGAGGTTGGTGGGCTGGTACTTGAGGACGAGGGGGATTCTTTTTTGGTTGTTATTGCGGGGACGGGGTGTGAGGGATAAGTTGCGGGAAATGTGGGAGACACGGTCGAGGGCGTTCTCGACCACTGTGGGGGGGAAGTTGCTGTCCTTGAAGAATGAGGACATCTGAGATGTACGGGAGTGGAATACTTCATCCTGGGTGCAGATGCAGCGGAGGCGAAGGAATTGGGAATAGGGGATGGCATTTTTGCAGAAAGGTGGGTGGGAGGAGGTGTATTCTAGGTAGCTGTGGGAGTCGGTGGGCTTGAAATGGATATCAGTGGCTAGGTGGTTGCCCGAGATGGAGACAGAGAGGTCTAGGAAGGAGAGAGAGGTGGCAGAGATGGTCCAGGTGAACTTAAGGTTGGGGTGGAAGGTGTTGGTGAAGTGGATGCACAGTTCGAGCTCTTCGTGGGAGCACGAGGTGGCGCCGATAGTCATCAGTGTAACAGAGGAAGAGGTGGGGTTTAGGGCCAGTGTAGGTACGGAAGAGGGATCGTTCCACATAACCTACAAAGAGGCAAGCATAGCTTGGGCCCATGCGGGTACCCATGGCCACCCACTTTGTCTGTAGGAAGTGGGAGGAATTGAAAGAGAAGTTGTTGAGGGTGAGGACGAGTTTGGCTAAGCACATGAGGGTGTCACAGTAGAGGGAGATTGGTCAAGTCTGCGGGACAGGAAGAAGCTGAGGGCCTTTAGGCCATCTGCATGGGGAATACAGGTGTACGGGGACTGGATGTCCATAGTAAAAATGAGGTGTTGGGGGCCAGGAAATTGGAAGTTCTGGAGAAGGTGGAGGACGTGGGTGGTGTCACGGACGTAGGTAGGGAGTTCCTGGACCAAGGGGGAGAAAATGGAGTCAAGGTAGGTGGAGATAAGTTTGGTGGGGCAGGAGCAGGTGGAGACAATGGTCACCTGGTTCCAATGGAGGTCGATACTGGTACAGCCATTTCAATGATTGCAGAATCAGTCCTTAACAAAATTCACACCAAACTCCAACCCTTAAGTTCGCTCAACACCTGAGCTACACTGAGAACCTACATCAGAGAAACCAGTTCTGAGGAAGGGTCACTGGACCTGAAACGTTAACTGTTTTTTACCTTCACAGATGCTGCTCGACCTGCTGAGCTTTTCCAGCAACTTTGTTTTTGTTCAGAGAAACTTTACAGATTAAGGGTACAACTTTGGCTCTGGTCTATTATGAGAAGTAGCCAGTTCAGTTATCGCTGATTGTAGTATAAGGCTTGGTCACAAGCTTGTTGGGGCGAAATTGGTTGAAAAAGATTCACCTGGATTGGTTCAACATTTTGAGATTAGGAAATGGCTGTCTGAGTGAAGTCCTAGTTAAAAACCCAGACATTTTCAGGAAGGTCTAGGGACTATTGCTGGAGCCAAGGCCACCTTGCATGTTGACCAGGTAACAATTCCACAATTCTGCAAGGCCCGCTCAGCGCCATTTGCCTTATGGGCAAAAGTAGAGGCAGAAATCGGAGGCTGGAAAGTGAAGGAATAATCAAACCAGTCCAGTTTGCAGAATGGGCAGCACTGCTTGTACTGATTGTGAAGCCTGATGGATCGGTTTGCCTTTGTGGGCATTTTAAACAAACGGTAAGCCAATACCCAACCCCTCATATAGAGGATTTATATGCAAAGCTGACAGTGGGGCTATCCTTCACAAAGCTGGACATGAGCCATGTGTACTTGTAATTGCGGTTGATGAGAATTCCCAGACGTATGTTACAATTAGTACCTATAAAAGAGTTTGTACCAATATACAAGGCTGCCAGTTGGGGTATCATCAGCCTGTGCAATTTTTCAGCGGACGATGGAGAACATTATAAAAGGTCTACCCCTCGTCGCCATCTTTCTAGATGTTATGCTAGTATCAGGGAAGACCATTAAGGAGAGCTTAGAGAACCTCGCCATAGTCCTTAGACATTTCTCCTAGGTGGGTGGATGCCTCAGAAGGGAAAAATGTGTGTTCCAGGTACCCCAAGTGACCTACTTGGGCTACAGAGTTGACAAGACTGGATTGCACTAGTTGGAAGATAAAATGAGGGCGATCAAAGATGCCCCAACTCCTATGTCTGTACTGGACCTTAGGTCTTTCCTTGGGCTGGTGAATTATTACGGAAAGCTCATACAAAACCTGGCCTCCATCCTGCCACCTTTGCATCGACTCTTATAAAAGGGTCAGCCTTGGAAATGGTCATGAAGCCAAGCCCTGGCTTTCAGGGAAGTGAAGAAACAGCAATCATCCTCTAAGGTGTTAGCACACTATGATCCCAAGTGAGATCGGGTATTGACATGCGATGCCTCCCCATACGGTATCAGGGTAGTGTTAGCTCATAGTTGGCCCAATGGAGAGGAACACACAATTACGTATGCATCTAGGACTTTAGCTAATGCAGAGCATAAATACGCACAGGTAGAGAACGAAGGTTTGATGGTCATTTTGGAGTCAGGCAGTTCCACCAATACCTTTATGGGTGTAAATTTGTAATGATAATGGACCACAGACGCCTGCTAGTACTGCTTAAAGAGGACAAGGCAGTTCCACCTGTCGCTTTAGGCCAAATTCAGCATTGGGTTCTAATACTATGTACGTATAATTACAAGTGGGAACAACATCTGGGAGGCCAAGTAGCAAATGAGGATGCATTGAGCTGCCTCCCACTAACAGGTACATCATTGGTGCTACACGCCACTGAACCAGTCCGTAATGGGTTTTAAGTTTTCTGGTCACAGGTCCAATCACACCTGATAATATCAGACTTTGGACACAGAAAGATCCAGTCCTGGCAAAACTGAAACAGCTGGTGGTAATGGGGGAACCAAAGGGCCATCATAACCAGAACTGAAACCTTTTTGGATCCAGAGAGACTAGATCACAGCAGAGGATGGCATTTTATTACAGGCAGCAAAAGTAATTATCTTGAACAAAGGTGTTGGTGAGAACTTATGTCTGGTGGCCAGGATTGGATGCTCACTTAGCTGTAGGTGGGCCAGTGCCTAGAGTGCAAACAAGAACAAAAATTACTGCAAGCAGATCTACTACAATCATGGGAATGGCCAGGTAAATCCTGGACATGGTTATACATTGACTATGCAGGTCCTTTCATAAGCTCAATGTTCTTAGTTATTGCGGATGCCCACTCAAAGTGGTTGGACGTGCATAGAGTTCATTTGTCAAACATGGGGATGACGATTGAAAAACTTCACACATCTTTTGCAATACATGGACTCCTGGAAGTGGTAGTCACAGATAATCATTTACCAGCAGGGAGTTTGAATAGTTCCTAAAGTCGAAAGAAATTCAACGTATAAGGACAGCTCCATACCATCCATCATCCAATGGTCTGGCAGAACTGAGCAGTGCAAACTTTGAAGACAGGCTTAAACAAACAGCCTACAGCTTCACTAGATACCAAATTGTTCGGGTTCCTATTTGATTATAGGACCACTCATCATGCAATTGCAGAGATAGCTCCTGCAGAGTTGCTAATGGGGAGAAGACTCCACACCAGGTTAGATTTAATCTTCCTGGACCGTGGGGTCGGGGGTGGGGGGAGGGGAATGCCAGACACAAGACTTTGCTAAGCAAAAGAGATGGTTTACTTTCAGGGATAAAGTTTGGAGTAGGAACCATGGGAATGGCCCTGCATGAGTAGGTTGACGTATGGTCAGGTTCAGTGACATATAAAGTTTGGGTAGGTGCGACAGTCCTGAACAAGCACGTGGACCACATGAAAGCTGCAAACTCACTAAACAGTGTGAGAGCAAAACATGTCCAGCTCCTCAACAGCGTTTCTGACTGTACCGGAACACATGGGTTCTCCCTCTCTGTCAAGCATTGAAGATACCTCAGAATCTGGGATGGACATGGTAGGTGTTGCCACCTTGATGCCTTTGCCACCTGAATAAGAGAATAAATTTCTTCTGAGACGCTCCAGGCTTAAGAGGCAAGCTACTGTGTGTTACATGCTGCCTGTATCAGAGGCAGAGTAGGAGGAACCTGACCTGGGGCTAAAACACCCGAAAAAGAGCTACAAAAAATAAACCAACCAGACTATGTCCTCAGTCTCAGAGTGGGGGTAGGGATGTAGTGATTGTAATGAGGTCAGCCAGATGGACCTCATAGAATAAGAGTTTCTTGTTTGAGGCTTTAATCTGGTTCAATCAGGGAACCCTGGCTGACAGATATAAACAGGCATGTCAGACGGTCTGTTCACTCTGAGAGCTGGGTCTGAGAAAGCCACATCAGTGTCAAGGATTCTCTACGTGTCAATAAAGGATGACTTGGTGATGGGACACCGGCCTCTGTGGAGTTATTTCATAGTGGATCAGCTTGCCTGTGCAAGCACCAGGTATTGACTCAGCCAAAGGAAAATACTGCTAATGCTGGGGTCCTGTTAGCTCAGTCTGATGTTTTGTTTGTGACACAGAGTGCTGCCAATAGCGTGGGTTCAATTCCTGCATCAGCTGAGGTTACCACGAAGGACTCTCCTTCTCAACCTCTCCCCTCTCTTGAGGTGTGGTGACCCTCAGGTTAGACCATCACCAGTCATCTCTTTCTAATGAGAGAGCAGCCCTAAGGTCAGGTCAGACCATACTGACTTTACTGCAGATGCTGAAAATCTGAAGAAAAAAATGCTGAAAACTCTGTGGAAAGACAAGTTCATTTTTACAGGTCGAGATTTCAACCTGAAACATTGACTCTCCACTGATGCTGCCTGATGTGCTGAGTTTTTCCAGCAGTTTTTGTTTACATTTTATGCTGTCATATTGATGAAGGAGATGTCACATTCAGTAATCCCAAATTTCATTGTCTCAGTTAGAGATGCTAGAGTTAGCTTCATTACCACTGACTGTTTCAGTGGTTAAAAAAGACAGAACATCTGCTCTTGATTGCTACCTAATGACTAGTGCCTGAAAGTGCCCACATTCAACATGAGGCAGGAGTGTGCTGTGCTGCACGACACCATTTGAAAGCCTTTGCAGTCTGATCACCTGATCAGCATGAGAATAGCGTTATAGGCAAGGACCGCTCTTGCTGTGAGACTGTATCCTAATGTGGGTCACTGCCACAGGAGCAGAGGGTAGGAACGGGCTGGGAGGTTGGGTGAAGGGTATTCCCTAAATTAATTTTACTTTTTAAAAATTTTTAAATAGGTGTCACAATAATTAATTTCCATACCTGTCCTGAAAAAAAATAAGCTCTGCAGCGGTAACTAAATAATATCCAAAATTAAATGCTTAGTGATTCCATAGTCAATCTGTAAGTGAAATTAAATTCTGATACACCCAGTAACTAATTAACTCACCCTGATGATTAAATATTTTGCATATTGTTCTATGTCTTTCGGCAAAACATAAATGGCAACAGATTAAAAACTGGTCAGAAAGGATTTGAGACAACTCATTGAAAGTATTTTTTAAAATAATTTCAATTGTTCTGTTGGAACATTCACTTTTTGTTATTACTTAGAATGAAGACGAATCCACTCATCAAACCAGTACATTGGAGGAGATTGAGGACGGCAGATTATCCTCATCGAAGGAGAACGGGGACAAGATGACATATTATGTCACTGATGTTCCTCCTTGGTATTTATGCATACTTCTTGGCACTCAGGTAAGAAACAGAGAGAGACAACAAGAACCAAAACACAGAAACGTTACATAGCACCTTTCATGGCCTCAGCCTTATCGTGACTGTATCGTGTACCATCTACCGATAAACTGTAGCAATGTGTTAAAGTTGTTCTGCCAGCACTGGACCCAAACCTTGACTTCTGGCACCATGAATGACAAGACTATCAAGTGGAGAGGAAAACATTCACCTCCAAATCCCCTCTAGTCACACACCATCCTTATTCAGGCTGATATCATTGTGATATCATTGTTGCTGGTTTAAAATCCTGGAATTCCCTCTGAACTGTTGGTGTACTGACATCAAACCAACTATAGTGTTCAAGAAGGAAAGAAACCATCACCTTTACAAGGATTACTAGGGGTGGATAAGTCTTGCCAACAATTTCCAGATCTCAACAATTAATTTTTAAAAATATGTCACAATGTACTTCACAACAATTAAATACTTTCAAAATACAGCTACTATTGTCATAGATACAAACATAGCATCCTATTTATGATAACAAGGTGTGGAGCTGGATGAACACAGCAGGACAGGCAGCATCAGAGGAGAAGGAAAGCTGACGTTTCAGGTTGGGACCCTTTTTCAGAAATGGCGGAGGGGAAGGGGGCTCTGAAATAAAGAGGCGGGGCGGGGGGCATCGGTGATAGCAGGTGGATAGTGGACCGGATAGGTGGGAGAGAAGATGGACAGGTCAAGGAAGCAGAGATGAAGCTAGTAAAGGTGAGTGTAGGTAGGAAGTGGGCGTGGGTCAGTGAGGTGGGAAGTGCGGGTAGGTGGGAGTGAAGACGGACAGGTCAAGGAGGGAGGGATGAGAGGGGGACTGGTCTTGGGATGAGGTCAGGGGTGGGGAGATTTTGAAGCTAGTAAAGCCCACATTGAGTCCATTGGGTTGTAGGCTTCCAAGGTGGAATATGAGGAGATGCTCCTCCAGTTTCCGGATGGCATTGTTATGACACTGAAGGACGCCCAGGAAGGACATGTTGCCCAGGGAGTGGGAGAGAGAGTTGAAGTGGTTCACGACTGGGAGGTGTTGTCATTTGTCACAAACTGAGTGTAGGTGCTCCACAAAGCGATCTCCGAGCCTCCGCTTGGTCTCCTCGATGTAGAGGAGGCCACATTGGGAACAACGGATACAATAGACCACATTCACAGATGTGCAGGTGAACACATGTTTAATGCGGAAGGTTTTTCTGGGGCCTGGGATGGAGGTGAGGGGGGAGGTGTAGGGGCAGGTGAAGCACTTCCTGCTGTTGCAGGGAAAGGTGCCGGGGGTGGTGGGGCCAGTGGGGAGTGTGGAGCGGATGAGGGAGTCGTGGAGAGTGCCATCCCTCTGGAAGGTAGATAAGGGTGTGGAGGGAAAAATATCCTTTGTAGTATCCTTTGTAGGGCCAGATTGCAGGTAGCAGAAGTGGCAGAGAATCATGCGTTGAATCCGGAGATTAATGGGGTGATACGTGAGGACAAGGGGAATTCTGTCTTTGTTTTAATTGCGGGGAGGAGGTGTGAGGGATGAGGTGTGGGAAATGCGAGAGGTGTGGTTGAGGGCATTTTCAACAACTGAGGGGGGAAATTGTGATCCATGAAAAAGGAGGAAATCTGCAAGTGTCCGGGAATGGAACACCTCATCTCAGGAGCCAATGCAGCAGAGGTGAAGGAATTGGGAATAGGGGATGGCCTTTTTGCAGGAAGATGGGTGAGAGGAGGTGTATTCTAGGTAGCTGTGGGAGTCGGTGGGCTTGAAATAGATATCAGTTTCGAGGTGGTTACCAGAGATGGAGACAGAGAGGTCCAGGAAGCAGAGAGAGGTATTAGAGATGGTCCAGGTGAACTTAAGGTTGGGTTGGAAAGGTGTTAATAAAGTGGATGAACTGTTCAAACTCCTCGTGGGAGCACGAGGTAGCGCCGATACAGTCATCGATGTAACGGAGGAAGAGGTGGGGGATAGGGCCAGTGTAGCCGTGGAAGAGGGATTTTCCACGTATCCTACAAAGAGGCAGACATAGCTTGGGCCCATGCGGGTACCCAAGCCACCCCCTTTGTCTGTAGGAAGTGGGAGGAATTGAAGGAGAAGTTGTTAAGGGTGAGGACGAGTTCGGCTAAGCGGATAAGGGTGTCAGTGGAGGGGGACTGGTCGGGCCTGCAGGAGAGGAAGAAGCGGAGGGCCTTTAGGCCATCTGCATGGGGAATGCAAGTATACAAGGATTGGACGTCCTTGGTGAAGATGAGGTGTTGGGGTCCAGGGAATCTGAAGTCTTGGAGGTGGTGGAGGGCATGGGTGATGTCCCGGACGTAGGTGGGGAGTTCCTGGACTGGGGGGAGAAAATGGAGTCGAGATAAGTGGAGATAAGTTCGGTTGGGCAGGAGCAGGCAGAGACAATGTGTCGGCCAGGGCAGTCAGGTTTATGGATTTTGGGAAGGAGATAGAAGCGGGCGGTGCGGGGTTGGGGAACGATGAGGTTGGAGACTGTGGGTGGGAGGTCACCTGAGGTGATGACGTTATGCATGGTCTGGGAGATGTTGGTTTGGTGGTCAGGGGTGGGGTCATGATCATGGGGCCGGTAGGAGGAGGTGTCAGAGAGTTGGCGCCTGGCCTCGGCAATGTAAAGGTCAGTATATAGCTAACTTAAATAAAATCATTCTGGTAATCTTTCTCTCATGCTTTTGGTTGCGAATGCTAGGACATCATCTGTCACTGGATGTTTTAGACCTATTTGAAGTTTTGCAAACAGTTCACTAGTCCTTCAATACTGCACTAAAATACCAGCCACTGATGCCACTGCATCATGCACAGAATGCCATGGCGGAACTCTGAAAGAAAACATGACAGAGAAAGGATATTAAGAAAAATAAACGGAGAGGAGATACAATGATAGTTGGTTGTTCAATCACCAGGGGATTAATGGTCAAATCTATTCAGCTCTCTTTCCTTTCTCTGAACATTTCAGAGATAGGAGAGAAGAAAATAAGAGCTCCAAAAGCACAAATAATGCAGTGACATTTTACAGTATTTGTTAATGAATAGGGAAAATAAAGGTTTGTTTTGCAAATTTTACAAGTGACAATGTTCCTTTGATACTAAAATGCAAGAAGCAAAATAAGTTAGAACATAGTCATCAATGGCAATTTTCAAGAACCTTGTGAAGGAGCCTGTTTAAAACTCTTTGTTTTGGAATACCAGCTGTTAGCAATGATTCTACTTTCCCAGTTACTTCTCCTTAAGAACCATTTTTTGTTCCTCTACATGTTGCATTGCTACCTCATTTTGATGAGGTCATCTTCTTTGTCATTTAATTTCTCATACCTTTCATCCTAGCATGGACATTCCCTTCTGTTTTCCCTTAGCATCACCCATTGAAATTTACCAGTATTTTGTGCTTTCATTTTCAGAATCCATTATATTTTGCTTCTGACTAAAATTCTATTTGTAATTACATTTTCTCCAGCATTATCTGACTGCTTTGGGCGGTATTGTAGCCATCCCTCTCCTTCTGTCTCGGGAGCTCTGTTTACAACATGACCACATCACACAGAGCAAGCTTATCAGCACTATCTTCTTTGTCTCAGGAATGTGCACGCTGCTTCAAGTTCTTTTTGGGGTCAGGTGAGACAGCAACACATTCCAATTTTCAATCTTTGTCAATAATCGAAATTAACCTCTGTGTATATTTATCACAGAGCTTTTGTAAAATATGGCATTGTGCCCATCAGTCTTAGACTGTTAGAATGTTGCAATGTTAGCGTTTATATCTTCGGAGACTAGAATACAAAACGATGATAAGTTAAGCTCCAACTGTACAAAGTTCTAGTCTTGAAATAATGAGTTCAGTTCTGGGCACCACACCTCAGGATAATGTATTAGTCTTAGAGCTTCAGGTTAAGTGGAATGTAGCCTGGATTCCAGCGCTTTTATTAGGAAGTGAGATTAATTGCCCAAAATGTAAAAGGTTGAGTTGTAATTTAGTTGAAGTGTTCAAGTTATGAAGGGAACCATATAGAGATGATAAAAGGAAATCCTACTTCTGTTAGAAAATCAGTTTAGCACTACAGGACATAGTCCAAAAGAAAGATAAAACTTCAAACAGAGAAGTTTGCAAAACAGGACTTCGTGTAAAGAAGTGTGGAACTGTCCATCACAAAACAAAGCAGATGTTACCTCAATTAATAACTTTAAATCTGAGATTCATGACATTTTGTGACACAAATATATGATTGGAAATGGAGGGAGTCAGGTTGACTTAAGACAAAATCAGTCAGTATCTACCTGAGTTGCAAAACAGGCTAACTGACCCATTCCTTTTCCCATTATCCTAGCAGGGATGGTCAGAACATTTTCAAAGTATACAATGGCAAGCAATTAAGCACTTTCCCATCAGCACTGATATCTTTAAAAATCTGTTTATCCTTTCGTGACTCATAATATCAACATCAGTCATTTACAACCAATGATCAATTGCAGTATCAGCAAGTTAGAGGGTGTGCCCTCGGTCAGCTAGTCCAAGAATAATTACTGAGCATCTAATTTATACTGAAATGATTGTTGGGGATGCTTGATTTGCTTGAGTTCAGGTATTTTATGACTGGTTGGCATTGGCTGTGAAATTTGTGCATCTCTTGCATTCCCCTACTAGTTTTGATGGGCACAGATGATGTGCCAATGGTGCACTTGTTAACTTTAAATAAAACAGGGTCAGCTGTAAATGTTTTTTGAGAACCAACAGAAATACTTATTCTGGGATCAATTTTTTAGGCTCTTGTATAACATAAGCTTCCATTAAAAATTGCATGAATTTGTGGCACCTACTGTAACAAGGAGAGTTGACCACTTTATTATGTTTGTTTCAGGTTGCCAATTCTTCAAGGAGGGACATTTGCTTTCCTAACTCCGACCTTAGCCATGCTGTCTTTGCCTCAATATAAATGTCCAGAGTGGACCTACAACAAGACACTAGTCAATGTCAGTGATCCAATCTTTATTGAAGTTTGGCAGACACGCATACGTGAGGTACTTCTAAACACAGAATCTATTTTTCAGGAGATTGTCTGGCCACAGCGCATTAGCGACCTTTCATTTCTAGCACCTAGGCTTGACTCTAGCCCATTTTGATGAGCTAAAAGCTTTCTTTTGCAGCAATGGTTCTCTCTACCAGGAGAGTGACAGATTTAACCTAG
The DNA here is from genome assembly GCA_024137785.1 of Ginglymostoma cirratum. Lineage (NCBI taxonomy): Eukaryota > Metazoa > Chordata > Chondrichthyes > Orectolobiformes > Ginglymostomatidae > Ginglymostoma > Ginglymostoma cirratum. The sequence continues at coordinate 34,576,484 of JAHRHZ010000021.1, forward strand.
TTCCTATTGGAGACAGTAAGGACTGCAGATGCTGGAAGCCAGAGTCAATAGATGTGAAGCTGGAAAAGCACATCAGGTGAGACGGCATCTGAAGAGCTTGAAAGTCAACGTTTCGGGCCAAAATCTTGACAAAGGATTTGCTGTCTGATTTGCTGTGCCTTTCGGCTTTCCATCTATTGACTCTATTTACTTATTAGGCAACTAACAAACTAAACTACTTAAAAGCTAACTCTTAAGAGTCTGATGGCCAAATCTGTTGAAGGCTTTTGACTCTGACACCTCTCTCTCTGTCCAAAAAAATCAGAGACCAAACGTCAGGCCAAGCTGTTCTTGCCTTTGTTTTCAGAGTGTGAAATATGGTATGTACATTTTCAATAGCTTTTGACCTGGGCTCCCCTATCCCCATAGTAACCAAGCCACACAAGAATTTGAGGAAAGTCACATGACCCTCTTCATTTTTCCATTTTATGTTAAAGATACCGTCCAAAACATAATCACCTTAGTATTAACAATTCATTATGAAATAATGCTAATTAAGTTTATTTTTGCTTTTCATTTTCATATTTAATATGGCCTTGCTTAGTTTTTTATCTAACAAGAGCAACCATGTATTCATTCTGAAGTCTTAATATCCATTCAGCAAAACATATCCTTCTTCATAGGTCCACAATAGACATCAGTGACAAAGAAGGCAAATATCCTTGTCTTTTACAGCTATGAACAGAAATTCATTTCCATGGAAGATCTATATTTTTGGTTTCTTTTTAAATGGCTCAGGTTCCCCATTCATCATTATTGCTTCACCTTGTAGTTTGTAATGTCACTCAGCTGCTGCTTACACTGTGGATTAGCGTCTAGACCCACACATCTAGAACATCCAGAATGTTGTTGCTTTCAACTATGTGGCACTGGAGGTCACTTCTGTGGTTGCAGTTTGGTTTGGAGTGCCTGGTCAGCCTGCATTGCTCAGATATTGAATGAGTTGGGGGTGCATAGTCATGTTCCCATAAACGTTCTTTGTCCAGCACAGGCCTATTTGATGATCAGCTGAAGAACAAAATGCTGCAGGTGTACAATAAGTGGGCAGTGGAGCAGAGATAGCTGAGCTGCTCTTGGAGGGAGCTTGCATGGACATGATGGGCTGAATAGCCACCTATGTTCTAGTACCGTCATACATTGGCTACGTGTATCAGTGCGGTTAAATTTCTTATTCATTAGTTTGTATTTACTCTCAAGACAAGACAAAAACAACACTGACTTTGCTTGTGCAACTTCAGCACGTTGATGACAATGTCATCTCTGCTCTCTCGCTTTGCAGAAGCGTACCAAAACATTGGTCTCAGCTGCAACCTCAAGAAGACTCAATACTTTACCAATCTGTGACAAGTCAAATCTTGGTCAATCCCTCCAATAATATCAATGGAAAACTCTCCCCACAAGAATTGGAATAATTCCCTTACTTAGGAAGCTACCTTGTACCTAAAGTTGACATCGATTCGGAGATTCAAAATCACATCTAATCTGTGAGCATGACCTTCAGGTGCCTAAGGATGAGATTCTGCAATGACTGTAGCACTCGTGCTGATGCCAAGCTTGTGTATCAGGCAGTCAGCCTTCCATCCCTTCTATGGTTCCAAAATATGGACAACATATAAGCGCCACCTCAAGGCACTTGAGAAGTACCATCTATGTTGTTTGAGATGGATTCTCCACATCAGCTGGGGGAATAGGCATAGTAACATCAGAGTCCTGGAAGCAGCTAACAGCACCAGCATCGAGGCCATGATCATCTGAAACCAATTCTGCTAGGCCAGCCATGTGCTTATGATGCCTGAGTTCCGATTGCCAAGGTGAATCTTCTTCGCCCAGCTCAAGGAAGGCACTCAGGAGGATCAAAGGAAACATTACAAAGACTCCCTGAAGGCTTCCTTCAAGAAATGCAACAGAAATGGCAGTGGATGGGAGACTCTCATTCGGAGAAACTGATGTCGACGAACTTCCTGTATGAACGGACACGATTCTTTGAGAACATTCATCGACGAGAGGAAGTATAGAAAAGGAATGCCAGCAAACTCAATGCCAAGGACTAATTCCCCCTCCTGGAAATACCAACCAAATGTGTCGTTGGAAATGTGGCTCTAGGATCAGGCTCATTAGGCACACAAGGACCCACAGAACCCATGACCAGTGACACAGCATTTCCAGGGTAGATAATCATACATGTTAGCAAGTGAGTGCCAATGGCAATGACAATTGTCACCATTGAACTTATTTTACACTGCGATGACAGTCTGTCCAGACCAACTGAAACATGAAGCAACAAGCTGGTAAAGTCTGACAAAAACATACACTTTTCTCTCGCAATCTCACTTTCAGAAGTGGAAGCCACACAGGGACATGACGATCGATGTGCGCACAGTGAAACAATGCGGTCTGGCAGTGAGATCAGCCATCAAAAATATACACAGCATGGCAATGTGGAGGGGGTGAAGAGATCAACTGGTAGAGACTCTGTGATCAACCTAGAGATCCTGATCTATATGCAGGATGTCATGATTTTGAAGAGGGTTCCACTTCATCTACCACTATCAGCAATGAAGCTAACTCCATATCTCGAAAAAGATTAATTTTGTTCTTTGCTTCATCAGACAACCAGATTAAGATTTCCACACTGGGCACAAAATGCTATAATCGTGATCTTGTCTTTTCTGATAACAAATGCATTTGAAGCTATTACTTTGTCAAAAGTGCAGCCTCTGGTTTTAGATTCTCTGTTATTTTTAAATTGACTCATGGGATATGGGTGTTGCTGACTGGCCAGTATTTATTGCCCATCTCTAGTTGCCCATAAGAAGGTGGTGGTGAACTCTCTTCTTGAACCACTGCAGCTAGTGCAGTATGAATTTGCACTATAGATGGAGGAGTGAAGCAGCTTGTGACATTTATGCTATTTTACCTCATCCAATGTCCCAAACCACAAGCTTACAATCATTTTCTCCATTAATCTTCACTTGACAAAATGTTTATTTATTGTCCACGAGACTTTTACAATGTCTGAAAAACGTGACGGCTTGGTCTTAATGACGTTACTTTAAAACATTACATTTTTCTCTGAGTTCAGCTGCAAGTAATTTATTTTGTGTGGCATTCCATACTTTTTGACTCAACAAGAAGTATGAAGTGTAAGCAGAAAGCATATTTCCTGTTCCATTTCTGCAGTCAATAGATAGAATGATATGTATTTGTATGACATTTTTCATGCGCACCCGAAACCTTAAAGAATGCTATTGATTTTTGAAATACACGAATGCTGTAGTCAAGAAGATGTGAATCCGATTTGTGTATAGTAAAATTCCATAAATGGTGATCTGATCATGACCAGGCAATCTGTTTTTGTGATGTTTATTAAAGGGTAAATATCAGCCAGGACACCAGAATAACTCACCTGCTGTTCTTCAAATAGAATCATATCCAACCCACCAAACCAGTGGGTGAGACTTTGGTTGAAAGATGATATTCCTGACAATGCTGCACTCCCTCAGTACTTCACTGGAGTCCCATCCTTGATTCTTGTACTCAGGTCCCAGTGTGGGATTTGATTCAAGAGCTTTTCAGAGGCAAAAGTGTTCCCAACTGATCTTCTCATGAAGATTGAATTAATGATTCTCAGAATGTTGGAAATTCACTTTTCTTGTATTTTAAATACAACCATGGTAACCTGATAATCCTATTCTTTGCAGATCCAGGGAGCAGTCATGGTGGCAGCCTGTTTCCAAATACTTGTGGGATTTTCTGGTTTAATTGGAATTTTAATGCGGTACATTGGCCCTTTAACAATTGCTCCAACCATCTCTCTGATTGGATTGGCCTTATTTGATTCAGTTGGAAACGATGCAGGGACCCACTGGGGCATTTCAGGCATGTAAGTGATTGTTAGTACTGTTAAAAAGAAGGGCTACATTACTTTATGTTATCACTTTGTAGAAAGCTTGTTGCTGGGGAAAATGATAAATATTAATTTGTATCAACAGAAACAGTAACTGTAAATAGCAGAAATGGATATTAACTAAAGTACTTATGACAAGGATGACACATGCTTATTACTAGAAATGTAGACAATGGCTGCAAATAGGTAATAAATGCCTGGATAAGTTTTTCACACTAGTGCGCAATATAGGACCTGCATCCCTATGGCTATACTAGTCTGAAGATGCCCAATCCCACCTGCTTTTGGAAGCTAAGCAAACCCAGGCCTGGTTAATAGTTGGATGGGAGTTCAGCTGGCAATATCAGGTGGGGTAGGCTTTGCCCCTGTTGTGGTACAGTGATAGTGTCCCTACCCCTTGAGGGAGGCCTGGCTTTACGTCCCATCTGCTTCGGAGGTGTATAATAATTGGTTGATTAGAAAAATAGTTTAAATAAAAAACTTTAAGAAAAAATTATAGGACTTGCATGAACATTAGCATAAATATATGCTAGAGTAAGCATACACCGAATAATAAATACAGGGACTAACTATCAATATCTATTACTAAGCGATGTAATAATGTGGTAGGCTGTAAATATTTACAACAGATAATAAAGCAATGTTAAAACCTCTTACACAGCATAAAGGGCAGTTGTGAAAGTGTGTTTTGTTAACAGAGTGTTAAAGTTGGTAATTTGGTGGAGATGGCAAAGGAGATAAAATGTATTATTCTGGGCTTTTTTTAACCATAGTTGCTGATAGTTGTTTTTCTTTCATTCCTCCATAAGTAACTTATTGCTCCTTTACTGATTTACACTAGATTGACATGCTAACTAATGAAATTAATCAATTCATTTTAAACAAAAGTAAGTACTTAGTCAAACAAATAAATAAATAAAAACAGACAGACATGGTGGTGATGCATGTGAGAGTTTGTGGAAAGGACTATGGTCCCAGACTGTCTGTGGTAAGTGGCTGCAGCTTGAAGAACCTTGTATAGCGACGTTGGAAACAAGATGCAAACATTAACAAGCATCAGGGAGAGAAAGAGTTCCTTGGAGATATTTTCTAATCATCATATACAGAGATGTTATGACACGTTTCTGGAGCAAGCGGGACTTGAATCTGGGCCTCTTGCCTCAGAGGTAGGGACATTACCACTGTGCAGTTTGTTTCAGGAGGTAGTGAGATCCTTATGTTAATTAGAAGAGTTGGTCAATGATCAGGAATGAGAGTGTGTCACTGCAGGCCAGGCAGGGATGGGGATTCAGGATATGATAATGGAGGAGCCTCAGCCATTGACTTTGCCCATCAGGCACATGGCTCTTGCTGTTAAACACAATTTGCCTTTTGCAAATCTATGCTGGCTCTCCTTAATTAACTCAAACCTCTCTAAGGGCTTGTTGATATATTTCCCGATTAAGGATTCCAAAATCATACTCACCACTGATGATAAACTAATTATCCAGTTGTTGCTGGAACTGTCCTTTCACTCTTGTGGCATCCTTAAACAACATTTGCAACTCTCCAATCCCATGGCACCTCCACCATCTCCCCACCTCTCAACATCTAGGGAAGATTGAAAAATTAAGGAAAACTGTTTTCACCCTCTCCACTTCCATTTCATTTAGCAACCTGGGATGCAAATTATCTGGATGTAGAGACTTTTCTACCCTAAGCATACTTTCCAATTGCTCTTCTCTTTCAATTTTCAAAATCTCCATTGCCTTCACCATCTCTGAATCTACCTAAATTTCATCACATCCTCTTCTTTGGTAAGCACTGACATAAGTATTAAGTATTGTAGCCTTGTCCTTACCTTGATAATTTTTCACCCTTTATGTCCCTAAAAGGGTCTATTCCACCCCTAACTGCTAGCTGTTTGGAAAATACATATGTTTCTGGACTTCAAGTATGTGAATAAAAAACTGAAAGATATTAACTGTTTGGACACTTACTGGAATAAAGAGAATTTGTTGCCTCTAATTGTTGGAATTTCTGCCTTTAGAAGAGATGGTGGGCCCTCTGGGCTGATGGTTGCCTAACAAACCTGGCTGGATTTGATTTCTGCTTCAAAGGGCAGTCAGAAAGGAAAAAGAAAGAATCAGCAATAAAGCTGCAAGATCTCTCTTTTGCTTTCTCTTTCTATAGTTAAAGTAATTGGAAACCTGACAAAGTTTCCATATCTCAGTATTTTCAATGACCTTGATGACCTAAGAAGCTGAACTGTGACCATTTTACAAAGCACAGGAATCAGCTTGTTTTCCATCTGAGTCAAAGTTTGCTTTGAAAATGTTCCATTGGCACATGTTGTCGGCAACTCAATTTTGTCAACAAGAAGCGTGAAGAACTGTGAGAATTCATTCATCTCCACCTTTTGTTTTACAAACTGTTGGTCAATAAGGATGGGTTGAATTTTACCAAAAATATCAGCTTGGTTTGCGTTTTGGGGAGTTTCATGGAGGATTTGTTTCTGAGGGCTCTGGCAAGTTCTCTTACGCAATTTTATATTGTTCACCTCATTATGTTCCATGCCTCTATGGCAACACTGTTGCGCTCTCCAATGTTGGAACTATTCTCTGCTCCCAGGATTTTCATGGATTCCTGTCATCTGCACAATATTTAAAATCAGGTTAATCATTGCAAGTCAGGAACCACCCTTCACAGTTGCAGATGTGGAAATTATCTGGAAATGGACAACAATGGCAAACTGGCACCTCAATTTACTGGCAGGATCCCAGGATTCCTGATAAATGGAGTGGTGGAGAGGGGGGTCTTCCTCTTTCCTTAGGACCACCACAGGACACCAAGGCATCAGATCAGTCCAGCCTAGTCTGAACTTGCCACTTGAGTCAGTGCAGTATCTACAGGATGGAAGAATGCCCAGCAATGCAAATGTAAGTGACACCACCTTCCATCTGATACTTGACTGTATCTCTGCTTTTCAACCTACCTCCCACCAACGCCTATGGTCCACCACTCTCAGAGCTGCATGCAGCATCTTCCTGCTCTTGCTCTTACCCACTCCAATGCTACATTACAAACCCAGTGTGGTCTCTGTGCTGCCTACTCACTCTCTCAGGATGCCCCACCACTTGCCCCCCACCTGCAGCAACATTTACAGCTATGCCAGCCACTTTCATCTCATTCAATCCCTCCCTTGGTTTCAGTCCAGGAGAAAACAGCATAAAGCCGGGGAGAGAGCCAAGACAGGGATGGTACATGAGATCCATCTCCTAACTCACTGACAGCAGCAAAGCTTTTCCCTAGTTGGGGAAGACTAGACCTCCATGTCCTGGCTACCAAGTAAAATTCAGTGACAAGTGTTATGCTGCTGTCCCATGACCAGCACTGAGAATGTATACTCAACAAGTACCAGCAACATCTGCAGGTCTTTGCCATAAAGAGACCAGCCCCTCAGGACATCAGCTCCTTCCCCTCCTCTGAGGAAGAAGACATAGATCCCTCAGAGGAAGCACCAACAAGACTGTCTCCTGCAGACTTCATCAGCTCAGATATTTTACATAAAGTAGAATCAGGAGCACATTCAAGTGTGCTCACTGAGGAAGAAATGCACAGGTCACTGGCACTCAGAGGACTTACAAAGATCAGGTACCTGCTTGGCCTCTGGTAGGTGAAGACCCCCATGGTACTGATCGTTAGCAACTTCATCCATGTGCACAAACAGAGACAGGAGCAGCAGCAGGTTTGACAGAGGCACCCAGGACGCAGACTTAAAGGTTGGAGGACTCCCCCAGCACTATCTGTATTGTGCTGCCTCTTGCATGTAAGTGTCTGGCTGCCTCCATGGACAGATTGGTGGCTGCCATGGACAGCCAGGTCCAACACACTCAGTGTCAGCAGGATATACGTACAGACCTGCTTCTAATCCCTCCAGCCATTAATGCTCAGCACTAACCGCAGGGTGTCAGGGGGACAAGGGACTTTGACATCATCACCCCTTCAACAAATCTGTGCAGGATAGAAGGCAGGAAAGTGAAAGGAAGGTGAGGAGCCAGTGATGTGAAAGGACCTCCGAGAAAGCCCAGGAACTTTTCCTCAGGCCCGAAGGAAGGTGCTGAAAAGATGGAAGTGATGTCTGGAGGCCTCAATGTTTCCATTGTTATAAGATGGGACACCTTCAGGCAAATTGCTGGAAGTTTCAGGATTTATCAGGATACAGACGGTCATTACAGAGAAGTGAGCCCTGACTGAGAGTATGACAGACTGAGTTGAAGTTCTGACTGAAACAGGGAAACCCAATAAAAACACTGCTATAGTGCAGGGCAAGTAAACTGAGAGTTACAGGGAGCTCCTGCTGAGAGGAGAAGTAACTCATTACTTCCCCATTCAGACAAAAAAACCATTAGTAATACTTCAAGATAAAGAGGCCACTCACTGGTGGAAAAGTAATCTTCAGCATGAGATCCACAGACACAAGCAGCTTCAGAAAAATAGCTTCAAATCCTCAAAAAAATGATGTGAGCACATTATCATTCATATGCTTAAGATCGGGGCAAAGGACTGTAATTTATACTTTTTTGCCACATGGGATTCTCCTACTGAGTCAACTGCTTTGTCCTTTTGAATTAGCTTATGGTTTTGAGACAAGGGGACCTCAGAAACTAATGAAAGACGTGTTTAAGGACTGAAGGATGAGTCCTCTGTGTTACACTCGTTTCATGATTAAGTTCACTGGAACCTTCAGGATAGTTCTTGAACACCTTACACAAACCATTGTGAAACAAGACCTAGCTGTGAGGAGCCTCCATGTTGCTCAGGACCAAACGGTACCTGACAGCACAACCAATGGGCTCCAGCCACATTCATCTCTCATCCATGGACATTGGCATTTGACACTTGCTGACCAGTAATGACCATCATAGTACCTCTCTTGCAAGACACCGAGGAAGCAGAGAACTGCATTGCAAGGTCCACCAGCAACTAGCATTAAAACGCTGCAGCAGGTCATTTTGTGCACATGGGCCACCCTTTTTGGAATTGAGGAGAATACATCTCATGGCTGCTAACTTGCTGTCTTAGCACTCACTCACTTTACATTTACCTGCTATGTTCACGGCACTCATGTCTGTCTTGCCTTGCCAGTTTGTATGTTAGTTCTTCAGCCAGATCCAAAGGCTATCAGTACCTCTGTAATGTCAGCTCTTTCTGAAGTCAGGTTGTCTGCCATGTTTTTCAGTAGGCATCTGCCCAGGGTGGGGCTTGGCAGGGTGATTTTGACATATAGCACACTGAGACGTCGGTTTAACATCTAACAATTGTGCTAGCTCCCTGCATGGCAAACACGCTGCATATTTATTCAACCAAATGGCTGCGTCAGAAAGTGGATGGGGACACGTCCTCAGCCCAGATAAAGGGGGTTCCAGTACCATTGGTCACATGCACAGCCTACACATAGTTCAGGGGCTTGGTCAGTGTCAGTTTTCAGCCATGGACATCATGGTAAGGCGATGAGTCTGACTAAAGTCCAGGAAGTGGGCAGTGGGCAGTGGTCAAGGCCAGCAGTCAGGAGGATTATGGACTGTCACTCAGGGGGCTGCAAACATGGTGGTTGGAGTCTAGTCTGTCATGTCTAGGTGCTACTTGGTTAAGTCAATCAAAGGTCTGGAGAATATATACTCTTGGGGATGGTTAAGGAGGATGCAAAGGAGGGTGGGGGTCAGGCCTGTAAAGTCAGCAGGGTGGTGGTCAGGAGTTGGGGAGTCAAGGTTGTGGGAAAGCAAAGACAATTGTGGAAGTGAGAACACAAAAGGTGATTGTGGAAAACTCAATGTCTGTGGGGGGCATGGAACAACATCAGGGGGCATGGTAGGCTAGAAGAGGTGGATTATTGGCAGTGACCACCACCATGGCTTCCATGAAGGGAGCAAGGTGGGGCATCATTAAAGATTAATGCCAAGGTTTGGGGACAGCGAGGACTGATGTAGGTGAAGTTCAATGTTGAGCGTCTCCACAATAAGGGAATGGTGGAAAGAGGTTGTTGGGATAGTCTAAGGAGAAAGGGGACTTGGTGGCTTTGGTGCTGAGTTGGTGGAGAAGTATACCCAGTGCTGACTGTGTCCGTCACAAACTCCATTTCCTGTCTTCACTTTCTGTTCTCTAGATGCACAAATGCGGCTGGAAAATGGCTGGGACAGAGTTGGGGGTGGGTGGAGTCAGCATCATTTTGATGGATGAAAGCATGGGATCCACATCTGCTGGATTGTAGAACATCAAAGAGCCAAATACATGAAGCATGCATTTGCAAACTCTACCTACATTTCAGTTGAAATGTTTCTTTGCAGATATGCAATGCACATAGAATGAATGTGTGTATGCATTAGTTATTGGTCAAATGTAGTTTATACCATGCCACTGGGGCTAGTTAAGTGAGTATTGACATTTCAATGATGCATAAGTTACAGCAGTAACCTGAACCTTTCAAGGAACTTCTGAGGGTGCTGTGAGACAAGGGGATATTGCTGCATCATACATCATGTAAGTATGACAATGGACTCTAATCAATTCAATGGTGGGTGAAATGGTCAAAGGTCTGAGATGGGAAGGGGAGTGGAGAGGAGCAGGCACAGCCTCTTTCATATAATGTGTTGGTCACTCAGCCACTGGGGCACATTCATCAAGTTGCCGTGACACCACATGCTATGGTGGTACAGACAGTGGAGCTGCTGAAGATATGGTTGGTGATGGACGGGGGGTGGGGGTGCGTGGTCACCAGTCCATTCCGGACAGAATGTGCTGCATCATCTTGATGTGTTGCGCTCTGCACAACTGGACGCGATGTTACAGATGCTAAGGAATGGGGCGAAAGAGAATTGGAACACAGTCTTCTGAAGAGGAGCATGAAGACATTCAGCTGAAGAAGCCCTTCATGTGGCTGACAGAGCTCAGTTGCATTGTTTCCTACAATGAGGGAGGACCTGTAGATGTGAGCTGGATTAAAAGACCGTCATGGATTGTCAAGGTCAAGATATCAGCATTTGGTTCACATTGTAGGTCTGAACTACAGCTTGTATTCATTTTCTTTGTGTCCCCTTTTGCTCATGTTTGCACTTGTCTGAATGCTTGTCCGTATATCTTGTTCCTTGTTGGACAATGACTAGATATGGGTGACCATTGGGAATTGGTGAAAGAATGGTAAGTACTAAGAAACAGTCTTCACAGAGAATGTACCCAAGAAAAAGTAAAGTATGTGGCTTAGTAGTTAAACAGTGACAACGATGAGAGAATGGAGTTGAAAGCGTGAGGAAATTTTTTTGTTTGTTTAGTCATGATTTGGGGGAATCACTAACTGGACCAGCATTTATTGCATAGGGTGGGGCTCGGCAGGGTCATTTTGACATATAGCACAGAGACGTCAGTTTAACATCTAACAATTGTGCCAGCTCCCTGCATGGCAAACACACTGCGTATTTATTCAACCAAATGGCTGTGTCAGAAAGTGGATGGGGACCAGTCCTCAGCCCAGATAAAGGGGGTTCCAGTACCATTAGTCACGTGTACATAGTGCAGGGGCTTCGTCAGTGTCAGTTTTCAGCCATGGACATCATGGTAAGGCAATGAGTCTGACTGAAGTCTGGGAAGTGGGCAGTGGTCAAGGCCAGCATTTAATCTGAATGGCTTGCTAGAGCCATTTCAGAGGGCAGTTAAGACTTAAGCATATTGCTGTGTGTCTGGAGTCATATTTTGGCCAGACCTGGTAAAGATTGCAGATTTCCTTCCCTAAAGGACATCAGTAAACAACTTAGGTCTTTACAACAAACAATAATGGTCACATGGTTACCATTTGGGGCAGCACGGTGGCTCAGTGGTTAGCACTGCTGCCTCACAATGCCAGGGACCTGGCATTCGATTCCACCCTCGGGCGCCTGTCTGTGTGGAGTTTGCATATTGTCCACGTGTCTGTGTGGGTTTCCTCCGGGTGATCCGGTTTCCTCCCACAGTCCAAAGATGTGCAGGTTAGGTGGATTGGCCATGCTAAATTGCCCATTGTGTTCAGGGATGTGTAGATTAGATGGGTTATAGGGTGATGGGTTCGGGTGGGATGCTCTCAGGGTCAGCATGGACTTGTTGGGCCGAAGGGCCTGTTTCCACACTGTAGGGATTCTGTGATTAGGTTAGTTTTTAAATTCCAGATATTTTTTGAATTGAAACATCACCGTCTGCCCTGTTGGATTCGAACCCATTAACCTAGAACAATGGCTTGGGGTTCTAGATTAATATTGCTATTACCATAATACCACCACCTTTCCAAATTTGCCATTCATGAGGACCTCACTATGACAATATCCATCTGGACTGAATGCATTAAGCAACCATCAAACCCAGGCAACAAGTTTCCAGCTCCTCAGACCAGGATTAATACAATTGCTTTCACAAATGTTTCAAACACATTTAATTCTTAACATTCCTTGTTACTGTTACTTTATTTCAGGACTGCAAGCTTCATCATAATATTCTCCCAGTATTTGCGAAAAGTGCCAGTACCTCTTCCTGCTTTTAATAGGAGTAAAAAGTGTCATATTTATTGGATTAACATATTCCAGATATTTCCGGTACGTATGAACAATATTTACTGTTATAACTTTAGTTTTGCGTTAAAATCAAACAACAAGCATTGTCATGCATGTGCTGCAATTTCTAAACTATGTAAGAAAAAACATCATGGCTCTTACTTTTTTTGATAACATTAATGCTCATAAATGATGGATATTGGGACTGGGAGACTTTCCTTTTTAGGCATTTGTATTCACATTAAGCACTTCACTCAAATCAGGTGTAATACATTTCACTGCAAAGTAAGATTCCTTATACTCTCACTAAGTAATGTTGCTTACCTTCAACCTGAGAAAAATATCCTTTACTTCAAGAGTGTGACTATCATTTATTCCTCCTAATAGGAATACAATGGCTTCTCTGAATGAAGTTTGTAGTTAAATGCCTCTTTGTATTATATTGCAGCAATTGAATACTATGGGCTCAATTTCACAAGAAATTTAACTTGACACTATTCCTATTCATTTCACATAGCACTCCTACAGGTAACAAAAACACAATATAATTATTTCCCTGTAGCCTTGTACTTTCCTCTGTATCAAATGTTTATCCAATTTTTGTGTGACGGGAGCAATGACCTCTGCCTTTGGCAAGCAACAACATATCGACTAATGAAATTCCCCTTTGCTTCTTCATTTGCCTAGTAGCATTTTTAAATTGATGATGTGCCATCGCCATAGGAACGCAGGACTTAGGAGCAGGAGTAGGCCACTTGGCCCTATGAGTTTGTTGCATCATTCGATAAGATCCTGGTTAAATTGATTTTGTCTCAACTCCACTTTCCTGTCTTGACTACCACCTTTCTTTATATGGTGAGCTCCCCATTCCAGAAATGAATTGAGTGAATGTTTTCTGAACTGCTTCTAATGCAATTACAGCCTTTTGCAAATAAGAGGTCAAAAATGTACACACTGCTCCAAGTGTGGTCTCACTCAGGCCCTGTACAGCTGAAGTTAAACTGATTTTATATTCAATTTCTATTGCAATAAACATCAATATTCAGATACTTTCCTGATCATTCACTGTACCTGCATACTAACGTTTTGTGGTTTATCCAGCAGAACACCCAGATCTCTGTGTAACACCAAGCTTTGTAAGCTGTCTGCATTTGAAGAGTATATTGCTTTTCTACATTTCCTGCCAAAGTGGACAAGTTCATATTTCACACAAATTTTAGTGCACTTAGTGAACTTGCACATATCCCTTTGTAGATTCTGTACCTCTTCTTGACAACTTACTTTTCTGCTTATCTATGTCATCAGCAAATTTTGCTCTCATACTTTTAGTCCATTCATTAGATTATTAATATAAACTATAAATACTTGAAACCCCAGAACTGATCCCTGTGGTACTCCACAGTTGCAGCTTGCTAACCCATAAGATATCTATTTAACCCTATTCTCTATTTCATGTTAGTAAACCAATCCTTTATCCATTTTAATATGTTATTTCCTACACCACATGCTCTTGTATCGTAAACTCAGATGTGGAACTCTGAGCATACCACATCTAAATGATCCCCTTTATCTATCTTGTTTCTTCCTGAAAAAAAATGAATAAATTAGTTAAACGTGACTTCCCTTTCAAAAAGCCACATTGACGCTGCCCAACCACTTAATGATTTTCTAGGCATCTGTGATAAGGCCCTTAATAATAGATTCTAACAAGCTCCCTATGAAAATCAGTGACATTAATCTTTCCCTAATAATTAAAATCCTCAACATTTTCAAATCGCAATTAAATCAGGATTTCTAACTATCATGAAAACAGCCTGATTTATTTCATGTTCAGGTACTTCTAGGGATTGCAGTTTCATGGATTATTAGTGTTCTACTGACCTATTTTAATGTGTTTCCTGATGACCCTGATGCTTATGGATATTATGCAAGAACGGACATAAAGAGTGACGTTATCACGCATGCTGATTGGTTTCGGATCCCATACCCTGGTAAGTAAAGTAAGAAGGATAAGAAAATTATGAAGGTCAGGCATAATTTGAGTAATAGGGATGTGAGGATTGAGGAGTGTCTGGTCTTAGTTGTGCAGTTGATAGTAAATGGCTTTCAAAGGTGATCTGAATATCTTCCATTACATCCAAGTCCTTGATGCTTGACCTCGGCTGACCTCAGAGAGGATGTACACAGTCCCACCGCTCTTCTGCTCTTGAGTCTGGAGGACATCCTGCTCCTGTGGATACAAGATATCATTCCTTTCCACCTCCTCCACCATGGCCTACAATGCAGCCCACTCTCTCTATTGTTTTGCCATTTTGCGGTGTTTCCCAGGTCAGTCTCACCTTCTGGATGCCTATGAGCACCCACTCCAGCCCTATTACACCTCTTCTTTCAAAGGCTTGGGCTAACTCTACACAGCACAACCTAAGCATAACTTGTGCTAGCCACTCACAATAATGTGTCCCGGTGATTCTCCCAGTCATTACTGGATGCTGAAATTATTAAAAGAACAGACAGATGAAGACCTGCTCTCTCCCTGAAGGTTCAGAATTTAACCTGTTTTTTCAAAACAGACAGTAAGTACAAAAACCAAAAAAAAAGTGCATTTTTTAAAAGAGTGGAGGCTGAGCACCAGTGACGTCACTGGGGCTGTCAGTGACACCTGCAGAGAAACCATGTTCAAGCTTTCATGCCAGGCAAACTTAGCAGGAAAAGGGCTCGGGACTAGAAGACACCCATTATTACAGGTCACCTTCCTTTTTGTGGTGCCAGGAGGAGCAGGAGTGCCATCTCCTGGTAAGTGTGGGAGATGTTCCTTCAGCCACTGGAATGGCTCCTGGCCACTGGTCATTCTGTTCTCACCTTTCAGGCAGCTGCTATTTCAGTCTCCCAGGCCTATTGTGAACAAAGACTGTATAATTAATTGTCCACCTGTCCTAGACACCCTGTACAACCGCCACCAGTGTTAAAATCAGACTTTAATACGTCACAACAGTACACTATCACAGACTGTGAGATCATAAAATAGGATGCCACCTTGTCCAATGTTGGAAACTGTAATGTCATTACCTTTGTCTTTTTTTCACTCAGGGCAGTGGGGATTACCAACAGTAAGCCTTGCTGGTACTTTTGGAATTCTGGCTGGAGTGATCTCGTCAATGATCGAGTCTGTTGGAGATTATCATGCCTGTGCTCGGCTTTGTGGTGCGCCACCTCCTCCAAAAGAAGCCATAAACAGAGGGATTGGCATCGAGGGAATCGGTTGTCTGTTTGCTGGAGCCTGGGGAACAGGAAATGGAACAACGTCCTACAGTGAGAATGTTGGTGCTCTGGGGATTACAAAGGTATAAACTGGACTGGAAAGCCGTTTTCTCAATCTATAAATACAAAGAAGAGGATTTTTAAATTTATTTTAACATTAATTGAAAGGTAATCATTGTTTCTCAGTTTTATTCACCATGCCTACTTTGCTGCTCCATGATTAGCTTTTAAAGATGCACAAACATAACTCTGAGATTAAAGTTTTCATCACTACATAAAACTATTTATTGGGAGGATTTGAAAGTAAGCCCTTTTTGTATTTTACACACTATGTCCTAACCTGTGAAAAGTGAACCAAGAACTTGGGTCCAGTTCCTATACAGTAGGCATCAAACACACAGATGCCACCCCTGTGACATCCAACTCTACAGCATTAACCACGTGGTGTAGCTCAAACCAGGAACATGGTAAAATAGGACATGAAGCTGAATTCATTCCTGTTCTGTAGTATTGAACATTAGTCCTCTATGAACCAAACTGGTCAGTGATAAAAGGTAACAGCCCTGGAAACTATCACTTCATTACTGCTTCTTTTCTGTACATTTTTCGGATGCCATGGTATAACTAGAACAATTCATAGTAACAACCTGAAATGATGATATAGCGCATCAACAGGGAAGGAAAATTCCAAGATGCTTCAGAAATGCGAGGGGAAAACACTAAACCTAAAGGAGGAGACATTAGTTCTCTCATGCTCAACGCTCGGGTACTCTGCCCCTAGATTTAATTCAGTTTCGGGTGCAGGGCATTCTGGGTGGCAGGAGAAATGCCTGGAGCAAGAAATTGAGGCTCGACAAGCTCAGTCCATCAACATCCACTTTTAAATATATTAACAGGAACTTCTCCTAGAGCTCCATAGGCACACAGACGTCCTCTCCTAAAACTATCCTTTCATCAAATTTTCAATCCAGTTTTTCAAAGATAAGTGTTGAACTACACAGATGATTATGTAGAACGGTGGGTTCCAACTCAGTGGGGTGAAAGTCTCATCTTCTGCTCTGTAAAACTCCCAAATTAAATAAGCTTGGAGCGGTCTGAAACTGGTTCCAAATGTATAACAAGACCATTGCACAGAGTTAACAATGGATTGATAATAAATTGTCAGTCAATTCCCCCAAAGACTGGCTAGAGTAAAAAGTGGAAACTGGTGAAATATCTCACTCTTATCGATTTCAGGTCGGAAGTCGCAGAGTTATACTTTTCAGTGGATGCTTAATGCTTCTTGTGGGACTGTTTGTAAAAGTTGGAGCAATTTTCAGTACCATCCCACAGCCAGTAATCGGTGGAATGCTGTTGGTGATGTTCGGAGTCATTACAGCTGTTGGGATTTCAAATTTGCAGGTATTGTTGATTCAGTGGCATTTTCCTTCAGGTTTCCAAATCACCAAATGACTACATTCTTGAATCCAAAGTTTCATCCATCAGATGAGGAAAAATAGATTCCTTTTCCTGTCTGCTTTTCTCATTGTAGTTTTTTCATTCTATATCTCATAACAACCATTGATTCAGTGAATCGGACACGTGAACATTTCGTGCTCAATAATTTGACCATTTGGTTGCTTTTCCTACAAAACACTCTGAGCCTTCATTTTGCCAGCAGTCACTGATTTATAATTACACAAATCCCAGATAGGGATATTGGCTGAATCTAATGGGGTTTTGTTTTGGGGCTCAGTGGTTAGCACTGCTACCTTACAGGGCTAGGGACCTGAGTTTGATTCCAGTCTCGAGCAACTGTGTGGAGTTTACACAATCTCCATTTCTGCATGAGTTTCCTCTGGGTGCTCCGGTTTCCTCCCACAGTCTAAAGGTGTGCAGGTTATGTGGATTGGCCATGGTTAAATTGCTCATAGTGTTCAGGGATGCACAGGCTAGGTGGATTTGCCTTGGAAATGTAGGGTTACAGGGATAGGTAGTGGGGTGGGTCTGGGTTGGATGCTGTTCGGAGGGTCGGTGTGGACTTGATGGGTGGCATGGCCTGCTTCCACACTGTAGGGAATTCTAGGAGACTGTTGGTTTCACTAAGTTCCTTGAAGGGTTTCCATAGTTCAGGCATCACATCATGAATCTTGAGAGTATCACAACGTTACAGCCAATACTGTCGATAGAGTTAATCCTAGAGAACTCTACGAGCACCATGATCTCTGTGTGATATCACACTGCCCCACTGATTTTATTCGACGTGTTGTGAGTGGCCAATAGTTTTATCTGGACATTAAATGAACATCTTTTAAACTTCTTTAATATTGTTAATAATTTAGAAGAAAAGGATAAAAGGTTATATTTCAAAACAGTATCAAGTCTTTCTTTTCATCGAGTGCTTGACCTGTGGGGCAGAATGTTTAGGTCTCACCAAGGCCCCCAGGCAGATGGGGCCTACAAAACACTAGCACTAGCCAGCATATCAGTTTCTGACACTATTACCGGTGCTGACCAACTTAGAGGAGACATGTTTAGGGTCTGGTCCAGATGGACCATCTTCATAAAGTAGGGGGAACCAATCAGGTTCATTAGAGACTCGTTCCTGAGAATTACAGGCAGTCAACTGGCCTTTTCCATTCAGCCACCATTTTCCTGATAGAGCGTGGATTGTTAAATTGTCTGAGGCACACACACAGCAGTGGCTCCCTGTACTAGGATTTCCCTCTTCCATAGTGATGGCCTGCCTTTCATAGGGTTGAATTATAAACTGGTAATACAAGTTCACAATACCCTTTTGTTATTTACTCATCGAATGTTCTACCATAGACTGATCACTGGAAATTTGACTATGGTCATTGCTGAGGGAGTCATTTTAATATGACTACATGTACAGAAATGAGCTTGCATGACTATCACATCTGTGTAACTCCACTGAATCAGCTTTGGAAGCCTGCCTTTATCAGTGTGTGGCTTGGATTGGCAATGTTGTACTTGGTAAGTGGTAAGGGAAATCTGGAAAAGGGAGCAAGCAGGAAGAAACCTCAGGATGGCAGAGATTGTGGAGGAGGATGAAGCAGTCTGGATTGACCAGCATTCTCTGATTGGATGATCCTAGAAGAGGGAGAATGCTCCTCCTGTTTTCATATTCAAAAAACATGGCAGACAGAATATAATGTGAAAAAAATGTGAGGTTATCCATATGGAGAGGGAGAACAGCTATGCTCACTATTTTTTTTAAAAAGGTATGAGATTACAAAGTGTAGATGTACAAAGAGGCCTAGGGGTCCTCCTCAAAAAGTCATTGAAGGCTAATGTGCAGATGCTACAAACTATTAGGAAGGCTAATTATAATTTATTTATAATCAACATGTTCAGACATGATATTACAAACCATGGTGAGACTAAAACCTAAACTTTCTGCCCCAGAGGTAGAGGCAATACCATGGCATACACAGGGTAAACACCCACCCCTCAGGATAGCTAATGTTTATTCCTATAGCAGGAGGATGTAGGTATGGGAATGTGTTCAATTGTATCTTAACCTCAGTTAAGATCTTCTAGTACAATGGTATTGGCACTACTTCTGAGCCTGGAGGCCTAGGTACA
The DNA here is from genome assembly GCA_024137785.1 of Ginglymostoma cirratum. NCBI lineage: Eukaryota > Metazoa > Chordata > Chondrichthyes > Orectolobiformes > Ginglymostomatidae > Ginglymostoma > Ginglymostoma cirratum. Next base: position 34,595,828 of record JAHRHZ010000021.1, read on the forward strand.
AGTCTTAACTGATTCAGAGGTGTGTAGTAACATCTCTGAACAGCTTGATTAGACAATATCTAGAGCCTTGGCCAGCCTGTGCTTGGTATACCGTGTGCAGTTTTGGTTTCCTTACCTTAGGAAGATACTATTGCCATGGGCTGAGCGCAACATAGATTCATCGACTTGTTCCTGGGATGGCAAGACTGTCCTACGAAGGGAGGCTAGGATTTTTTTTAAAGTTTGAGAAATAAGAAATGATCTCATTGCAACATTCAACATACTTTAAAGGGATAGGTAAAGTAGATGTAAGTAAGATGTTTTCCCTAGTTTGGGAGACTAGAACCAGAGGTATAATTTCAAAATAAGCAGGAAGCCATTTTGGACTGAGATGAAGAGAAATAATTTTTTACTGTGTTTGGAATTCTCTATCCCAGAGGGCTGTGGAAACTCAGTCATTAAGTTTAAAGCAGAGATTTACAGATTGCTAAATACCAATGACAATATGACATTACTGATATGGAGATAGTGTAGGGAAAAAGGGATTGAAGTAGGTGAACAGCCATGATTGTAGTGAATAGCAGAGCAGGCTGAATTGACTCATCATGCCACTATGTTCCTAATTTAAAGTTCAAGGCAAGTTCAGAACAGCAAATTATGGATATCTATCTGAAAGTGTGAAGTCAAGCATCATTTTCACATTCCTGCTTTTTTCTGATTGCAGTTATATTTTCTCTCCTTTCAGTTTGTAGATATGAATTCATCAAGAAATATATTTATTTTTGGATTTTCCATATTTTCTGGCATGGTTATTCCCAACTGGATGAATAAATACCCACTTGCTATTCAAACAGGTAGGAAATCAACTTATTACTCCAAATATACCTGGATCGATAAATAATTAGGTAAGCTGACTGAAGAAACTGGAGGGTCTTTAGCATTTTGGTGTTTGGGCAGAATTATTAGCTGTTGGCAATGTAGATATAATACAGTAACTATCTTATCCTTGCAATATGTTATTTTTCTCTCATTTTTGTGCCTGGCCCTTGGAAGGAAGGGACATGTGCAAGAATTTTCTGGATTGACTTTATTAAACTTCCTTTGTGTATCACTATATTATTTATATGCTCATCAGGAGTAAAAATAAAAATATCACAGTTGGGCATAGAGACATGTTTATTATTTCCCCTTGCCTGCATTGAGCAGTGCCTGGGTATTTTGCATAAGAACTAGGTGCAGAGCAATAATGCTGTACCAACAAAACATGATCCACATTCAGAACTACACTACGGTAACATTTTCATTTCTTAAATCAGTCATTTTGTGGCCTCTGAGTGAGATTGCAGAGTTTAGCACCAAGTGACAGAGTTTGGAGGTGGTGTAGGTTCCTATCCATTTGAAACTAGATTCAAACTCTCCACACTCACGAAAGGCCTTTTGCAACTAACAGATAGATGTGAATCCAAATTCCAGACTGAAAGGTCAATTTCTGACTAAGCGACACGAGGGTCTTCTCTAGTTTACTCAAGTACTATTTGGTCTCACTTATTCCTCTAATATTCAAACCACACACTAATTTTGGTGACTTTATCTTTCTCCTGGCTCTCTGCCTCTTTCAACCCTTTTCCACTCAATACAAAGCAATGGTAATTTTAAAATTAGGGTTCTATATACTTAATGGAATCAGGAGGAATTTTACGTAATCTCAGTCAGGATTAAATGAAAATATTAACACTGACAAAGCTAAAGAAATCTTCCGTTTCACAGGAGTACTTCCATTAGATCAAGTCATTCGTGTCCTTTTAACCACCAGTATGTTTGTTGGTGGATTTTTTGGATTTTTTCTGGATAATACTCTACCAGGTAAGCTTCCTCTCCTTGCCATTCTGCTACAGTATTCTTCATATGTATTACATGACTTGCTTATTTCTTATTGTAAATTAGAATTACCAGAAAAACCATTATTAAACTTTTCAACACCATAGATACTGCTAAGATGACTAAATTTGATTATTATGTGACATTCTGACCAGGAGATAGCTGCAAATATTATTGCATTTACTTTATAAAGGTTGGACCTTTGTAGTTCAGTCCCAATGCTCATGGTTTCAAGAACCAGCAAGCCAGCAGTGAGAAAGTAAAAAAGAAAAGCTGGGAATTGGAAAGAAGAAACCAGGAGGTAGAGGAACTTTGATTCCATCAGTAACCAAATAACTTGATGAAAATGCACTGATAACTATCAGTAATGCTGGTAACACCGATCCCCCTCATAACCAACAGTAGTACAAGTCGCTGAGTCTATACTAATTGGGAGGAGTAGGTCTGATATCCTACTTTGCTACTGCTACCCACCCATAATGCCAGCCAAAATCTCCTGGCTTTGCACAAAATAACGAGGCTCCCTTATTGATACTACTTTAACAAGCCTCATCTTTTGCTAACTACTGCAACTTAAATTTTAAAATCTCTTGGCTGCTAATAGCAATTCCTGGGAGATCCACACTCCATTTGGTTGATAGCTGAGTCAACCAAGAGGATCGGCAAGCTTACTTACCTTCAGAATGAAGAACAAAAACATACATTTATGTAGTGGCTTGTTTTATCTCTGGGGATGATCCACATTATGATATTATTTACTTTGTGCATTGCAAGGTGGATAAACACAGAAATCACTGGGAGTCATTTCCAGTAGATGAAAAGGCAACTCATATGCAGGCAAACACAGGAGTCAAAAAAGTGAATACTGATGTTTTACAGGTACAGAGAAAGAACGTGGGATAATCACATGGAAGGAAAATAACTTTGAAGATGATCACAAAGGATCAAATGAGAGTGGCTGCTACAATTTACCTTTTGGTATTGGCACAAAATGTTGCACTGGAGCCTGGAGAAGATACATCCCTTTCTGCCCACAGCCAAAACCCCCTGAGAAAAGGGTGGAAGTGAAGACTCAGAAAGTTCTTAACGAGACTCCATTTTAACAATATTGGGTAAACTCTGAATAGACCATTCTCACATCAGACTTTGCCAAAAATAGAATAGATATGTTCATTTCCTGTTTCTCCGAGATGGATTTTCAATTTCCATTGTAACAAAGATATGCTGGGGAAGATGTTGAGAATATATTGGGATGAGGGCTAGAGGATCCCTCCCACAAAATTACAAATGGTTATGAGAGAATATTACTGTCGTAGCTTTGGAAAATATATTATACTTCCATTGAGTTCACTTGTTGTTTCAAGGCATCTTTTTGTTTCAGTGTTTAAAATTGATTGCTCCAATGGCTTCCTTCTTGTGGCCACTGAGAAATAGCACTGAAAAGTCAAATACTGCAGTGGTAGTTTCCTTTATCAATAATGTCAGTGTAAAACAATTGCACACCAGTGAAAGTACAATTGAGTTGAACACTCAATTTAGAAATAATTCAATGCTATTTACACAACTTGACTGTAAAGACAAGCACCTGTAAGAATTAGATTCAGATCATCTCAAAAACATTTCATTCGTACAACTTAATGGTAGCAGAGATTTTCGTTCTATCTGTCCTGAAACTCAAACTGTGGAGAGGAATGTCTGCAGTCCTCATGCCATAAAACATACTGCAGAGGACAAAAACCCAGTATAAATGAAAAGGTGAAATGAAGACAGGAAGTAATGAAGATATAAAGCTTCTACTCAACTTCTATTATCCAGGCAAAGCAGCTAATTGATGAGTAGTTGGTGAGCCAGGTTTAATAGAAATAGACAAGTCAAATAAACAAAGGCTTGGCAGAGCATTTCAGTCCCTTGGAGTGCACTTCCTCTTTCATGTAGGATATCCGGGATACTTCTCATACCTATGGCAACCATACTTGGAGGTTCTGAAGCTTGAGGAGCAGCTGGTGCCACGGTAACTACGAGCCTAGGCTTCATGTAGAGCACAATTCTGCAGTTTGAGAAAAAGTGCAGGTATTGATGGAAAGGGTGACTACCACATAGTTGAGCAGGATCACTCATGGCCTCGTAATGGAATACTGGTGAGAGAGAGCGCTTCTCTGGGGAGTGCAGGCGGAGCTATCTGTAATACAATTATCTCATCTGTCAGCTGTATAGGCACCAGGAGCAAGAATGGTTAGTAATATCAATCAGGGATGCTATAGTTTGCGGAACAGGCAGACATTTCTATAAAAGGAAGATGTGAATCCAGATTATTATACTGCATCCTTGGTTTCTGGACCAAAAGATGCCATGGAACAGCTACAGGGAATGTGGGGAAGAAAGATGGGTGTTCAAGGAAGAAACCTTAGTAGTTGTGGTTTTTCCTTACATTCATGTGGATGGTTTGCAAGTGATAATAGGGAAGGTTAAAAGCAATTCAGGGTAATAAGAACCAGGATAAATATTAGGAAGGAAAAAAAAAAATCAACAGTGAATTGACAGGACTGAGAAAGGCAGACAACATAAGAGAAAGAAAATAATAAGGTATTAGGTGAGATTAATGAATGAGGGAAAACATTAATATCTAATTATGTTTACAGTGCATGTATTTGGATACACAGAGTGTAGTAATGAAGGTTGGTGTGCTGCACGTACAGATGGCCATGCAGGAATAGGAATGTGTCATGAGAATAGAGATCAGGCTCAAAAGGAAGGAGGGATTGAGCACTAAATACTTCTGGATACAGGGTGTTCAGCAAAGATAGGGAAGGAAGAAAAGCAGGAGGGAAGGTAGTATTAAAGGAAGATTAGAATAGTACTAAGAAAGGGAAGACAAAGTCAAGAATTGCTGAAATAAAATAAAGCACTGCAGTTGCCGAAAATCTGAAACAAAAACAAACAGCTGGAGAAACTCAGCAGGTCTGGCAGCATCTGTGGGTCTCTGGACTCAAAACATTGACTCTGCTTTCTCTCCACAGATGCTGCCAGACCTGCTGAGTTTCTCCAGCTATTTCTGTTTTTGTATTGAAGAATTTTTGAAGAGGACACAGGAAAAAATATTCTATATCTGCATTTTTCTGGACCAACGAAGGTGGAATTACTGGATTTGGATTTGCAGAAACAAGATGGGACAAGTTAATCAAGTGGCAGTGGAGGGTCATTTTAAAGGGACTATAGTCATAATATTGACAGTTTAAATCAACTGTGGAAAAGGGACAAAGAGCCTATCGGAGTAAAAATACTTCATTGGGAGGGGGCTAGCTTCAATGAGAGGAGAACAAATATGGCCCAGGTACATTGAAACCAAAGATCAGCAGAGGCAATAATATCATGGATCAATGAACTGCCTTTATAGAACAGATGGTTCAAGTACAACTGAGGTAAGGTCCCATAAGGGAAAAAATTGGATAAATGAGAGGTTCTGAATGGTGAAAGTGATAGAAGACAGAAGTGATAAAAGGGTGATATGACACATCCAGTTTATAATACAAGTGAGAGCCAGGTGAATGAAGGAAGTTTGGAGCAGACGTGAAAAAAAGTAAATGAGAGAAGACAGCAAGTGGCAAGAGACTGGGAGCTAAACAACATGGAATTGTACAGTTTTCTACAAGTATAACATTCATAAAGCACTAGTAAGAACAGGGCTGAATAAGGACCAGACTCTTACAGATAGAGGTGGAGGACATCACTAATGGACTGAATGAAGTACTTTGGTAAGATATCCTTTTAGAGACAGAGTCACACAGCATTGAAACAGGCCCTTTGCCCCACCACGTCTATGCTGACAAACAAAGCCAAACTACACTAGTCCCATTTACCTGCACTTGGTCCATTGCTTAGTATTTCCTGGCATTTTACGTGCTTGTCCAGATGCTTCTTAAATGTTGCATGAGTACCTGCCTTCACACCCTCTCAGGCAGCACGTTCCATATTTCTATCACCCACTGGGGAGAAATATTTTTCCTCAGATTCCTCCAAACCCACATATTGCTGAGTTTAAACTTTTATGCCCCTTGGTCTTATGCACGTCTGCCATGGAGGAAAAGATTCTCACTATCTACACTATCATAATTTATATATCTCAATCGGATCTCCCCTCAGTCTCCTCTGCTCCAAGGTAAACAAACACAGCCTATCCAGACTCTCCTCATAACTGAGACTGTTCCATCCCAGGCAGAATCCTGGTGAATCTCCTCTGCACCCTCTCCAGCGTAAACAAGTCCTTCCGATAGCGTGGTGACTGGAAACACACAATATTCTACCTGTGGCTTAAAATGCTCCATAAAGTTGCAACACAAATTCCCTGTGAAGGCAAGAATCTCTGAATGCCTTCTTCACCACCCAGTACTGATAACTTCAGGGATCTATGGACTTGTACACCAAGGTCCCTGGATGCACTTAAACAAATCCACTGTCTAATCCTTTCACACTAACGCAATCCCTAGCAAAACTGAAATCCCCCACAACCATAACCCTACTCCTCACATACCACTCTAATTTACCTACATAGAGTTGTAGTCATACGACATGGAAACAGACCCTTCGGTCCAACAAGTGCATGCCAAACATAATCCCAAACTAAACTAGTCCCACCAGGCTGCTCCTGGCCCATATCCCTCCAAACCTTTCCCATTCATATACTTATCCAAATGCCTTTTAAACGATGTTTAATGTGCCTTCATCCACCACTTCCTCAGGAAGTTCATACCATGTGAACCACCGTGTAAAAATTTGCCCCTCATTTTTTAAAAAATCTCTCGTCTCTCACCTTAAAAATGTGCTCCCTTGTCTTAAAATCTCCCAACCTAGGGAAAACACAACTACCACGTCTGCTCCTCTATCTCCCTCTGACTATTGGGAGGCCTGTAGTACAAACTCAGCAAAGCAATTGCGCCTTTTTTATTTCTAAGTTCTACCCAGATGGTCTCATTTAAGACCCTCCTTTGATGTCCTCCCTCATTACTGCAGTGGTGGTTTCCTTTATCAATAATGCTATATTCCCATCTGTCTTACATCTCCCCTATTGCACCTGAAATTTCTTCACCCTGGAATTTTGAGCTGCCAGTCCTGTTCTTCCTTCAACGATGTCTCAGTGATTGAAACAATAAATTTTCACATGCTGATCAATGCTCTAAGTTCATCTGCCTTACCAGTCAAGCTCCTTGCACTAAAATAGATACCATTTAGCTTTCTAGATCTCCCATGTGCCTTATCATGCCCACATCTTCTCTGCCTATTGACGGTCCTGGCAATCCTTCTATACCCGATGGGACCTTGCTCTCAAATTTACATCTGCTCTGTGCCCCGTATCTCTGCCAGATTAATTTGAAACCTCCGATAGCATGAGTGAACCTCCCAGCAAGGATATTGAGCCCATTCCTGTTCGAGTGTAACCTGTCTAGCTTGTACAGGTTCAAAACTACCCCAGAAACTGTCCTGATGATCCAAAAATGTAAAACCCTCTCTCTCCTAAACCATTCCTTTAACCTTGCATTCAACTAACCTATCTTCCTATTCCTACAGTCAACTGCACATGGCACTGGAAGTAATCTGGAGATTACATCTTTAGTAGTCTCTCTCTTTAATCTACTACCTAATTCTCTAAATTCCTGTTGCATGACCTCATTTCTTATTGTACCCAAGTCACTGGTATCGACATGCTGTCTGTTTACCCTTCCAATTCAAAGCATTCTGCAGCTGCTTCTATAAATCTAAGTTCAAAGGATAGTCCATATCCAGAAAGCTGGCCAAGCACACCATGTCAGAGAGGACAAAGCGGTGATCAAGTACACCAGCTCCAAGTGAAACACCGTATTGTACTGAAAAAAAATCAAAGACCCACCTCAGCTCACCAGACCTGAGCTAGCCCTTTATCTGTACCATGGGCAACAACTTGTGTTGGGAGGCTCGATACTGGTAACTTACCATCGTTATTCTGCTCTTCCTTTGTGCTATAGATTAAAATACGCAAGTTTTCTCATTCCAAAAAGTTGACGGCTGGTCTTCTGACACAGTAAATTTTAACAAATGGATTAAAAATGCTGTAAAGAATATGGTCTGCAGGTTGTAAATAGCAGCAATGAGAGCACTTCAACCATGCCAAGGCCAACAGCGGTGGATTCAGTGCCAGTAAGCCACTTAACTTTCACAGATTCAAAATACCCATTCTACAGAAGGCATGTAGCATTAGACAGATAACCAGACAAAACATCAGGTGCATAACTTTTTCACCTCAGACCCCTTCCAGACTGCTACAGAGGAAATTACCCGTATCATCTAGCTTGCAGTTGACAGTTGAATCACTTTTGTTTTAAGAACAAACCAGTATTTTATTTGAACACTGGACAGCATCAGACCAATAAGCAAAGCACATGGGGATTTTCAGCAAAGTTCCTCCTGTCCAGAGTGTAACAGACCAGAAGCAAGCAAGGAGTTTAAAATGAGGAAAGGTTTCCACTCCATCAGACTTCAACTGATGCATGATAAACCACAACAGCATAATTGAAATGTGCACCAGCTGACAGCAGCTTTATCCTGCGACACTCATGCAGTGACTTTGCGTGACTCTTTTACCCAACCAGCAACATCAGAGGTTGGGCTGCTACAAGACAGAAAATATCCCCAACATCTCGCCACAACCCACCATATCTGAACACTGGTTGTAGAATCAATGTTATGAGATCAGCACGAACATCATTGTGTATTTTACTGATGTTTTCAAGAAAATAATTCAGTACTTTGTTTGCTCTGGGTACTCCCAACAATATAGCCTACAGAAATGATTATTTGCTGCATTCTGCACAATCTATCAATACAAAAGCAACTGGCAATTTTGCAGTACAGAATTGGAGTTATGCGGAGAAAATGAATTTTGTTCAAATTTTCATCTTGCATTCATCAGGGCAATTCAAATATCCAAGTAACAGAAAAACCACAGTTTTACCAAATGAGAGGCGACTGCTAATTGGCTAGCAGTTGAATTCTGATTGCTAGAGGCATTACCATGGAAAATGTACCAGTTAATGACAACTGACAGTTAACTGGCAACATTTAAACAAGCTGGGTTGACTCTGGTTACAGCACTGTCCTAAGAAATGAACTAATGATGGCTGCCACCTATTTCGATATATTGAAACAGATTCCATATGTGTATATATTCTGTCTGTTTGCAAAGTACAGGGCCCAAATGTGTTAATACATGTAGCTTCCAGTATATGGTGTGCCATACTGCAAGCCTGTCAGACAATCCTAAATTGATCATCAGCATAATCCTTTGCGCACTCAGGATTGTGTAGGAAATGGGGTCCAATTGCAGAATCATATGTTGGACACTGTCCTGTGAATTTTGCAAGTGCAGCCAGGTTGGGTATGGTCAGTACCTTGGTTGTTACAAACCACAAAAGGATACATATTATTTGATACAATCCATCAGTCTTTGAAACATACAGCCTGTGTACTAAGCATCACACTGACAGATGGAAACAACACATACACAAAACTGTGCCTGTTGCAATGCAAAATAGGTGATATCCTCTGGTTCATCTTCAGGGCAATGTTTTGTGTTACAAGGACGTTTTATATTTGATATTGCAGGAGGACTTACCTGGAGTAGTTTCTTTAAAGGAAGTCATTGGAAGTTCACTTTGGAGATTTTGTTTCAAAACCAAAAATTCCTAGTAATTACATCACCAATTATAATTGCATGCTTTGCTGCAAATCCTGGCTGGGTTTGAACAATGACTGGCTGAGAAAGGACTATGCTTTCTGGACAGCAGTTAGCTCAGTTGGCTGGACAGCTTGTTTGCAATTTATGTGATGTCAAGAGCTTGGCTTCAATTCTGGCACTGGCTGAAGTCACCATGAAGGACTCTCCTCAAACTCTTCCCCTCATCAGAGGCATGGTAACCCTTCAGGTTAAACCACCACCAATCATCCCTTCTTAATGTGAGAGCAACCATGTGGTCTGGTAGGACGATGGTATCTTTACCTTTCAGTTGGAAGAGAACAGAGTTGTAGTAAGGATTGCTGTGAACAAGCTGTCCAGTTCATCTCTCCTCTTTCTGAAAATAAAACCCTCTGTATCACAGTTCAGGGTGTAACCTATTTGGGCTTTTAAAAGAACATCAAGATTCAGCAGGCTACGTCTGCATGATTTTGGAGGCAACTGTGCATGATTAGTGACTTGATCATGTGTGTCAGAAAATCAGAGCAATGGACTCGAAACAACCTTCATTTTTCTCACCTGATATATCTTATTGCTGTACTCCCTCCAACTGGAATCGTTTTCATATCTCTAGAACATCCTTTTACCTTTGTGCTTCTTTTTACAAAAAAAAGTTGTGTGCGCGCGCGTGTGCATGCATTTTGGGAATTTAGAGAAATAAGCATTCATCCTTCTATATTAACAACTGTGCATGTTAACCAATTATTACATTATTAGTGAATAAGTTCTAATAAAAAGATAATATATCCACATTTTTTTTTATTAGTAGTGGTTAACATATCTTAAGTTTTTAACTTAAATATCTTTTTAAACTTAAAACCAGATATAGATATTTAATTTGTCATCTTGGTTATTGGAAAAAGTACTTTTATGTTTCGACCCGTGCAGTAATGATTCTAGAGTGAGAAGGGGCGAAGGGAAGACGCCGTGCGAAAATAATCACAGAGCTTTGTTTATATCGGAACAGTTTAATTCCTGTATAGTGTGTTTGTGAAACTGACACCCACATAAAGCATGCCAAGATTCTAACAACATAGGAACAGCAACAATTCATTCATCACCTTCCCCTATTCAATTGGGTCATGGTTGGTCCCTTCCTTAAGTCCTTTCACTCATCTTGGCTCCATAACCCTCAACACCCTTAACTAGAAAAAAAACACAAGCAATCTCAAATTTAAGATAATTAATTGAGCTAGCTTTTCTATTTTTGTTCCACACTTGAAGTAACCTTTGTATGTAGAACTTTTTCCAAACTCCACTCCTGAATAATGTATTTTGATTTTAAGGTTCTCGTTCTTTGTCCTGCATTTGCCCAGCGCAGGAAAAAAGTTTATTTCAACTTCATTTTAAATCCTTAAAAATGCCTCATTCAAATCAACCTTCAATGTGATCTTTATTCCAGAGACTACCAAGCTAATTAATGCAATCTTTCACAAGTAAAGCATTGGAGCCTTGTAACAGTTGTGATGGTCTTTTGTAAGTTTAAAGCAGGAAAATATCAACATGTTTATAAATCTTAGAGCATGCTCCTTCTTTACCAGTGCTTATGGAAATCCATAGCATAATATCAAAAGAAAACACTAGCAACCATTATCAGAGGAAAGTGTTTTATTTCTAGCTTCAAAGTACCTTTTCTCAAGATGAAGGATACACATGAAAAGTACTATCCCTGAGAACAGAAACAAGATGAGAGTTCTTAAGTGCCTTAGTAACGTACCTGATAACATAACTTCTGATCAATTTTGTGTGTTCTGATTGATCTATTCCCTATACCAGTCACCCTGGATAATTTTCTGAAATAAAAACGCCTATTTAAGTTGGATTTCCACAGGGATTTGTTAGTGTTGTTTGGTAGTGATGTGTTGTTAGTGTTTGAAAAATTAATTCTCCATGAAATCACCTCAATATAGGAAAAACAATTACATGAAAACTGAGATAAAACGTTGTGGAGCTGGATGAACACAGCAGGACAAGCAGCATCAGGAGGAGCAGGAAAGTTGACGTTTCGGGTCGAGACCCTTCTTCAGAAAAATCATGAAAACTGCTCTATTCCCCCCTTGCTGACTTTCAGAAAGTAGAAACAACGTTAATAAGTGGAAGCCTTAGGTTATAAACGTCACTGCATTTAAATTAGAATTAATATAAACTTAGTGCAAATCTTAAATTATGGAATTGTTGTTAGAAGAAATACAGACAAGAAAATGTATTTAACACAACCACTTATCTCTCTATTTTGTTCTTAGCCCTATGTCACCAGGATAAAGAATTATTTTTAAAAAAGCTGTTCATTGGCTATGGTTATTGCTAGCAATACCAGCATTTTTTGCTGTTTTGCCCTTGAGAATGTGGAGATGAGCCACCTTCTTGAACAGCTGCCATCAATGGGCGATAGATACACCCATTTTAGGAAATGAGTTCCAAGACTTTGACTTGATAACAGTGAAAGAACAGCAATGTAGTTCTAAGTCAGGATGTCGCATGGCTTGGAGGGGAACCTGCATGTGGTGCTGTTACCATGCATCTACTGAGCATCTTCTGGCTGGTAGTGGCTATCAGTTTGGAATGTGCTGTTGAAGGATCCTTGGTGAATTGGTACAGTGCATCTTTTAGTTAGTAACTAGTGCTGCCACTGTACACCAATAGTGGAGAGAATTATTTTTCAATGTGATGAATGGGCGTCAAGTGGCCTGCTGTGTCGAGCTTGAATGTACACTCACCCAGACAAGTGGAGAGTATTCCATGAGACTCCTGACTTGCATCTTGTAGATGACAGACAAGTTTTGAGGAACTAGGAAGGGAGTTACTTACTGCAGAATTTCTTGCCTCTGACCTGCTCTTGAAACAAGTGTTTATGGCTGGTACAATTCAGTTTCTTAAAAATGATAACCCTCTTCGATAATATAACCATTCAGTACGGTGGAGTCAGGGCTAAGTGATTAATAATTCAATAATTCTGAACAAAGAGGCTGACTCCTTTAAGAAGGGGATAGTCCAGCTGAAAATTCATTTGTTATCACTTCTAATGTAATTTCCCATCCTAAAACTATTTTTAAAAATTATCTTCTTCTTTAAAAGGTGCTGCTTGACATTCAACTCTTTGGCAAGCCTCTGGTCATGGTTCCTAACATCTCCTTCATTAATTAGCCATCCATTTTTTTGTCCAATTATGGGGAGGCAGTGGCCTAGAGGTATTATTGCTGGATTGTTAATGCAGAGACCCAGGTAGTGGTGTTCTGGGGACCCATGTGAGAATCCTGCCACAACAGTCTAATGATGGTCATGAATCCATTGCTGAGTGTTGGAAAACCCATCTGGTTCATTAATGCCCTCTAAGGAAGGAAACTGGCATTCTTACCTGGTCTGGCCTACATGTGACTCCAGACCCCCAAAATTTGGTTCTCTCTTAACTGGCTTCTGGAATGGGCAATAAATGCTGGCCTAGCCAGCAACACCCTCATTCCATGAATGAATCAAAAAAATCCATGGAAGTAACTCAAGGGTTAGGTCAATACGTAAGTACAGTTTTGTTGAACCGAGCCAGCATTGTGATGTTGCACCAGACAGTTAGGTTGGAAAAATACAACATAAAATCAAATTTTTCTTTGATTGGCTCACAGGACATGGCCTTGGCCCATCCCAAATTGCCCTCGAGAATGCACTGGTGAGCTATCTTTGCCAGTAAGTGGCTCAGTCTAAGAGTATCCTCACAGAAAAAGCTTCGGACTGGAAAATGACAAATTTTCTTGGTTGATTTATAGCACTTATCAGGTTATAACTCCTTTAAACAGTTCCAGGAATTTACTGAGACAACTCAAGTTAAGTTGGTAAATATACATTCTTGAAGCTGGAACTTTATATTTCAGAAATATTTTCCCCCACAAGCACACTAAATTAGAAGATTTCCTAACATTGTTTACTATCTCAAAAGTCCCTTCACACAATTTTTACTTTGATTTTATTTGACATCATATCAATTTAACAACCCACAGATCATTCTTGATTCAATAAAGGACAGAATTAAAAGTTGTGAATGAAGTAGAACTAAAAAAGGGCTAGATAATAACTAGGACATTGTGTTGAGTTGAGAAATTGTGGGACTTTAGATGTTCAACTTCTGGCCAAGTTTGATATCAGTGAACTGCATCACCCGTTTCAACGGTGATCCAAAATACTCACTAAACGGTCAGTAAATATATAACTTTCTATGATTTTGAAATCTATTTCAATATATCACAAAAGCTGCAGGTTAGATTTGAGTCTTGAAAATGAAGAATCAGATCTGGACTGGAAGAAAGAACAAATATTTTATTCTTCAGCTGATAGTCCAGATTCAGCACAATTTTCACCTCAGTGCTACGATGCAACTGGTAATTTGCAAACACTAACATTTTATTGGTAAAGATGCTCAGTTTTACATGTTTTCCTCAAATTTTTTCCTTTGATTCAGCTTAAAGTTAATATTTCACAACCTGGGGAGAATTTTATTTTAACAACTGGAAAACATTTTCTCCCTTATTTTCAAGTAATTACACTCTGTTTTATAAAGTTACTTTATACTGTTCAGAGATAGTAGGAACTGCAGATGCTGGAGAATCTGAGATAACAAGGTGTAGAGGTGGATGAACACAGCAGGCCAAGCAGCGTCAGAGGAGCAGGAAGGCTGACGTTTCGGGCCTAG
>JAHRHZ010000021.1:34610524-34662851 GCA_024137785.1 Ginglymostoma cirratum
CTACACCTTGTTATCTCTTTATACTGTTCAAATAGCTTGCCACCAGTTTTAGATGATGTATAATACTTCTGCAAGCAATGGACTTCAGACAATTCAAGAATATATGTGCAAGAGCCATTGTTGAATTCTTACTGGAATCATTCATTTATTGCTTACATTTCCTATTTAGTTCAATTTCAGTATCAACCCACTTATGAAGCAAATGTGCTTTTTTTTATTAGAAATACATTTACATTTCTCAATTCAGTTTTTTGCTGCAGAAAAAGTGTGCAATTTAAACATAATGATTCAAAAATTAAGATTCATTACATATATAACTACAGCAATATTACCATTTACATTTATTTAATTGGTCCCATGAGTAGAAATAATTGGTTTCCCCACTAGTACACCTCACTGGTTTCTGCTAATAACAGAAATGATCACCTTCCCAACACGGTGTACTGAAACCTTCATGCTGTTCAATATCCACATTTCGTTTTCCTACAGACTACATACTTCTAAAAGTTAACAAGTGTATTTTGGCATATAATCATCTGTTCAAAGTACCAATAAACAATTCTATATTACATTGCTTAACAGACCCTAAAAAGTGATCTGTTCCAGTAAACAACTCATTCAAGAAACTGCACACTCATTTTCTCCAAGTTCAGTATAGTGTTTTAATTACACAAACACCTTTTCTGTAAGCAGGAAGCAAAACCCAATTCATAAGAGCACTTCTTTAAAGCTGTGGGATTTATCTATATTGTAATGTATATCTGTATAGCTTTTTAAAAATTGAATATTGCACCCTTTTCCCAAACTAACTAAAGTTCTAGATATTTAATACTTTTCTGCCTAGTTTAAACTAGAATAAAAATCGTATTCTAGTGACTGAAAAATAATTTCCTTCTCCTAGTTCTGAGTTTTTTTCCCCTCTTTATTTAAAGCACAGTATTACCTGAGACAGTGACTCTGGGAAAACTCAAGTGGTAGGAGCAGATATAGATGTCAGCAGAGGCAATTTAAACACCCAAATGTTGCAAAAGGTTTCCATCTCAAATGAATATTTTTTCAAAATATTTTGATAATCAGTGGTGTTAGACATCCAAATGTAAATCACTTCTGAAAAGATTAATATTCATCTAATTATAAGGTTTATATCCAGTTAGGAGCCATATCGATCCTGTAAAACACAAGTGAAAGGTCTGTTGAAGCATTAAGTTTCAATAACGATTGTAAGAAGTTATTGTTATCAAATACAAATACAGGTTGTCCTCCTATAATGCAATAGTTGTGTTCTTGCGTGACCTCGCACTATAGAAAATCGCCATCGAAAATCATGTTATAGGGAATTGCTATAGAAAAATCACTACACCCATACAACAGAAAATCCGCGTCATCAAAACAGCATCCACTATTCATCAATCTCATTACAGCCAATTCACGTTAATGAAATATGCATTATCGCAGAACTACCTGTACCCCTATTTGTAGCAAACCAAAACAGTTGTCCTTTATGGTCCTTAAGATAAAATGTATTTCTTCATGCAACCTTGGAACTCAAAAACACTTTGCTATACCATTGTAGCATCATGTGCCAGAGTGGCATAAGGCCTGATGCACTGAATCTCTCTTAAGGTGAATCATTTAACTAGAAATGCAAATTTTCTCACTTGGGAGAGAGAAAGAAATGTTCAATTTCTACACTTCTGGTTTAACAAAGACTTCATATTCATGCAGACTTCTGAATGAATTTTACTTTGTCAACAACACGAGACCAATATTCTCAGTGCACAATTTGAGCAAATTTTATTTTTACACCTAATGCTTGTAACTGAGTTTTAACAAAGTATAAGCAAAGAACAATGGCCTAGAGTATGCACTTGTAACAATACTTCCGGTGTTTGCCATCTTTACTTTGTGGAGCTGACAACTTTTGGTCTCCCTGCATACACTTAAATGTAGAAATTCAGATGTCTTTGTCAATGATTTCCTGCTCCTTTATGGAGTGTGCTGCTGAAGCCCTCATTGTTGATGCTCATTTCTTGAATACGGAAGTCAGAGATCAGTATATATTTGGATATTGCAGGAACTACGGGTTTCTGGTACGGTCAGGGAAATTGAAGCAGAATGCCATCCTTGAGAATACTAAATTGCAAGTCAGGACCAAATAAGTTACTGAAGAATAAACCCTCAAGTACTTAACGACTAATCTTATATTTGCAAAATGTCAAATTTCTCCATTTCATAGAGTTTTAAAATATACATATTTCAATTTCTACCTAATTTTCATGTTTTCTGTTCCAATTTTTCCTTTGATTTGTGTAAATCTGTTAAAAAAAATTATGACAAGACCAGCTTGTTACTTCTTGATTTGCTGACTGTGACAATTCTTCAATGTGACTGGTTGCTAGGCCTGTCTGATGACATCAAGCTTCCTGGATACCTCAATCCCTAAAGGTGGAGCCAGAATTGAATCTATGTTGTTAACTGACTGGATCTCTGTGAGCAGTTTTCTTTAAGGCTACAGTCATGTGCTGTGACTTCTCCACTGAAAACGATGTCTAGCCTATTGAATTCATATCCCACCCGAGCTGCTGTTCATGATAGGCATACATGAAAGATTTGACACCTCTAAAATCCACCTAAGCATAACTAAGAGAGCATGAGGAGTTTGAAGCTGAACTATACTTTGATTGGTATTTCAAAACATTCTACTTGTCGCCGTAAAGTTCACATGAACAGATACAAGTATAATCTACACCAAATATGTGTATAAGCCTTTCAGACTAAGAGGATCATCCATTGCCACAAAAAGGTTGGAAAAAAAGCAGACAGTAGGGAGAAATCACAATTTTGTCCAAATTATGGGCATTTTGTGCTCCTGGTGAACCCATGACATTATGAACAATGAAACCACCCAAATTAATTTCTTTTAATGAGTACACATAAGTAAAAACCTATGATAAGAGGGTGACGTGTTAAACCACTGGTTAGCTGAAACTCTAGACAACTATTTTTACCTTAATGTTTTAGTGGATAGCATTTATTTATCAATATCATTCTACAACAATATTAGTTCTCATTTCAGAGATTTAACTGAACATTAACATAGATGTCAAAGTATGACTACCTTTATTAAAAAATAAATTTTGATTAGCATTGGTAGATCCCTTGATAGCCTCGGGTCTGCTTAACCTGACCTATCTCTTTCAGTACGTTTTGTTGGAATACAACTGCTTGGAATTGCAGATGAACTCTCATTGCTTGTAACACTAGAACTTTTAATAATGGCTTAATTTGATTTGCTGTAATGTGTATGACATTCTTTTGTTGAATGGACACATACCCAAAGCAAACCTTCTAAATATAAATAGCAAATTTATGAATAGATTGGACACAAGAATTTACATGATGATATAAAAATATGCCAACCTGAATGGAATTCATCACTCCATTGGCCAGAACAGACAGCTTTCCAGCCACAGATCTAACACCTTGCTTAAACTGAGCCATGTCTGGAGCTGATGGCAGCACGTTGGTCAGAGACACGTTTGCTTAAGATAATGACAAATCAAGTAATGAACATATATTTTATGATCACAACATTCATTTTTAAGTAAAATACAACAAGTATAAAAGAATGAGGAAAATTGAACTGAACAGACAAAACGCATGAATTTCTGGGTTCACTGGTGTGCTTACTGATAAATTTCTACAAATGAAAGTAAAACTTTTCTTCAAAGAAAAGTCTGATTTAGAAGTTAGCAACAGTAAATTCCAAACTGGTTTAATTCAGAAAAAAAAAGTGAAACTAAATAAATGTTTCGTAGATAAAGGATATGAAGCATGAAACCACTCTAACAGAGTACTGTTCTAAAAAAGATAACTTTTCTTTAGTCTGCTGGCCTCTTACCTGATGCTTGCTTCTTTTCACCCTCAAATAGATCAGATGAGCTAATAGACGAACTTCCAGCAAATCGTTCCAGCCGAGTTTTGGCTTCATACTGGCAGATAAAACATCCCAACGCTTAAAAAATGCTTTACAGGCATTAAGTTTAACAACTATCAACAACATTACTTAATACAAATTAGGTCTGGTGTAAAAGTGAATTATAAAATATTTTATAACTAGATAATCCTGTTTAAAATCTCTTGGAAAGAAAAGTATTAGTTATCAAAATAATTACCATTTTTCCAAAGGATAGTCTAATAGAATAATAGAAGAGTTTGTTGGAAACTGACTTTGTAATCCCACTTTCCAATCCATACTGGAACAAAAACCAAGGAGGAGAGGGATCCAAATCACCTGACGGTTTTAGCTTCAAGTTCTTCAGGCACAAGACAATGAATAGGACAAATTCTATACACTTGCAAAAACCTCAACCTTTGAAGATTATCTCAATTTGCCCCATCAGGCCTCCATATGGCTTAAGCAGAACCAACAAATTCAGTTTGAATGAGTAGCAAGAAGTTTTGCGTTTTGGGCTCCAGCTGCTTCAACTCATTTTCTGCAACATCTTTGCATTTGGCAAAGAACAAACCTCAGAGTGTTTGTGTGTATCTCCGAGAGGAGATTCTGCTCAGGGCTCTCTCAAAATTGTGGAATTGTACTTCCATTCTGGCTGTTCTTCTGTAGTGCAGAACTGTCAGAGGAAAGTAAATTATGCCCTCCTGTCACAGCAGTCAGCTGTTGTGATCTGAAACTTACAGATCCTGACAGCCACCTTGAAACTGGCTGCAAAGGGCAAGTCTGTAAGGCAAGGAGGACTGTAGGACAATGGGAAGTTAGGGTGCCAGACAGAGAGAGTGGTCGGGGTGCCAACTAAGTAGAATGTCAGATGGGCAGAATGCTTTCTAAGGAAATAGGATGCTAAGTGGGTAGGGTGCAGGTAACAAGATGGCAAGGCAAGGAGGTAAGTTACAGTTAAGTGATGTTGTGTTTACAGTAGGTTGGAGTTGGGATGGGTGGGGTGGGAGAAAGGAGGTCTGGGGAAGCGCGGGTGGGATGGGTTTAGGGTAGTTGTCGGGTCTGGGTGGGATCTGGTCTGGCAGCACAGGTTTGGGGGTCAGGATGTGTCCAGGACGGGATGTTGTGGTGGTGGTGGTGGTGGTGGTAGGGGATAGTGGACTGGCAGGAGAGTGGAAGGGTTGGGTTGGGTCCAATGGCAGAAGCGTGGGTGGTCAGGCCCAGGGTGGGGAAGTTGTAGTTAGGGGTTGTGTTAGGTTAAAAAAAGAGATCTCTTTTTAATAGTTACTCAGGAGTTAGAACATGAACTTAATCTAACTTTTCCCGAGTAACTGTTTCACTTAATTTTAATCAGAAGCATCTGAAGTCTCTGATTTTAATGGAGACTTTCAGGAGTATCCTAGTGGAGATGAATTGTCCAACAGAAAATTCAATTTCCCAGACAACGTCTGTGGTGTATGCTATGATGGGGATTCCACAGGGTCATCAGGCAAAATTCTCCTTTATGTTTGAATTACAACAACTGTCTGGTCTACAGTAATGTTCTTTTCAAAAGACAAAGGGAAAAAACTTAATTATTTATAATATGTGGCAAAACAGTTACATAAATATTACATATCAAGTCAGTCAATGGAAGGCAAAGTTTTGTTTATTAATGTCCCTACTGACACTGATAATTATCTCCATTTGAGGTACAGCAACCAATCTTGTGTTGAACATGCCTGTACATTTCTTAGAATATATGACTACACCCAGTTCACAACAGGTTTCAGCCCAATTTCATTACTAAGAAATGGATTAACTGGTTTGATTTGTTCTGCATTGTTGAAATGTTTTGACAGACAGAGAAATGTTATTGCTTTAAACTGTTAATTCTAAAGGCCACATGCACATGAATAGTTTGTACCCAGGTAACTCAAAAGATCATAACAATTCAGAAGATATTGTGAAACATTCACCTCTGCAGAATCCTGTTTTCCGAAATACATATCTGAAGAAATGGCTTTGACATTCCCAAATTTCTTCTGTGCATCCTCGGAGACTACTACATAGTCCAATTCTGGTTTACGACGTGCAGGCCTGGAAAGATAACACCAATGTTAAAACAAGCATTGATCAGCATTAGAATCATTGACTCAAAAGTGGCTGTCGATTTTACTTTAGCATTGTAAACTGAAAGTGAACAAAGTAGTCCAGAATTACAGTCAAGCATTAAAGGAGCATATAATTTGCTGCAAATACAATGGTCAAAAATAACCCTATGAAATATAATAAATGTAGAGGCAAGGAACAACAGCTAAGTCTAGGCTCCGTGTAACATAAATTTGTTTTGAGTTCAGCACCAAACGTGCAAAGTTGAGAGAAAAAATGATTTAAAATTAATTGGTTGAAAATATGCAGTCATACACCCAGTAATAAAAAGGTATAAAAGCAAGTATTATACCTGTCATTTAGTGATATTTTTGAAGTAAATATGTCCTTCTCTCTACTGCTGCTTTCTGTTTTCCAAAAGGAATCACTATTGTCATCCCATTTTGAATATGTACCTCCCATATCCAGTGGATCATCAAAATATCTAGAGTTTGAAAGGAGAAAATGGGAACTTTAGTCTTTCAAAATATTTGATCTTCCAATATAGGTGTGAGCAGATCGGATTCTGGATGCATAAACTGATAGGTATGGGTGGCACAACCCATACCTATCACCCAGTTATTTCCCCACATCAGCATTTAATTGTAGCCAGCGTCAGCAACTGCTGTATATTAGAGTGTCAGCGTAACAACAAAGTACTTTTCAAAAATGCACTAATATACAAAATAAATTTCAGAACAGTGTCTGGTTGAAAGATACACCTGATTATTGGGGGAAAAAGGTAATAATCATCATGGAAACCACATAAACTGAGTTGACATCATTATCAGTGATCATGATCAACTATGTATTAAAGCTATGGACTAAATCTTTACATGGTGAACAAAAAATGAGTCAACATAAGCCACTAATGTGATAGAAGTGAAGCCCAACATGGCTCTGCACCTCCTCTTGACAAGTCTGCACTCTTTGACAATGCTCACATTTGGGGCGCATTTTCCATTGAAGAGTTGTGGCCCAAACATAGTTATTGAGCTGAGACTAGAAGACCCAAAAGGTTCCAGTGGCTAAAGATAACTGGCTTGTTTAAACCGTAGTTGCTGTCTTGTTAACCTTTTACAGCCCTTCAATCTTTCAAATATACCTGCACTCCTTCAATTCTGGCTTTCTGCACATCACCACTGGTAGCTGTGGCTCTCACTGCCTCAGCCCTGAACTCTTCCGGAAGTCTCTAACTCTTTATGTCACTTTCATCCTTACAACACATACAACTACCTCTTTGGATAAACCTGTGGACATCCTCCCTAATAACTTATATTGGTGTCATATGTTGTTTCACAATACTTCTGCGATATGCATAAATGTGTTTTAGTTGAGTGGAAGTGTTACATAAATAGATGGTATTGAAGAATCTTATTTGGGCAGGATGCTAATACATTTGTATTTAAGTTTGTTGACATGGATTCACTAAGTTTTATAAACTTATTACATTTTAATACAAATGAGACAACCGAGACAAAAATAATTATGGAGATTACTCCTGGTAACTAATTGTACTGGCATTGCAAATGAATGTATAAATGATCTATTCTTCATTTCATGATTTTCCAAATTGTTTACACAGTACTGATTAAATAAATAATTCCACTCTGGTACCTCAGAATACTCTTTAGTACTACTTCTACTTCTAAAAATCACTTATTCACAGAATTGCAAAGACAAAGGAGGCAGCCATCTGGCCCATCAGTGCCTGCACTAGCTCTATTACTTATAGAGGCAATGTGGGAGAAAAGGCTCTCAGAACTGAATTTCATATCTGTAAGCCCAAGTTGAACAAAAGCCAGGTAAAGTCCCCAATTCACTCTACACTACATTCAGTGTCAGGCACGGCACAACACAACACAACACAACAATTAACACCTACTGTTCTTGGGTTAGTATGACAATTTTTCAATACTTGCCATGCATCACTAGAAGTCTTATAATGTTTTACGAGGAATAATCCACCAAAATTCAAAAGTAAAGTATACACTTAAAAATTCCGTTCCATATTAAATTTATGCAAATTATTTCCTTCAAATCAAAGTTACACAAAACATCATTGTTCTTATATGTAAAAGGAGCATGTCACTAGTATTCCACAAGCCCAAAGGCTTACCATTAAAGCTGATGAGGGCAAATGTATTTGGATCAATAGGAGAGAATGGTAACCTACATTGTAAATGCTACAAATGTTTGCATTAACATGTTACTTTACAGGTTTTGGCTTTTATCTAGTTTTTCCACTTGATTTTGCTTCAGGACAACAGGTATTTATTGTAATGTTACATCTCACAGTTAAATTACTTTAGGACACATGCGCATAATAACATCACTGCACATGGCATGTGACCTAAGGGCACAAAGATCTCATACTTCATCTTACCTTGGATTACTTGAAGCATGACATTCTACTGGTAGAACACTCCGCTGTTGTAATGTAATAGGCTTAACGTTAGCCACAAAGAATGTAATACTTGTACATGTCTTCTGGATTCTTCAATACTCCAATGTTCATACCTCATTTTTTTATGTTATGTGAGATAACATAAGCATTGCTGCATTGCGTAAAAATACTTTTTTTGGTGACAAACACACACCATTTCCCAGGTTTTGGTTTTACTCTTGCTTTTCTCTTCACTTTGATTCAGAGTCAGGTGCTCTTCATAGCTCTACCACTTACACTACTTCTTCTTTTGTTTCTTTACGAGTCCCATTATTACTTCCTTTGGTCTTAGGCCACCAAATCTTGCATTTGATTTCTCCAGTCTTTCAGGCTCTCACCAGTCTTCACTTTTGTTTCCCTCTCCCATACCCAGGTCCACCCCAGACTCCCACATACCCGTTTGCTTACAAAAATAAGAAATGTAATACGGTGTCAGTACAAATGAAAAGTCATGACCTGAAATGTTAATTCTGATGCTCCCCGATCTGCTGAGTATCTTCAGCATTTTCAGACTTCATTCCAGATTTTCAGCATCTGTAGCATTTTATCTTTTTAACTTGTCTTTATTTTTAAAAAAAGTAATCGGAGTGGCACATCATCAGTTGTAGCCAAAATCCAGTGATAACTGCCCACTCAGTTCCAGCTAACGTACCAAAAAGGTATTATCACAACTGACATCCCGAGACTAAAGTTGGCAGGATAGATATAGAAGGGTGCAAGACACCATTGCATGAAAATAAAACTATGAATGTAACTGGCCTGCTGACTGAAGAATTCATTTCTTTCCTGAACAGCAAATTCTTTTATATTCATCTTGGTTTCTATACCATCCCTGCATCATGAACTACACAGCCAAAGGGAAGTGGATGGACCACCAGATTAATGCTACTCCAAACCATGAGCTGCCAAATCTTGGAATTGGGCAGCTTTTATCCAAGAACTGATCTTTGCTGCTGACAGATCTCTCTCAGACTGAGATGAGCAGATATGTGGCAAAAGTTTTTTCCTGATGTTTTCTCAGCAAAATCATTTTATAAACCTCAGAGATAAGAATTTTTTTTGTTTGTTCAATGATGAAAATGTTCCAATGCTCAAGGGGAACAAAATTATAAAACTATTGAATTATATAGGATAATCTTTTGGATCCATTCAATGATTCACAGTACTGCTAAAACACTTAAATCCTTGACTGCATTCATGAGGAACTAACCAGCAGCAGCCCTAACACTTTAAAATCTTATCTTTCTGGTTCCTGAATGATCTTTCCCCCACACAGTATAACCTTACACTCTTCTTCAAGATCAAGCATAGGAGGATATGATGATTACCTGGAACGAGAAGTAGTAAAAGTAGGCTCTTCATCTTCATCATACTTTCTCCTGGAAGATTTTGCCATAGTGGGTGTCTCCTGTTCTATAGTTTGCATATCTGATAATACAGAATGGGAAACTCCCCTACAAGGAATGAGTGAGAAGAAGCAGAACATAAGATAGTACAATACAAAGCTATGCTTAATTGCATTTAGCATCTTATTGACAAGAACTGACGGGTAAACTCAAAAATGTACAAAAAAAATAAACAGCCAGATTTAGAAAAAAATCTTTTTGCAACATAAATGAAATATCTTGCAACGAAAGCCTTTCCCGTCACCATGTTCAGCACAAGAGTTCAGGCAATTGGAAAACTTTAACACACACTACGCAATCACCACATACAAACCCAAGAAGAAAGGAAGTTCTGAAGCAAGCATGGATGGAGCAGAGTGGCTAGATGCAATGCAATGTTTTTTTAAAAAATATTTGATACTACTTAAACATCAAAACAGATGGTAACATTAAAGGAAACAGATAATTAAAGTTGGCTCAACAATGAGTTTCGCTGCAGCAAAGGCCGAGAGGCAAAGAAGTCACGTACCACAGATCTCCAACAGCTGGAAGTGTAATTATAACTCAACATATTTACACTGGCAGCTTCCAATATAATTATTAATATAAATGTAGATGGAACAAAAGTGATATAAATGTTTAACAAGATAGAGAAAACTACAAACATTACACCATTCTGGGCCACTTTGTCAGGGGAAATTACTCGCAGCCAGTCCAGCCCTATCAGAATGTTATACATTTCAGCGAGATTCCCTCTCGTTCTTCTAAACTCCAGTGAATACAGGTCCAATTGACCCAAGCTCTCCTCAGACCACAGATCTGCCATCACAGGAATCAGTCTGGTGAACTTCACTCCACTCCCTTGTTGGCAAAAGTATCCCTTCTTATGTAAGGAGATAAAAACTGCACACAATACTCCAGGAGTGGACTCACGGGGGCCCTATACCCCAGCAGTAAGAATTCTTTGCTTTTGTTCTCAAACTCCCTTGCAATGTAGCCAACATCCTATTTGCCTTCCTAAACAAATTGTTGCACCTTCAGGCTTACTTTCAATGACTGGTGTACAAGGATGCCTAAGATCCTCTGTATATATCAACCTATCCCAATCTATCATTTAAGTAATACTCTACTTTTCAAATTTTCCTATCAAAATGGACAACTTCATATTTGTTTGCATTATACTGAAGCTCCCATTGGTTGTCCACTCACTCAACGTTCCTTCTAAGCCACACAGCAGCTCCGAGGATCCATGCATACTGATCATCATGCTAATTCACTCACTGTCTTCAGCTGCTGCTACATACAGAGGTGTGTTTGGCAGCTGGAAAATTGGAAGGAACGCAAAACTGAATTCGTCTAAATTACAGAGGCCTCTTTACGTCCTCCTCACCACTCTGCCTAATCTTCTGTGTCATCACATTTGAGTTCTTTATCCATTTTGTTGATATATATTGTGAACATCTGAAATATATGGCTAAAACTGCACAAATATGTGAATTATTAGTCGAGAGGACTGTTAGGTAAAACAAAACACTACCACAACTTTGTAAATAAACAGAAGATTTTACAGATTAGGCACCTCTCAGCAAGTGTGAGGAAAAATACCTGCTCCATGTCAATTAATAAGAATGTACAAAATATGAGCAAGGGTTAGTCATGTGGCTCTTCGGGCCTGCTCTGCCATTCAAAATAATAACAGCAGATTAAAAACATAGTGGCTCAGCTTATTTGAAAACCAACTTGTAGAATGAAATATGAAATAATGGTAGGCTGGTCCAGAAGATTTAAGTTACATAGTACCCACAGTGAGTTGGTAAGTTGGATACAAAATTGCCTTGGTCATGGAAGGCACAGAGTCGTTGCGGAGGGGTGTTTTTCTGACTGGAGGTCTGTGGCTAGTGGTATTCTGCAAGGATCAGTCCAGGGACCTCTTGTTTGTAATTTATATAAATGATTTCGATGAAAATAAAAGGTGGACCGATTAGTAAGTTTGCAGATGACAAGAAAGTTACAGATAGTGAGGAAGGTTGTCAAAGGATACAGATCAGCTGAAAAGTTAGACAGAGAAATGGTAGATTGAGTTTAATCCAGACAAGTATGAAGCGATACATTTTGGGAGGTAAAATGCAAGATGAAAACATACTATAAATGGCAGAACTCTTTGAAGCATTGATGTGCAGAGAGATCTTGCGTTGCAAGTCCTTAGCTTTCAAAGTGGCAACATAAGTGGATAAAACGTTAAAAAAGGCAAGCCTGCCATCATCAGTTGGGGCACAGAGCATAAAATTTGGCAAGTAATGTTGCAGCTGCAGAAAACTTGTAGTTAGACCGCATTTAGAGTACTGAATGTAGTTCTGAACCCCACACTAGAGGAAGGGTATGGATGTTTATTAGCAATATGCAGAGGATGGACAAACGTGGATTGTTTAGGCTAGAGTGAAAGGTTGAGGGGTAACCTGAAAGAAGTGCTTGAAATTATGAGGGGCCTGGATAGGGTGGATAGTGGAATCTTTTTCCCAGGATGGAAATTTCAAATACTGGGGGCATACGCTTAAAGTGAGAGGGCGAATTTTTTTTTCTATTCATTTCGTGGGATGTGGGCATCGCTGGCTGGCAAGCATTTCTTGCCCATCCTAGTTTCCCTTGAGAAGTGTTGGTGAGCTGCCTTCTTAAACCGCTGCATTCCTCCTGCTGTAGCTTGACCCACAATGCTATGAGGGAAGGAATTCCAGGATTTTGACCCAGTGACAGTGAAGGAATGGCAATATATATCTAAATCAGGATGGTCAGTGACTTGAAAAGGAACTTGGAGGTGGTGGTGTTCCCATATATCTGCTGCCCTCGTCCTTCTAGATGGAAGCGGTCTTGGGTTTGGAAGGTGCCGTCTGAGGATCTTTGGTGAATTTCTGCAGTGCATCTTGTAGATAGTACACACTGCTGTTACTGAGTGTCGGTGGTGGAGGGAGTGAATGCTTGTGGGTGTAGTGCCAATCAGGCAGGCTGCTTTGTCCTGGATGGTGTCAAGCTTCTTGAGTGTTGTTAGGGCTGCAGTCATCCAGGCAAGTGGGGAGCATTCCATCACACTCCTGACTTGTGTCCTGTAGATGGTGGACAGGCTTTGAGGAGTCAGGAGGTGAGTTACTCGCCACAGTATTCCCAGCTTCTGGCCTGTTCTTGTAGCCACTCTTAATGTGGGAGTCCAGTTGAGTTTCTGGTCAATGGTAACCTCCAGGATGTTGATAGTGGGGGATTCAGTGATGGTAACACCATTGAATGTCAAGGGATGGTGGTTAGTTTGTCTCTTATTGGTGATGGTCATAGCCTGGTATTTGTGTGGTGCGAATGTCACTTGTCACTTGTCAGCCCAGGTTTAAAGGAGATGGTGCAAGACAAGTTTTTTTTTAAGCAGAGTTGTAGATGTCTGGAATGCGCTGCCAGGTGAGTTGGTAGAAGCAGATGTGATAGCAACATTCAAGAAGCATTTAGACAGACACACGAACAGGCAGGAAATAGAAGGATACAGACCATGTGCAGGCAGATAGGATTAGTTTAGAATGACATCATGGTTTGCACAGACACGATGGGCCAAAGGGCCTGTTCCCTTGCTGTACGATTTTATGTTTTATATTCTAAGACATTTACTGAAGCTTAGATTTTAAAATCTCTGGTCATAGTCTTATGTACTTGTTATAGTGGGAATAAGGTGGTATTACTCAAGGCTAGATAATGCTTGGGAGCAAGGCAATAATTAGTTATTTCTATTTACATATTCTCATTGCTTGCTAGTTTAGTTCTTACCTACCTGAAGCATTATTATTGCTGACTTGGACGGGCAAAGAAGTGCAATCAAGTTTCTATTATCCTTCGATCGTACATTGCAAGGCACATGCAATTAACCGAATACAATGCAAACTTTGTCTTGTCCTAAGATCTTCCATCTCCATGAGAAAAACCCACCCCTCTTAGCTCAATGGCAGAAGTTACAATTTGCCATGCATGTCCACATTGTATTCAAAGTGATTCAGTATAAACTTGCTTCATGTGTTCTCCGCCCAGATGTGGGTCTGAGCCACAGCAACCATAACAAGCAACACAGAATGGGAAGAAGGTTCCAAATCCAGTCCAGCTGGAATGGGGATCAAAACCCTTGCTGTTGCCATCAGTCTGATCCATGCCAGGTGTCGAGCCAATTAAGCCACAAGGAGTCAGAGTTGCTGTGGCAACATTTGCTAATATACATATGTACGTTCTACTCTGGAATTACGGATAATTATGGCAGAGGCTCTAATTTCTTTCCATCATAAGGCTGATTAGGAATAACTCCCACACATGACACCTGCCACTAGTGTGTGTTGAAAGGATTTGGAAGCTTATTCTCAACCAGGTTGGCCATGTTACGAATGCATATTCTTAGACGAAATCTAAATCCTCAAGTGGAACATGGACTCAGAGCTTCTGGCTTAACAGGTAGGGATGTTACCCACTGCACTGCAAGACCTCCTACAAACTTACTATGCCATTTAGTTTAAATGTTCTTCCCAATTTGCTACTTTTTGTCTCCATCCTCCCAAGTAAGCTGTGATATAGTAAAAAGGTACTTACGCTCTGCTACTGAAGCCCATGCCCAGTCGCTCTGCTTGCTCTTTCTTCTTGCCTTCCAACTTGTTCAATTTCTCATCTTCTTTCTTTCTTTGTATTTCCAAGTCTTGGTATGCAAGTCGAAGAGATGAAACACTGTAATATAACATTTCTTTGCTTACATTTTAAACTTTGAAAACATGATTATCCAACTAAACAATTAAGAATCTATTTCAGTGCAACAGCAAAACCCACAAAATTATACTAAATTTTATGATGAAAGTTATACAACATATGAAAGCTGCTTGGCCTCAAAAAATAAAAACAGCACATTCAAAAATTGTAATTGCAAGATGGCTTTATGGTGTTACTTCTTTGAAAGAAAGACTAAAATCGTCTTAATATTGCCTTTAGTCAAGCAAAATTCTGATGCAATATGACAACTCAAATATTCCAACATCTGAAACCAGCAGAGATGAGATGCAAGTAGGGGAAGAATCCTGTGGAAGTCCTGGCTTTTACTCTGACAAGAAAGTTGCCTAAACTTCCAAAGGTCTGATTTGCCCTTCCTGGAACCTTCCACGAAGCTTACTGTCAGAGATCTGTGGGATTTAACTTGCCCTGGAAACATTTTCCTTCTTAGCATCTGGTCTCAGTAATTCAGAGTGTAATACAACAGAATACCAGAAGTGAACAACTCTCCCTTGACAGCCAGACTGCCTCCCCAATGAGGAAAAGCCTCCCTGGCCATCCAATAACTTTCCATACATCCCAGCACACAGGAGGCAGGGAAGTAGAAAGGGTCATCATATTTCTGCTGTATTTTTTTTAAAAAGTGACTTCATTATGAACTTAAACAAAATAGCAATATACAGCATTTGAATGTACAGTGTATAATGTTGTAGCTTTTTTTCTGGCTATGCATATGGATCCTAACTAAAGTTTTAACTTGTTTAGAATGGAAAAAAGAATCTGATTTAATTAACATATATTAATTTAAAAACTGCACTTTTCAGGAATACAACTTTAATGTTTCGCCATGAAGTACTGCATAAAAGTAATACACAGTCAGTCTCACTGCATAGAACCCACAATTTTGTATGCTGAAGATATGGAGTAGTTAGACTCATCTGTGAATTTATAATGAGTTACTGTATAATGTTCCAATTTCAATCTTTGTTTGATCACTTGACTGGTGAATGGAACACATATCCTTTCAGATGTTAGATTATCAATTCCACTATGCTGTTCATACTGGAAGATGCTTGTCGTCCCTTATTTCAGGGAGTAGGGAAGTCTTATTACAACTGTACAAGGTATTGTGGAGGCCACATCCGACGTACGATGAGCAGTTTTGGTTCCATTATTTAAGGAAAGATATCATTTCATTAGAGGCAGTTCAGAGATGGTTCACTGGAATGATTCCTGGTATGGACGCATTGTCTTACGAGTAAAGGTTGGGACTCTACTCACTAGATTTAGTAGAATGAGAGGTGATCTCATTGAAATATATAGGATTCTTAAAGAGCTTCACAAGGTAAATGCTGAGAGAATGTTTCCTCTCATGGGAGAGTCTAGGATAAGACGGCATGGTCTCAGCATAAAGGGTTGCCAATTTAAGACTGGGATGTGGAGAATTTATTCCGAGAGTTGAGTGTCTTTGGAACTCCTTACTGCAGACAGCTGTGGGGACTGTACAACTGTACAAATTTAAGGCTGTGATAGATTGATTCTTGATTGGTACAGGTATCAAAGGTTATGGGGAAAGGATAGGAAAGTGGACATGAGGAATGTTGAGTCAGTCACTATCCTACTGAACAGCAGAGCAGATTAAAAGAGGCAAAAGCCCTATACCCATTCCTATATCTTATGTTGTTATATATCTAAGAACAGAACAGAAGCTCAGTGAAGAATTATGAAGATATGCACCTTCACATTACTGACTTGACAAAAAGCTTTGAAATAGATTGATACGCTGATGAACGCTTATATGCTTATTATACAAAAAAAAAAGAGGAAATCTGATTCTTCGCAAAACCTTCATATTCTTTCTGGTGCTGCAGCACCTCTAAAGTGGAAGAGAGATCAGAAAACCTATTCCATTATTACATTTTCACTATGACTGACATCTTTATTGCATTGACAATGTTGATCATACCTTCGGCTCAAATATTAACAATTTAAAATCTTTTGTGCCTTTCTCTCAAAAGTTTAGTTATACTAATTTTATACACCTAAATAAATCACCTCAACCCCTCTTGTTGCAAAGAAAACAACCTCAGCTTATACCAACGATACCTCATATCTACATTCTCCAGTCATGGCAGCATCCATTGTGAAGCTCCTTTCTTGCTTCTCTAGTGCAACCAGGCTGTGTCTTAACTACCATTTGTACTGTTCTAGCATTACCTCTGTGTGCTTATAACCCATCCCCCATCTAATAAAGTAACCTGTATGCCTTTTTAATCACCTTATCTACCTCTGCTGTTATCTTCAATGATCTCAGGACATTCACTCTAAAATTTCTCAGTATTCTACCATTTATTGTGCATTTCCTTATCTTGCTTCCCCTCCCCATATACATTACTCCACAACTCTCCGGACTGAACTCCATTTGCCACTTCTCTGCTTATCTGGTCAGTCCATTAATAGTTTCCTGCATCTACAACATCTTTCCTATCAACAATGCAGCTGGCTTTGTCATTTAAATATAACTGCACTAAGTGTTTAAATATTTGGGAACAGAGAAGGACTTCACATCTGAATACCATGGAAAGTGCAAGGGCCTACTGAATGCCAATTGTTACAAAGAAAATGAAGATTCAGTTCAGGAGAAAATTCTTAAAGGGGTAGGAGCACATAATCCTTTGTGAAATGTATTAATAGTAAAATAGGTAAATACTTGATTCTGAAATTAATTACAGAACTGTAAGGAAAGCGGTCAGAAGGACTAAATTTGGCCTCATATAAAGCTACATTCACAGGATTCCCTTTTCTCATGATGACCCAAATGCCAAACACTTGGAATACCAAAGTGACAAAAGCACCAAGGGCAGTGTAAAACACTAAATTGTTCTGATATAAAGCTAAAACAAACTGAAGTAGAATAATGTGTTTCTGGAAAACTAACAGCAAATTATGTTAGGGCTCCTGTTATGAGCATGTCCTTGTAACAAATTTGATAGGAATATTTCAGTTTTCACTCTTTCACCTGTAACACAAAGTACTGCTATTATTTTAAAATACAGCTTCATTTTAATGCTCAATACTCAAAATAGCATTTGTTTACACATTAAGTTGTTGAAATAAGTTGCAACAAAAAATGAGAAGTTACAACACAGAATACTGTAAATGTTTACATTCTGAATTCTCATTTCAATGACCTTTTCAGAGACT
Source organism: Ginglymostoma cirratum (assembly GCA_024137785.1). Taxonomy (NCBI): domain Eukaryota; kingdom Metazoa; phylum Chordata; class Chondrichthyes; order Orectolobiformes; family Ginglymostomatidae; genus Ginglymostoma; species Ginglymostoma cirratum. Next base: position 34,628,415 of record JAHRHZ010000021.1, read on the forward strand.
CAAATGCTTTTGCAAATTAAAGATTCAAGTATCCATTTAGTCCTTTTCTTTTCTAATTTAAATCAGAACAAGGCTTGTTCTTTAAGCATACAAACATTAATTGACAGGCAATGATACACTGGTCTATTTGCATTAAACTGTGCTGGAGCTAATGTTCTTGCAAGTCATATAACTAGGGGAGGGTTTTAAATTAAGCAGTGGGGTCAAGGGATCAAACATGGAAAGATGTGATATATCAAAGAGTAGAGACAAGAGGGGAAAACAGTAATACAGAAAAGGAAGGCAAAAAGAGGAAAAAGCTAGGATTATCAACAAATCAAGATTAGCTGTTATAATTATAAAAAAGACAAAAACCAAAAGCTCTGTACTGGGGTGCACATAGAATGCAGAACAAAGTAGACATATTGACTGTCTACACCAATGTGCACTATCATTACAGAGACATGGCTGCAGGATGATAACTTTGGGTCCTGAGTATTGAAGATTGAGACACTCAAGAACTGGAAGTTAAGTAAAAGGTGGCAGGTAATACTGTTAATCAAAGATGGCATTTGTGCAACAGTTAGAGATGACCTAGGTTTATGAAAACAGGACGTAGATTCAATTTGAGTGGAGGTATGGAATACTAGGGAAAAGAAATCACTCGTGACAGTGTGGTTTACAGGCTCCTTACCAGTTAACAATGCTAACAAGTCTAGAAGAAACAACAGCGGATGCTTGTGGTTATTGCTGGGCCTTTACCATGGATAACTTTAATCTACATATTGTGGGAAGGACATCAGAGGTGCCTTTACTCTATCTAGAAGGATATTTGTTATGGTAAGAGGGCAGTAAGTGGAACTGAGACCACAAAAAGATCAGCCACGATCCTCCTGAATGGTGGAGCAAACTCGAAGGGCCAAATGACCTACTCCTGATTCTTATGTTCTAATTAGTAAGCTTGGAGAGGCTTCAGAAGAGATTTGCCAGGAACGGAATGTTGTAAGCATAAAAATAGGCTGGATAGGCTCAAACCTTTTTCACTGGAGTGTAGGAGGTCGAGGGGTGACCTTAGGTTTACAAAATCATGAGTTACATAGATAAGGCGAATAGCAAGGGTCTTTTCCCTGGTGTGGTGGAGTTCAAAACTTTTGGCGGGGGGGGTATATTTTTAGGGTGAGCAGAGAAAGTTTTAAAAAGGATATGAGGGCAACTGTTTTCTACAGAGGGGTTCATGTGTGGAATGAGCTGCCAGGAGATGTGGTAGATGTGGTAGATGTAAGTACAGTTACAACATTTAGAAGGCATTTGGACAAGTATGAGGGATATGAGCCAGGCCCAGGCAAGGGGGACTAGTTTAGCTTGGGAACGTGGTCAGTATGGACTAGTTGGACCAAAGGGTCTGTTTCCATGCTGTATGACACTATAAACTACCAGAGAGCAGGTTATACTACACTTCATACTGTGTAATGAGACAGGATTGATTAATGACCACAGGGTAAAGGCACATTAAGGTAGCAGCAACCATAATATTTATGAATTTTATATCCAGTGTGAAAGGGAGAAGAGTGGATCCGAGATTAGTATTATAAGCCTAAGCAAGGGCAACTACGTGGGTGTGAAAGCTGAGCTCGGTGAAGTGAACTGGCAAACCAGCTACAGGATAGATCAATAGTGGTGCAGATGTAAGTATTTATTGATAAATTTCAGAACGCTCCATATAAGTATATTCCTACCATAAAGAAAAATGATAAGGTGAGGCATGACGCCCACAGTTAACTAATGAAATGAAGGAAACATCAAAAGCAATGAAAAAGCATTTAACCATATAAAGACGACTGGGTTAGATGACTGGTCAAGATATAAAGAACAGCAAAGAATGACTAAAAGATTAATCCAGAGAAAAAAGTATGAAAGAAAACTAGGTAGGAATGTAAAAACGGATAGCAAGAGTTCCAGCAGGTACTTAAAAAGGAAAGAATAAAAAGTGAGGGTTGTTTCACTAGGCAGTGTGAATGGGGGACGATAATTAAGAGAGGATGAAATGACAAAATATTTTGATTCTTTCTTCACTATTCAACAAAAATGTTCCAGTCACGGTTGTAATCCAAGAGGTGAGAGAGGAACTTAGTGAAATTATGATCATGTGGGAAGCAATGCTAAGCAAACTGGTCATCCTAAATTCTGCCAAGAGGTTGCTGATCAGGTAGTAGATATGTAATTTTCCAAAACTCCCTAAATTCAGGAAAGGTTCTATCGGACCAAAAGATAGCAAGCTTAAATGTTCTATTCAATAAAGGAAGAAAGACAGAAAACAGAAAACAATGCCTGCTATGGGGAAAGCATTACAACTGATCATTAAAGAGATTATAACTGTACACTTAGCAAATTCTAAGGTAATTGGGATGAGGCAGCATGGTTGTGTCAAAGAAAAATCACACGTAATGAGTTTACTGGAGTTCTTTGAAGAAATAACATGCACTGTGGATAAATGGGAGCTTCCAGACCTACTAAATTAGGATTTCCAGAAGGCATTCCATAAGGTGCCACATCAAAGGTTATTGAAGAAAATAAAAGCTCATGGTATAATGGGTAACATATCAGCCACTATACAACGGGTCTGACTGGCAGGATGTGATGAGTGGAGCCCTACAGGGGTTTGTGCTGCAGCCTCGACTTCTTATAATTCACTTGAATAATTTCAATGAGGGGAGTGAAGACATGGTATCTAAATTTGCAGAGATGTGAAGATAAGTTGTAAACTATGTCATAAAGGAGACGCAAGGAGGTTGCAGGCAGATTATAGATAAGTTAAGTGAGTGGGCAAAAACTGGCAGAAGGAGCCTAACCTCAGAAAATATAGCAGGATGAAAGAAAAAGCAGAGAATTACTTAAATTGGGCAGCTCCTGGGATTTGGGTTTTCTGGTGCATGAGCCACAAATGGAATGCTGTTGTACATGAGACTAATGGAACAGAAAAGGATGGTATGTTTCAGTTATACTTTTTTAAAAATTCATTCACAGGATGAGGGCATCACTGGCGAGGCCAGCATTTATTGCCCATCCCTAATTGCCCAAAGGGCAGTTATGAGTCAACCACATTGCTGTGGGTCTGGAGTCACATGTAGGCCAGACCAAGTAAGGATGGCAGATTTCCTTCCCTAGAAGCACATCAGTGAACCATACGGGTTTTTCCGACAATCGGCAATAGATTCACGGTCATGGTTAGATTCTTAATTCCAGATACTTATTGAATTCAAGTTCCCACCATCTGCTGTGGCAGGATGAACCAAGGTCCCCAGAACATTACCTGGGTCTCTGGACTGACAGTCCAGCGATAGTATCACTGGCCAACTGCCTCTGCGACACACGGCATTAGTGAGAGGAAACCTCGAATATTGTGTGTGTATTTGGTCTCCTTATTTAAGGAATATTGTAGATTAATTGGTGGCAGTTCAGAGGTTTACTAGATTGTTCACTGGACGAGTGGGTTATGAAGACAGTTGAACACGCTGGGTCGTTTAGCCGAACTCGTCCTCACCCTCAACAACTTCTCTTTCAATTACTCCCACTTCCTACAGACAAAGAGGGTGGCCATGGGTACCCGCATGGGCCCAAGCTATGCCTGCCTCTTTGTCGGTTACGTGGAACGATCCCTCTTCCGTACCTACACTGGCCCTAAACCCAACCTCTTCCTCTGTTACATTGATGACTGTATCGGCGCCGCCTCGTGCTCCCACGAGGAGCTCGAACAGTTCATCCACTTCACCGACACCTTCCATCCCAACCTGAAGTCCACCTGGACCATCTCTGCTACCTCTCTCTCCTTCCTGGACCTGTCTGTCTCCATCTCTGGCAACCACCTTGAAACCGATATCCATTTCAAGCCCACCGACTCCCACAGCTACCTAGAATACACCTCCTCCCACCCACCTTCCTACAAAAATGCCATCCCCTATTCCCAAATCCTTCGCCTCCGCTGCATCTGCTCCCAGGATGAGGTATTCCACTCCCATACATCTCAGATGCCCTCGTTTTTCCAAGGACCACAACTTACCCCTCTCAGTGGTCGAGAACGCCCCGACCGTGTCTCCCGCATTTCCCGCAACTCATCCCTCACACCACCCCCCACCAATAACAACCAAAACAGAATACTCCTCGTCCTCACGTACCACCCCACCAACCTCTGGAGCCAACGTATCATCCTCCGACATTTCTGCCATCTGCAATCCGACCCCACCACCAAAGACATTTTTCCCTCCCCACCCTTATCTGCTTTCTGGAGGGACCACTGTCTCTGTGACTCCCTTGTCTGCTCCACACTCCCCTCCAGCCCCACCACACCCGGCACTTTTCCCTGCAACTGAAGCAAGTGCTACACCTGCCCCCTCACCCCCATCCCAGGGCCCCAAGAAGACTTTCCACATCAAGCAGATGTTCACCTGCATATCTGCTAATGTAGTATACTGCATCCGCTGTTCCAATTGTGGCCTCCTCTACATTGGGGAAACCAAGTGGAGGCTTGGGGACCACTTTGCAGAACCCCTACGCTCAGTTCGCAACAAACAACTGCACCTCCCAGTCGCGAACCAGTTCAACTCCCCCTCCCATTCCTCAGACAACATGTCCATCCTGGGCCTCCTGCAGTGCCACAACGATGCCACCCGAAGGTTGCAGGAACAGCAACTTGTATTCCGCTTGGGAACCCTGCAGCCCAATGGTATCAATGTGGACTTCACAAGCTTCAAAATCTCTCCTCCCCCTACCACATCCCAAAACCAGCCCAGCTTGTCCCTTCCTCCCTAACTTGTCCTTCCCCCCACCTATCCCCTCCTCCCACCTCGAGCCCCACCCCCATCTCCTACCTACTAACCTTATCCCGCCTCCTTGACCTGTCTGTCCTCCCTGGACTGACCTATCTCCTCCCTACCTCCCCATCTACACTCACCTTTACTGGCTCCATCCCCGCCTCTTTGACCTGTCTGTCTCCTCTATCCATCTTCTATCTGCCTCCCCCTCTCTCCCTATTTATTTCAGAACCCCCTTCCCCTCCCCCATTTCTGAAGAAGGGTCTAGGCCCGAAAGGTCAGCCTTACTGCTCCTTTTGATGCTGCTTGGCCTGCTGTTTTCATCCAGCTCTACACCTTGTTATCTCTGAACATGCTGGGTGTTCCCTTAAGGTTCGGAAGAGTGAAGTTTGATGTGATTGATATTTGTACAAGATCCTAAGTGTTCTTGACAAAAAGAGACATGGAAAAGTTATTTCCTCTGTGGGTCAGTCCAGACCTTGGGGGCTACTGTTTTAAAAATACAGATCACCCTTTTAAGACAGAGATGAGAAGAATTTCTCTGAGTGTCACCTGACTTTGGATCACTGCCTCAGAAGGTGATGGGAGTGGAGTCATTAAATATTTTTACAGCAAAAGCATATGGATTTTGTTGCCTGACAAGAATCTCCAGTTATGGGAGGTCGATGGAAACATGCAGTTCAAAATAGATCAGCCATGATATTACTGAATAATGAAGAAGACTCAAAGGGTCAAACAGTCTCTGCTACTGATCCTAGTTCATATATTCATTAGAAAAGGAGAGTTATCTCTAATATCCTGACCATTATTTATCCCTTTATCGAAATCACAGAAAACAAATGATCTAATCATTATCACATTGCTATTTCTGGAAATTCATTGAGCAACTATGATTCGTAAAATTCTTTGGGATGTGATACTTTTGTGTCACGAATGAAATTTTTAAAAGTCTGTTGCTGAGAAATCATTGTGATATAAAAATCATATATAGAAAGAAAGTTTACATACATCGATTCTTCTTTCTCAATTTTCTTCTTGTTCAAATCTTCCTGTTCTTTCATTCGGTCTGCAGCCTGAGCCTGTTTATCAATTTCAATGAAGCTGTGGCTAGTTACTTTCTGTGCCCCTAAACCAGCCTTCTTAGCCCCTAACTGTTTAACAAATGGGAAGAACAATTAACTTCTTTTACAATTTATTTCAACAGTAGCATCTCCTATAACTGAACAGTCATCATTTATTTTTCTTTTGGTTGATTTGACTCATAACGGATTTGAATTAGAAATAATTACTGACATAGCAAGTACCGTTCAAGAAATTACAAGACTTCATATAAAAGATTGGGTTTTAATGATTCAGCAACACAAATGATTTCTGAAGCCCAAAGTAAAAAGTAAAATATGCACTTAAGTTAGTAGCAACACCGCAGAACATTTGTCAGCAAGCAGGAATACAGCTGCATACGGGTCTGCTGAGATATTACTCATGATGTATTAAATGGTAAATTATTTTAAAACAACAAGAACAACATCACAAAATGAAATGTTCTGACACTTGGGTGCAGGTAACTAGAAACTAGTTCCTCTAAATAGACATCTTGAAGTCCACAAGAAGATTCAATACCATTGTAGACAGAATTAATATCGTTGGTGACAAAAACTTGAAAACTGGTAGATGGACATGAATTATTAGGTCCATGTCAGAAGACTGCAGCATTTTCTATTATAGTTATTAATATATCAGAAGTGTGACATTTAAAGCAAGAACAGACAAAGAGTAAACAGAAAATTAGTCAGGGTTCTCAGTTTGGGATTACTAACATATGTTTTTGCTGTAAGTGCATAGTTGGCTGGCTGGTTTACATATATACTTTTCAGTTAAGGGAATAAAGAACAGAATTCTAAGAAGGACACAATAAAGTTGCTTTACCAATCATTCAGCCACGCAACATAGTACAATAGAAATAACTCAAAATACACACCATTTTCTTTGCTGCAGTAGGCTTCTTTTTTGTTATGATAGAGGACTTTACTTCTGTTAAAAAATCCAAATTAGTAGTTACTATATTTTCAAATTCCAGAATTAACTCATTAAATAATGCATTTCACAGAAAACAGATTATGCCAAATTTACTGAGATGATGTTTCGCCATCAGCTATTAAATTCCAAAATGCACCCATGCATAGCAACTTTATCATGTTATGCACATTGTCCAAGGAACAGTGTGTGAATTATAGATTCATGGGTCAATTTTATCACCAATTTATACAATAAAAAAAAACTTATGCAATAAAAGCATCTTGTGTACAGCCTCTTGCACAAGTAATATCAGCATCACGTGAAAAAAGTGCTCAGTTATGAAAATTAAGAGATGCAAATTACTACAGATAAAAATTAAAAGAGTAAGCATTTCACTAGTTAGTTTCAAAGGGAAACCAGCATGGGCAATGATAAAAGTGAATTAAGTTAACCCTTTCCAGCCCACTTTAAGAAAGCATAGATCATGACTCTTTCCTAGACCTTTTCTAACTCTGCTGTGCAGGTGAATAATACATTACAATGATCCAAGTAAGTTAATTTTAAGCAGTAAAGCATATAGTGAAATGATTATAATATTTACACAAAGGTTGACGAGACACAGCGAACAACAGATTAGAGCTACTGTTCGTGATGTCTAGCATCTACACTATTAGGGGTATCAGATAGTACTAAACGATGCATGTCAAATGATGCTATATTAAAGCATTTACCAACTTTGTTCAAATAAGACAAGTAGACATAGCTACACAACTGGAGAAAAATGAGAGGACAGCAGAGAAATGAGAGAGTGCATGGTTGGGGGGGGGGATGAAGAGAAGGAGAGAACAAATCAAGAAATGGAGACTGCAGGAAAGAGACAGAAGACAAATGGGGCAAGAAAAGAGAAGTTAACATGAAAGATCAAGACAGGAGAAAACAAGCAGTAAAAGACATTGATTCACCTGGATAAATAAATTCTGTAAGTGATGGCTAAAATTATTGAGACAGGAACAAAAAGCAAGCTGGAAAGTGTTAAAGTAACCAGTTGACCCAAAAGCTTTTTTTTAAAACAAAAAAATAGAATTGTAAACAAACTAAGTAAATTAATTTAATGCATTAAATCTATGGTGTTAAAAGTAGCTCTTCACATGTCCATCTGTATACTTTGGCTCAGAACATCGAAGCAGCCAATGGCAGATCACAAACACCTTAACAATCACCTTTGTTAGGTGTGACTCCTGCAGAAACTAAATTCATTGAGTCAGCTAAAATAGGGGGAAAAAAAATGAGAATTTCTGAGTAACAGCCAAAAACATTTCTTTACTTCATGTACTGTACTAAGTTCCACATATTCTACATTAAAAACTTTAAATTATACATGAAAAAAACTGAAATAAAACTTAACCTGAAAATAATCATAATAGAATTCAACATAACTAAGCACCTGCCTTTAAACACATTTTCCCAAAACTTCTGCAATATTCTGATGCAAACATCTTGATTGTAAACAACTTTGTCTTTTTATTTGTTTCACTCATGGGCTGAAGCTAAGATTTTCAGCAATTTCAATTAAAACAAAATAAATCTTAGTAGCTTTCCCACAGAGCTGTTTTAATCCCAACTAAGATAACAAGGTGTAGCGCTGGATGAACACAGCAGGCCAAGCAGCATCAGAGGAACAGGAAGGCGGACCTTTCAGGCCTAGACCCTTCTTCAGAAATGGGGGAGGGGAAGGGGATTCTGAAATAAATAGGGAGAGTGGGGGAGGCGGATAGAGGAGAAGATAGGTGGAGAGGAGACAGACAGGTCAAAGAGGCGGGGATGGAGCCAGTAAAGGTGACAGAGTGTAGATGAGGAGTTAGGGAGGAGATAGGTCAGTTCAGAGAGGACGGACAGGTCAAGGGGGCAGGATGAGGTTAGAAGGTAGGAGACGGGGATGGGGCTTGAGGTGGGAGGACAGGGGGAGGGGGAGGACAGGTTAGGGAGGTGGGATGAGCTGGGCTGGTTTTGGGATGCGGTAGGGGGAGGGGAGATTTTGAAGCTTGTGAAATCCACATTGATACCATTGGGCTGCAGGGTTTCCAAGCGGAATACGAGTTGCCGTTCCTGCAACCTTCAGGTGGCATCATTGTGGCACTGCAGGAGGCCCAGGATGGACATGTTGTCTGAGGAATGGGAGGGGGAGTTGAAATGGTTCGTGACTGGGAGGTGCAGTTGTTTAGTGCGAACTGAGCATAGGTGTTCTGCAAAGCGGTCCCCAAGCCTCCGCTTCATTTCCCCGATGTAAAGGAGGCCACAACGGGAACAGCAGATACGTATACAACATTAGCAGATGTGCAGGTGAACATCTGCTTGATGTGGAAAGTCTTCTTGGGGCCTGGGATGGGGGTGAGAGGAGAGGTGTAGGGGCAGGTGTAGCACTTCCTGCAGTTGCAGGGAAAACTGTTGGGTGTGGTGGGGCTGGAGGGGAGTGTGGACCGGACAAGGGACTCACGGAGAGAGTGGTCTCTCCGGAAAGCGGATAAGGGTGGAGAGGGAAAAATGTCTTTGGTGGTGGGGTCAGATTGCTGATGGCGGAAGTGCTGGAGGATGATGCGTTGGATCCGGAGGGTGGTGGGGTGGTACGTGAGGACGAGGAGTATTCTGTTCTGGTTGATATTGCGGGGAGGGGGTGTGAGGGATGAGTTGCGGGAAATGCAGGAGACATGGTCGAGGGTGCTCTCGACCACTGAGAGGGGGAAGCTGCGGTCCTTGAAAAACGAGGACATCCGAGATGTACTGGAGTGGAATGTCTCATCCTGGGAGCAGATGCAGTGGAGGCGAAGGAATTGGGAACAGGGGATGGCATTTTTGTAGGAAGGTGGGTGGGGGGAGGTGTATTCTAGGTAGCTGTGGGAGTCGGGTTTGAAATGGATATCAGTTTCCAAGCGGAGGCTTGGGCACCGCTTTGCAGAACACCTACGCTCGGTTCACACTAACAACTGCACCTCCCATTCGTGAACCATTTCAACTCCCCCTCCCATTCCTCAGACGACATGTCAATCCTGGGCCTCCTGCAGTGCCACAACTATGCCACCTGAAGGTTGCAGGAACAGCACCTCCTATTCCGCTTGGGAACCCTGCAGCCCAATGGTATCAATGTGGATTTCACAAGCTTCAAAATCTGCCCTCCCCCAACCGCATCCCAAAACCACCCCTGCCTCCCTAACCTGTCCTTCCTCCCACCTATCCCCTCCTCCCACCTCAAGCCCCACCCCCATCTCCTACCTACTAACCTCATCCTGCCTCCTTGACCTGTCTGTCCTCCCCGGACTGACCTATCTCCTCCCTAACTCCCCACCTACACTCACCTTTACTGGCTCCATCCCCGCCTCTTTGACCTGTCTGTCTCCTCTATCCATCTTCTATCCGCCTCCCCCTCTCTCCCTATTTCCTTCAGAACCCCCTTCCTCTCCCCTATTTCTGAAGAAGGGTCTAGGCCCGAAACGTCAGCCTTCCTGCTCCTGTGATGCTGCATGGCCTGCTATGTTCATCCAGCTTTACACCTTGTTATCTCAGATTCTCCAGCATCTGCAGTTCCTACTATCTCTGAAACAATTTTAATCTCAACTAGCTTGGGTTTGAATCCATTTAACATCTCTTGCTTTTATAATATCCCAAGAAATTTAGTCCTATTTCTAGCCAACTGATCTGCTTTATTCAGTCAATTTTTATCTTCAGCACAGCTTAAGACTTTGAGCACCAATGTGAAAATTAACATGTGCAGTTTATCATTTTTAGTCTATGAACATAAATAGCCAAAATATTGCAGACACTGCCTAATTAATTTTTTTGTGCTGTGAAGCTCTGCACCAAAATGATATATAGAAATTTAGCCCCATTTTGTAGTAAGAAATTGGTTTCTCCAAATTTTTAATCAGTATTTTTCAGGGGACATTTCTTTCCCCCAAAATGTATTAAAAACATCAATCTCTAATAGCTGTCACAAATATGGTACAGTCATGATTAGTATTATTTTGTAATTCTTGAAATAACTCCAGTTTTAGTTTTAGGCAAAGACACTGAGGCTGAGACAAATTTGAGTCCTAAACACAAACTCCATTCTCCAGACCACAGGAACATGGTACACTTATCTCGAAAGGCCTAGCATATGTAAAGAAACAAATCTGTGCAATCCTACAAATTCTTGAGGATCATCCTTGGCAAAGATGGTCATGGCACTGCTATCATGAAGGGACTTTCTCCTTTCACTGTAATAAAGAACCTATGGATACCTTTTAAATGTGGACATTTTAGAATATCATGTACATCTGATTTCCTACAGAATTTTTTTTTTTAGTAATTTCAAATACATATTTAAATATTAGTTAGTTATTTTTCAAAATACCAGCATGCAGATTTATGAACTGTAGAAGTTATGTAAAGAAATGAACTCAAACAGTAAAGCAACTTAAAGGCCAAATAACGTACCTAATGCTTCTTTAGGGGAGATACTGAGGCAATCAACATTCGGTCCATATGCAGGCTCATCTAAAAAAAGGAAACATACATTCGAAAGCACAAAACTGTAACTGGATAGATTACAAGTTCAAAAGGCCATAAAACACACGGCTTTCTGGTTAGTTGCAACAGGTTGCAGGCTTTCACAATGTAAAAGATGAGGATAGACAACTTTTATTTTTGAATTGAGATGTATTAAAATATACAGTTCTTGCTGGATGATGCATTAATTGCCATTTTGTGGTAATGATATCCTGACTGGAGGTCACCATTTCCCAGGTGGCAAGTTCATAACGTTGGTTGAATTGTAAGCAGAGGGATCAATCACAGGTTCAGGAAAGAGGATAAAAGTACCTACACATCCAAAAGTGGGTTAATTCAAGAGCAGGGGATTGGACTACAAATTGGGCTTGCGATGTTTTAAAAAAAAAAAAGCCTTTTCTGTACACTAGTGAACTTTACAATTATTGGGTAGACACCTCTAAATTCTACTGCTCAGTTTAAAAGTGAAGAATAGTCATCTCAATTCCAGTTGGGGGTATTTCAAAAACTCTTCCTGCAGCACAGATGGTAAATTTAGTAGCAAAAGGCATACATGCCACAAGATCCATGGTTCTCACTTGCAGAATGTATTGACTTCAGCTATAATGGTAGTAAGAACACTAATTAGCCTCAATGCAAATTTCGCTTCATACTTTACTGCACTATCCTAAAACCATCAGTCATACTTCCATGACCTCACCAGAATATTCCCTTGAAAGTAGGTTGCCTAAAATGATTCACAATATTATAATTGTTGCTCCTGTCAATGAGTTAATTAACAGCTTTAACATACAAAAAGAAAAATCATTTTTTAATATTGTACTGTATTTCATGGCCCTTGATAAGAGCTTCACATTGATGCGGTACTTCCAATGAACAGACAGCAATGGATTTCAACTTATAGTATTGGACAACTCCAAAACTTACTATCATTTTCTTCTTGCTTTGTGTTTTCAGGTGAGGACTGCTCTAGAAGGGCAGAATCAAAGGCCTGATCTGATGACTCAATTCTGGCTGACTGGAATTAGGCATAAAGATCTCATGAAATCATAGCAGAAATACAAATGAACTCATTATGAATAATACACTGAAGTAATTATGAGTGTTTTGTTGAATGGTAAAACTGTACTATAAAATTAATAGCATAACAATTTATTTATATAACTTGAACAAGTAAAAACAAAACCAAAGTCTACAGAGACATTAAATCAATAAACATGGAGCCACAGCAGAATATTTCATGAGATACTGCAAGCTTTGTCAATGAGATAGGTTTTAAGGAAGAAATTAAAGGAAGTTGGGTGACAACAGAGACTAAGGAGGAAATTCCAGAGCATGGGGTATGGTCAGCTAAAACCATGACTACTTTTGGCATGGGAAATGGAGGTGGGAGCACAAAATGATGCAGAATGGAGGAACATAGTTTGAGGAGCGTTATAAGGTTGCCAGAGGTTACAGTGAAAATCCTCATGAAATCAGTACTTTCAGAGTGTGAGGTGAACATTAGACACCTGATGCTTCCTTCTCTGTCTCAGATACTGACAGACTGACCACATCTAAGACATCAAATGGACATCATCTGTCGCAAAAACCCATTTCCATGGCAATGTGAATTATATGGGCCTTGTTCAAAGTTAGAAATGTTAATTAACTATACTCAAGACCCTGAATTTCATTCTACGTTGGATTTAAATAGACTGATTAAACTATTACTATTTACAACACCCGATATTCTAACATCTGTCTGGAACTTGGAGACAGAGTATCCACCATCAGCACATCCTCTCAAGTCATTATACACAACTGCTCCCTACTAAAGGATTTGTAACCCCACCCAACTTTAATCTTTAGCAACCAAGTCACAAAATTTATCTTCAGCAGAATTCAGAACAGGTCACATGACACCATACCACAGTTGCCCAGAGCGCCATTCAAGTTGGAGAGAAGAGGAAAATGTAGTTATAATAGGGCACAACATAGTTAGGGGAAATAATACTGTCTTCTGCAGCACAAGAGAGACAGGACTAAAGGCTGTATGCCTACTTAACAAAGTGCAGGACAATTATTCTAGGCTAGGAGAACTTGGAATTGAAGAGGGGAGATCTGGTTGTTGTGGTCCACATGGGTATGAACAACACAGGTACGAGTAGGAAAGAAGGTTCTGCTGAGGGATTACAAGCACTTCAAGGCTAAAGTGAATAGCAGAACCATGAAGTTAACCATATCAAGAGGGAGGGAGGAGGAGGTGGTCAAGAGAGAGGAAGGCCTTCTTTGACTTGCGTTCTACTGTATCATTCACTATTCCATTTACTTTGTTAACTGCTTCACATATTCAATTAGCATAGAATCTCTCTCAAGTTCTTTGTTTAGCAATGCTTCCTACATATTTCATCTATTGTGCATTAATGCATTCACTTTCCATTACATATTTGCTTAGCTCTGTTTCTAGATTCTACGCAGTTTCTTGGATTCAGATTGCCTTATCTAGCAATCTGAATTTCAGCAATTACATTCAATTCTTGGATTCAGGTAATAAACATCCAGTCATCTCTTTCTGCCATCCAAACATAATTGTATAAATAGATGCACACTTCTTTCCATGCTGTAATCAAGTTCTTACTAATCACCAGGTCCTATTGATCAAATCAACTAATAATTATTTTCATCACTCAGCTCCATCCACAGTTAGCTGCAGTATTCAATCTGAAGAATCTTGTCAGTATCCTTTCCTGTGCTAAACCCACAAGAAAAATACCAGTTGTGAAACAAATGAAAAAAAAAACTTACATTAGTATGTGAGGCAAAGAAGTCTTCATCTTTACTCGTAGGCGATAGAGGTGGATTTTCTGTATCATCAATCCACAGCTGAAACATACCAACAGAAAAACATGGATCTCCTAATTGTGCTGCTGCTATATACTCAAGACAAGCATTTGCCTTTACTCCTGTTGGTATTTCTCCTTCAGTTGTGACAGGATTAATTGTTTAAACAATAATCTCTTTACAGTTCTGTTTTGAATAATTTCAAGATAATCCCAAATTTACTGGAAATGCATAGCAGTTAAGTTAACATCAATAAATTGAAGAAAAAGAAAAATTACAGAATGTTGCATGTTCAAGCTTTGACAGAATTGATGATCGAAGAATAAGCATTTTGATTATTTAAACAGGGCAGAAAATGAGCATGTACAAAACAGAGGAATCAAATTAAAAAAACCTGTAAGGCACTTCATAGAAAACTTCTGAGATGATGCATTCCTGATTTCCATTTGTTACATTTACATTGTTAGTGTAGTGCCAAGGTAAAGTCATTAAACTTCCAGTACAATTCTCGAATGCAGACCCAGCCTGATTCCAGGACAAAGGTGACACTAGACAGGAGGTGCAATTGTAACGCGTTCTCATTCCTTATAAAGTACTCAGGAAATCCATGGAATCTATACACTGCACACTCCATAAAATACCTGATCTCAAATCAAATGCTTTGAGAGAAATTCTCCATTTTCACACTTATCATTTACATTCTTTTTTTTGGGACAGAGCTTTCCGCTAAACACAGCAGTTACATGTCAACATTTTAGTCAGAAAGCAGTCAGCAAATAAACATTTTCTGTTAGGAATCCAAACTGTCGCCACAGATCCCAGACTATAGGTTACTTCATTAATAACCTTCTCACTAGCATGTAAATCACCAGTATCCTCTTTCAGAAATTATTCTCCAACACTTCACTGAAAATATTTCCAGGTTTATGATAATTATCACCATTGTCTGGAAATGTTACAAGACTCAAATCAAAGACAACTGAGCTTCATGGAACAGAAGAGTCAGATTGAAATTTTTTTTAAAAATGGCTCAACAGAAAACAAGCCATATTTGGTTGCTTTGCACAATGTTGGATAGTAGATAATGACATTTCTTGAGAGTCAGTGGGAGAATTACTGCTTTACTTAATGTTCAGAAAAAATTGATTTTGGAATATAGAATAAAATTTGAAATCTGCTAAAACTGGAAATCTGGGGATGGAAACCAATCAGCCACAATAGGACATCTATGGTTTGGATAAATAGGCAGACAGTTAGCAGCACAAATTTGAAACAGGAGTAGAAGGTGAAGAATTTATATAGAAACAACAGAGGGAAGTACTACAGACTAAATGCCGCAGTTTGAGTGAGCTTCACATACAAAACTGGAAGCTGAGGCTGGCAAGACATATTGAAAGAGTGGCCAGCAAAGCAGGTGGGATTTACGTTCACAGTTAGATGTTATTGAGTACAAAGAATGGAAGTTGTGCTGTACCTGTATAAATTTCAGGTTATGCCACAACCAGAGTATCAGTCTAGCCCGATCATCAGTTCAAAGAAGCACATGAGGAAACTTGAAGGCACAAATGAAATTCACCACAATGATTCCAGGGAATAGCAATGCTAACTACAAAGGTTAGGTTAGAGAAGGTGAGGTTTTTCTCCTTCGAACAAAAGTAATCCAGAGGAAATTTTATACAAGTGTACACTGCTCTGCCCAGTTAAGTAACGTAGACAAAGAAAAGCTGTTCCCACTGACTGACGGTACAAGATGAATGGACACAGATTTCAGGCTTTCCAAAAGAGATGCAGGATAATGAGAAGAATTTAATTTATGTAGTAATAACCTGAATTGCTCTACCCATGAAGGTTGTGGAAGTGCAGACAATGACTTCAAATTAAATTTGCTGGGCATGTTAGGGAAGTGAATATGCAGGGCCAGAGATAGATAGGGAAAGGGACTAACTAGTTTGCTCTACTCAGAACCATCATGGACTCAATAGGCGAAATGGCTTTCTTTGGTGGCGGAATGACTGTTAGAAAAGCAAAGTACCCAGTTCACTAAAGAAAATAATGATATGGTGATAAGCGTTGAAGCTAAAAAGGTGACCTGGTAACCTAAGGCAACTATCCTATTATTAATGATCTTCTCTAATGTTCCTGATTTAAAAAGAACCTTTTATATTAAATGTCAGTCAAATTTTTAATAGCTTACCTTGGTCCCATATTTTCTAGTTGCAGCAACCGCCAGCGATCTCAGCTTCTCTCTATAAAGTTGGGCAGCACGGCTGTTGTATTTTGCATTTGTGTCATTGGTGTTGCAACCATGTTGACGGAAGAAAGCATTCTATTGAAAAGATAGAATGATCTATATATAAAAGATGCAAAGTAAAGAAAACATGGATTTTATTTGCCACTGCACCTGATGGATACAACACTAGTACCTTCTAGAATTGTTGAGAGTGCAAGCTATGTGCTGAGCTTGTGAAGGCAAAATAATTCAAACTAACTTGAAGTTTACAGCATTTGGTACTGCACAGTGGGATTATCACTGACTTGTGTGATTAGAATGCTCACAGTTGGAATTTTTTTTTTCTATGCTCTTGTGGGATGTGGCATTGCTGGCCAGCCAGCATTTATTGCCCATCCCTAGGTGCACTCGAGAAGGTGGTGGTGAACTGACTTCTTGAACTGATGCAGTGCCATAGATAGGTATATAATGCCATCAGGGAGGGAATTCCAGGATTTTGACTAGCGACAGTGAAGGAACGGCAACATATTTCCAAGTCAGGGTGGTGAGTGGCTTGGACAGGAACTTGCATGTGACAGCTTTTCTATGTACCTGATATCCTTGTTTTTCAGATGGAAGTAGTTGTGGGTTTTGAAGGTGCTGTCTAAGGATTTTGGGTGAATGTTTGCATTGCATCTTGTAGAGTTAGTGTTATTGGAGTTGCACTCATCCAGGCAAGTGGGAAGTATTACATCACACTCCTAACTTGTGCCTTGTACATGGTGGTCAGGCTTTGGGGAGTCAGGTGGTGAGTTACTTGCTGGAGTATTCCTCGCCTCTGACCAGCGATGGTAACAGTGATGGTGTCGAGGAGTGGTGGTTAGATTGTCTCTTACTGGAGAAGGTCACTGTTACTTGTTACAATGTTACATGTCAGCCACAGACTGGATATTGTCCACGTGTTGTTGCATTTAGATAAGGACTGATCCAGTATCTGAGGAGTCACAAATGGTGCTAAACATTGGCAAACATCCCTATTTCTGACCCAAGATGGAGGGAAGGTCATTGATGAAGCAGCTGAAGATGGTTGGGCCTAGGACACAATCCTGAGGAACTCCTGCAGAGATGTTCTGAAGCGGAGATGACTGACCTCCAACAACCACATCCATCTTCCTACGTGCTAGGTGTGACTCTAACCAGCAGACAAGTTTGCCTTCCGATTCCTACTGATTCCAGTTTTGCTAGTGTTTCTTGATGCCACGCTCGGTGGAAAGCAGCCTTGATTTCAAGGACTGCCACCTTCACCTCATCTCTGGAATTCAGATCTTTTGTCTTTGTTTGAACCAAGGCCATAAAGACATCAGGAATTGAGTGCCTGGCAGAACCCCATCTGAGCGTCACTGAGCAGGTTGTTGCAAAGTATGCGCTGCTTGATAGCGCTGTTGATGACACCTTCTATCACTTCACTGATAATTGAGAGTGCAGTGACAAAATGGTAATTGGCCATTTTGAATTTGCCCAGGCACATCCTGTACACAAAAAGCAGGACAACTAGCCAGAGATAATAGGTACTGCAGATGCTGGAGAATCCGAGATAACAAGGTGTGGAGCTGGATGAACACAGCAGGCCAAGCAGCATCATAGGAGCAGGAAAGCTTGACGCTTCGGGCCCAAGGTTCTAGGCCAGAAGCGTCAAGCTTTCCTGCTCCTATGATGCTGCTAGGACAACTAGCCATATTGGTGCGGTAGGCACCAACGCTGTAGCTGCACTGGAACATATTGTCCAGTGAAGCAGCAAGTTATAGAACACAAGTCTTCAGTACTATTACATCATCCTAGGATGACGACGTCGGCTAGTACAAGGGGGCACAGCTGCAAATTGAGGGGTAATAGATTTAAGACAGATGTCAGAGGCAGGTTCTTTACTCAGAGAGTGGTAAGGGCGTGGAATGCCCTGCCTGCCAATGTAGTTAACTCAGCCACATTACGGGCATTTAAACAGTCCTTGGATAAGCATATGGATGATGATGGGATAGTGTAGGAGGTGGGCTTAGATTAGTTCACAGATCGGCGCAACATCGAGGGCCGAAGGGCCTGTTCTGCGCTGTATTGTTCTATGTTCTATGACCAGAATGTTGTCAGGTTCACAGCCTTTGTAGTATCCAGTGGCCTCCAACCATTTCTTGATATCACATGAGAGTGAATCAAATTGGCTGAAGACTGACATCTGTGATGCCAATGGAGGAGGGTGAACATTGTTGCAAGTGCTTCAGCTTTATCCTTTGCACCAACGTGCAGAGCACTTAGATCACTGAAGATAGGAATGTTTGTGGACCAATCTTCCTCCTCTAGTGAGTTGTTTAATTGTCCACCACCATTTATGACTGGATATGGCAAGACTGCAGAGCACAGATCTGGTCGATGGGTTGTGGGATCAGTTAGCTCTGTCTATCACTTGCTACATACACTGTTTGGTATGCAAGTAGTCCTGTTTGGTAACTTCACCAGTTGACCCCTCATTTTTAGGCATCCCTGGTGTTGTTCGTGGCATGTCCTCCTGCACTCTTCATTTCCCCACTCAACTATTTATCATCAAGCCTGGCTCAATGCCGAGCCATAAATTTGCAGATTGTGTTGGATTACAATTCTGCTGCTGTTGACGGCCCACAATGCTTCATGGATGAGTTGTCTCGAGTTGCTAGATCTGTTCGAAGTCTGTCCCATTTAGCATGCTCATAGCATCCACAACACGATGGAGGGTATTCTCCAAAAGCTGGACTTTGGAGAGTTCCTGCACTGCATCTTGTAGGTCTTGAGTGTTATTGGAGTTGCACTCATCCAGGCACATGGGACACAGATACTGCCATGGATGCATCTGACAGAGAGATCGGTGAGGTTCAGGTCATGTATGTTTTTCCCTCATTGCTTTCTTCACCTGCCGCAGTCCCAATCTAGCAGCTATGCCTTTTGGGACCCAAACTGCTGCTGGGCCACTCTTGGTGGTGGACATTAAAGTTCCCCACCCAGAGTACATTTGCGTCCCTGCCACCCTCAGAGCTTCCTTCAAGTGCTGTTCAACGTGGAAGAGTACTGATTCAAAAGCTGAGGGCACATGGTAATCAGCAGAAGGTTTCCTTGCTCATGTTTACCTGATGCCATGGGACTTCATGGGGTCTAGAATCAATGTGGAGGACTCCCAGGGGCAACTCTCTTCTGACTGTGCCATCACTTCTGCTGGGCCTGTGCTGCCAGTGGGACAGGACATATCCAGAGATGATGGCAGTGGAGTCTGGGACATTGCCTGTAGGGTATGATTCTTTGAGTAGGACTACGTCAGGCTGTTGCTTCACTAGTCTGAGAGACTCCCAATTTTGGCACTAGCCCCCAGATGTCAGTAAGGACGACTTTGCAGGGTCAACAGGGCTGGGTTTGCTGTTGTCATTTCCAGTGCCTAGTTCAATGCCAGGGAGTACATCAAGTTTCATTTCTTTGAGAGTTTGCAGCAGCTGACACAACAGAGTGGCTTGCTAGGCCATTTCAGAGGGCAGTTGAAAGTCAACTATGTTGCTGTGGGTCTGGAGTCACGTTTAAGCTAGACAAGGTGAGGATGACAGGTTTCCTTCCCTGAAGGACAGGAGTGAACCAGATGGGCTTTCCTTGACAATCGACAATGGTTTCATGGTTAATTTTGGATTCTTAATCCCAAATTTTTTTTTATATAGAATGCAAATTCCATCATCTGCCATGGCAGGATTTAAATCCAGTGTCCACACCATTAGCAGAAGTTTCTGGATTAATTGTCGAGCCATCATCTCCCTTGATTCCATTGCAAAAGATAGTTATTTATCAAAAACTTACAATTTTGACACCAAAGCTGTTGCATTTCTATTAACTGTGTCATTTATTTGCTCGTAGAATCGTGAATTGCAGAATATACAGTGCTTTTATTTGCGAAAACACATTGTAAAACAAACAGATTTTGTTATTTCTGATTTGTTAGTTCTTGGGTTGCATCTAGAGAGACTACTACTGTCAGCTAGAAAACACTTAGGTCAAGTTATGGTTGGAGATCTTTCATGGGCAACTGTAGAGACAGCAGTTTCAAGTAATGAATCCAGACTATCACATTAGAACAATGCAACATTGAAGAC
This sequence comes from Ginglymostoma cirratum, assembly GCA_024137785.1. Lineage (NCBI taxonomy): Eukaryota > Metazoa > Chordata > Chondrichthyes > Orectolobiformes > Ginglymostomatidae > Ginglymostoma > Ginglymostoma cirratum. The sequence goes on from JAHRHZ010000021.1 coordinate 34,648,943, forward strand.
ATTGTCTTAAGTATGATTTTATCCCCTCTTCAGCATTTTAGTATGAATAAATTAAGTACTATGACAATAATATTACTTCAGTAATTACAGTACATAAGGAACCTGTGATAGGCTTTTTTAAAAACCTCCCATACCAAGTATTTTGCAGAAATTCTTCAAGTGATAACATACATACTTCTGCTTTTTATAATTTACACTGGTCTGAGTACGATCAAAGAAATTTAAGATCTCTGCCACCTTCTCTATCGGAATTTAATACTTCCAACATGATTCAGGGAGTTGAGCTGATTGGTATTGTTGTAGGCAAGATACCTCACACATCTTCCTTGTGCTACTGTTACAGCATTACAATGGAAAGAAAATTAGGCTTAGAAGTGTTTCTGCAAACCTTTTGTAAAGTACAAGCCTCCAAAAGCGTGAAGTACGAAAATTCAGAAAATAGTTATAGAATCCCTACAGTGTGGAAACAGGCCCTTCGGCCCAACAAGTCCACACCGAACCTCAGAGCATCCCACCCAGACCCACCCAACCTACACCGCCCTGAACACTACGGGCAATTTAGCATGGCCAATCCACCTAACCTGCACATCTTTGGACTGTGGGAGGAAACCGGAGCACCCAGAGGAAACCCACGCAGACACGGGGAGAATGTGCAAACTCCACACAGACAGACGCCCAAGGCTGGAATCGAACCCAGGTCCCTGGCGCTGTGAGGCAGCAGTGCTAACCGCTGAGCCACTGTGCCACCCCTCAACCAGCAGTTAAGGAATTATGACAAGTTTTGAAAATGTAACAATTTTTTTTATTTTACTTACAGCATTTGCATTTCCACCAAGTTGCATAGATCTTAGCTGAAACCAGGACCAATTAGAATCCAGTTCTGTAGATCTGGAAGATCAAGTAATAATAAAAAAAATTAAAGAAAAGCAGCCCAACACTACTGAGAAGTGGCTTCCCTTTATGGGTTTTTTTAAAAAAAAATCACCAATGGTCATTGCATTTTAATATTTAGTTTATTTTCTAAATTCTATGCTTCATCTTGGTTATTTCCATAAAAGACATCAGCACAAATGCTACAAAGAATAGAATTGAACTTCCAGATAAAAATCAAATGCCTGAAAATTATAGCAATCAAAGTGTGGGAGACATCCAGCATCAATGGACAGATAAGTCAATGTTTTCAGGTATAATCTTTCACATCCATGCTGAGTAATGGTGGGGAGTGTGTGCTGCTGTTTCATTCCTCTGAAATACTGGAATCTTTCTAATTTTGCCAACTGTTTTGTTTCAATTTTGGTCCTAATTCATCACTTACCTCAGCTATTGACACAGTCTCCATTTTGCTGACTTCTAATTATACCCTTCTTTTCTTTTTATCAAATTACAGATCATTGCACCAATATTTCATGCTTTCCTCTTTTCAACCTTTGTTCTCAACCTACGTTAATGCTTCATCCTCTTCAACAAAATATGGCTTAAATGTAAATAAAAACTTCACTCAGAAGTCTAGAACTTCAGCATATTACAAAACCACAAACTCGGTTTCTTCAACACATCTGATCTGAAACTGGGATAACTTCTTTCACCTAGGCAATCTCATCCTCCACTACCATCAAAACTCAAATCCACTCTGGTACCACAGCTGCAGCACCCACAGCTGCGGCACCCACAGCTGCGGCACCCACAGCTGCGGCACCCACAGCTGCGGCACCCACAGCTGCGGCACTCCAGCGACCCCGATCATACAACAAGTAAAGCACTGGTTGACAAGCTTTTCAAACTGAGGTGTCCCTTTTTGTATGGATGAGTAATCACAGAGTTCACCTATATACTAGTAATATGAAAAACAGATTGCAAGTGATGTGTTTTAAGAAGGTTTTTTAAGAAAATATGTAGTACTGGTGGGTGTGTCAGTTTTTTACTGTAGAATTGTCCTATTCTTACCAGGAAGAGTGCAAAGTACACTCCTGGTCACTGCTCACTCCTCACTCATTCTTGATTGTGATGCTCACCTGCAGGCTAGCTCTCCATCAACCTACAGACACCAGTTCTATAATTACTGGAGTAAAGCTGTAGTTGCATGGCAAGACGGTGGCATTGTGGTGACACCACTGATGCAGTAATTCAAAGGCAGACTAACACTATGGTTTCTATTACCATGATGGCAGCTAGTGAAATTTAAATGCAATTAATTAATGTGGAATATAACTCTGTCATGGTGACCATGAAACTATCATCAATTGTTAGAATGAAAACATCTGATTCACTTAGGTGGCCGGATTTCCTGAGCAGTGACAGTGACAATGACATTCAGTGGAGTATAATAAAGCATGGGTTAAATTTGCATACTTAAATACAATGTGTGAAACCACATTGTGAAACAACCAGATTTTGTTGTTAGACAACAAGGCGTAGAGCTGGATGAACACAGCAGGCCAAGCAGAATCAGATGCTTGGCCTGCTGTGTTCATCCAGCTCTACACCTGGTTACCTCAGATTCTCCAGCATCGGCAGTTCTTACCATCTCTGTAACAGATTTTGTTATTTCCGATTTGTTAATTCCTGTGTTGCATGTTGAGAGATTCTGGGTTGCATCACATGTAATTGCCCATCCTTACCTGGTCTAACCTACAGCTGACACAAAACCCACAGCAATGCACTTAATTCTTAGCTACCCTCTGGAATGCTCTAGCAAGTTAACTAATTCAAGGGCAATTTGGGATGGGCAACAAATGCTGGCCTTGCACTGACATCCATATCCCATGAATGAAGGAATGGTTACTCTGTCCAATTAATCTCTAACTCAAAATCAAAAGGTTTGCATAATATTTCAATGTTGCAGAGTGGTCATCTTTGCTGGGGCGTGACTGCCAACTGAACATATCTTAAAACAGGTCATTTTATTAAAAAATAGTTTCATTAAGCAAATGCAATATTTACATGAATGCAAGAAATAACCAACCTAAAGATTCCTAAAAAGGCTAAACTCATTCTTGGTATTTCATACACTGTACAATGCTTGCCCTGGAAGGCATGGTACCTGATAAAACTCAAGTGAACACCAAGTGATCGATGCGTCCCCGAACAGTCAATACAGAGAAAGACGCCATAGGTTATACTCGCCCAGGTTGGGTTCTTGGCTGAACAGTCAAAGCAGGCCTGCAAAATTAAAATTTAAAACAGTCAACACAAGCCACTGCTCATTTACTGTGTATCTTAATTACTCCGAGAAAACACTTAAGCAAAATCTCAGACCAATGCTCCCATAAACAAAAAGCAAATCAACAGCAATAGCGGAGGTCATTCTGATTCCTCCCAGACAAGAAAATTTGTTGATTTGAAAGAGTATTATCATTTAAGTTAGAATTTAATCCATAATCTCAAAACTGTTTGATTGTAACCTAATTAACACAATTACATTTTGCATCAATATTTATCAATTCATGGACAATACTTGTATACTAGAGAGTATCAGGTGTGAAATGAGCAAATCAACCTGGGTTTCTTACTGAATGTTGAAGTTTTAGTTGATGTAAAGCAGATAGGGCTCAAGTATTTAGAACTGAGGACCAGAACGTAGGCCTCAGGGTCAAGGCACATAGTTTGCAGATGAAAGAAAAAGAGAAAACGTTAACATGCTAGGAACCATTAAATTCACAAAAGGTCTGGCGGGTTTCTAATTCTTCATCTGCAGTTTTCTAAAATAATGGAGCCGGATTTTCTGAGTAGTGCCAATCACATTCAGATTGCCACTCCACCCCTAATTCTTTTGTTATGACAGTCCTCCATATTTCTCACAGGAGATTCTGACCACTGCTCCTTCAAAAACGCAGAGCATATCTGAGATCCAGTATGTCCCTTGTAGTGGAGGATAGTTGGGGAAAGTCAATATACATCTTTATCATAGCCTTATTCTATAATTTAAGTGTACATCAGCATAGATACCCTTTCACTGGAGCTGTCAAAGTGGCTAAGTATGTAAGATAAGGATGCAGGGTTAGGTTAGAGGAAAGGGGAGGAGGATGTCTGGAGATGGGGGAGCAGGCAGGGAGTCCAGTTTAGTTTCTCAGGGCTCTGAATATAGCAGGACCCTCCAAGTGCTCAGACTTAAATGGATTCGTTTGGAGGGCTTGAGGTGCAGGGGTTTTGCCAAGTGGAATCTTCAAATCCCATGCCATGCCCTTGAAGTCTGTTACAATGGGGATTCCACAGGTTCCTGAGACACAAATTCCATCGAAGCTGCAGAAACAACTATCTGGCCATCAGCAAATCCAGGCCATGATTTCTGACTTCTTTGAATTTCCCCTCAGTTTGCTTGATATGGAAGTAAAACCTATATTTTTCCAAGACAGGTGTCACTTCATAATCGCATTCGAGGAAGCTCACAATAACATGGTACATTGACTTGTACTCCCTGGTCACTGGGAAATATCTGGCATGTACTCAACACTTCTCCCAATATTTAATCTCTGGTCAATAACAAAACTGACTCTTACCATTGTGTAATTTAGAATTTAGAATCCCTACAGTGTGGAAACAGGCCCTTCGGCCCAACAAGTCCACACCGAACCTCAGAGCATCCCACCCAGACTCATCCCCTTATAACCCACCTAATCTACACATCCCTGGACACTACAGGCAATTTAGCATGGCCAATCCACCTAACCCGCACATCTTTGGACTTTGGGAGAAAACCGGAGTACCCGGAGGAAACCCACGCAGACACGGGGAGAATGTGCAAACTCCACACAGACAGTTACCGGAGGGTGGAATCGAACCCGCGTCCCTGGTGCTGTGAGGCAGCAGTGCTAACCACTGTGCCACCGTGCCGCCCCTAATACATGCAACAGATTAGGCCATCAGAAAATACCAACTAAAATGAAAAAATAAAAGCAGCAGAGAGCATATAATCTTAAGAAGGTGGGAGGGAAGAAAGAGTTGAGGGAGGAGAGGAGAGGGAGTGAATGCTGTCACTTTGTAACACCTCTGATAGAATAGCAAGAGTGGACCAAGCTCACTCAAATCTGATTCTTCCTGACATACCATGTTCAAATGATGAGAACTGGGTTTCTGAAGAAGGGTCTAGGCCCGAAACGTCAGCCTTCCTGCTCCTCTGATGCTGCTTGGCCTGCTGTGTTCATCCAACTCTACACCTTGTTATCTCAGATTCTCCAGCATCTGCAGTTCCTACTATCTCTGAAACAATTTACTTCATGCAGTTGTTTCCAGCCTAGAGTAGTTATTATTTCACAATTATACCCTCTGATACATTCTTGGCTAATATAATTATAATCAGGTCATTTTACCTTACTCGTTAACAAAATAAATTTGAAACGTAGCTGAATCTCATATCACGGGAATCAATGCATTCCTGTGGTACTTCCTCCCATGGCAGTGCTTTATACAGAATTTATTAATTAACTCAGAATCACATTCAGACATTAGGAAGCCATCCTTACTGTATAATCGAGCTCCCAGCTATAGGAAAGATGTTGCAAAACTTGAAAGGATTTAGAAAAGATTTACAAGGATATTGTCAGGATTGGAGGGTTTGAGCTATAGGGAGAAGGTGAATAGGCTGGGGCTTTTTTCCCTGGTGTGGAGGAGGTTGAGGATAATCTCAGGAGGTTTATAAAATCATGAGGGGCATAGACAGGGTGAATAGCTAAGGTGTACTTCCCAGTGTAGGGGAGTCCAAAACTAGAAGGTGTATGTTTTAAGGTGAGAGGGGAAAGATTTAAAAGGAACCTGAGGGGCAACTATTTCACACAGAGGGTGGTGTGTACGGAGCAGGTCGAGGTGGGTACAGTTACATTTAAATGGCATCTGGATGGGTACATGAATATGAAGGGTTTTCAGGGATACGGGCCAAATGCTGGCAAATGGGACTAGATCAGTTTAGGATGCCTGGTTGGTGCAAATGAAGAGTCTGTTTCTGTGCTGTCTAATGCCTTGATTCTGTAAGATAGAACTACCTACTTTTGTTATTAAGTATCTCTGCAACACAGTTCTATTGAATCTAACATGGATCGCAAATTAACAATTATAAATCCTACAATTTCCTTTCTCTCCGTCTGTCTAGACCATGTTCCTTCATGTGTGCATTTATGCAATTTGCCAAAAGTATTCTGGATGTGATAGTGGATTTCACTCCAAAGTTCTACCTTTGACCTAAGAATAAAAACACCCATCATGCCTCTTTGCCTGGACTCATCCACAATGGGAATTAATCCTTCAAGTTCCCCATTTCATTGATCAGTTTAATATCTACACAGATTCCAATTTAACAACACTCTATAATCCCAAACAGAATGATGACAAAAGGGGATCATTCTTATAGTTATAGACAGAAAAGAACCTGGCCAATCAGCATGAGGTGTCAGAGACTAGGCATCTCCCGAAACAAAAGATCAAAAAATCATGCTAGAATTAAAGGTAAACCTAAAACTATTGCTAGCTGACGTAAAGTAAATGGGGTCTCAAATTCTGATCCATTAAATAAAAACCTGCTTTGTTCCTTTTTATAAATTTGAAATGATGGATTTGCAGTGAAAGTTTATATGTAAAAATGTCAGGTTTTAGAATTTGGCAAGAACAACAAGAGGACTGACATAACTGACAGTTACATTGGGTAACATTTTACAAGGAGAACGGAAGCTGAGAGCAACCAAGAAGTTCAAACATGTAAACCTTTCAAAATTTCCTCTTAAGATTCTCATTAAAACCTATTTCTTTGACCGAGCTTTTGTCTGCTCAAATGTAGCCTTGTAGCTCAGAGTCAAATTCAGCTCAACAACATTCTTAAATAGCACCTTGGGAGGTTTGCTAGAGGTGCTACATAAACAAACATTGCTTCTTTAGGGGTCCTGCATTAGGAAAGATGCTAAGGCCAGAAAGACAGAATACAGAAGAGATTTATTAGTAGAAAAGTTTGAAAGGCTTTAGCTACCAGAATTGACTGAGCGAACTGGAGTCCTTTCAGGAGAGCAAGGAAGATCAAATGGAGATGGGACAGAGATGTTCAAAATGAACAGGTATGGATAGTGAAAATGGGGAAAGATTATTTCCATTGGTCGGGAAAGGGAAGATAGAACACTTATTTTGTTTAGTGGCTGCTGGTATGGTCTACCAGAAAATTTAGTCAAAGCAGAATAGCTTTTGAAAAGATTGTGGATAAATATTTGGGGAAAAAAATATTAATGCATACAGGGAAAAGGAAGAGAAATTGGACTAAGTGGAGTACTCTTCCAGAGAACCAACAAGGCAGAATGCATTGAACACCCTCCGTTTGGTGTTGTAACATTCTATTTTAATGGTATCCATCATATATGGCAAACGTAGTTACTCGGTGTGGTTTTCAGCAACAGGTGCTCTCTATTTCAGGCAGCTGATTGTTGATACACAAATAACATTAGTCATGATACCTTGTATGGTATCATATGCAACACATGATAGAGATGTGCTAGTCAAACATTTGAGATTAGGCCAGTATGGCATTGGTTTTATACCCCCCATGGAATTTATTCTTTTCATCTTTGAATTGCACATGACACACAGCATCTCTGGCAAGGGTATAATTTGTGTCACTGTTTCTTTGGGACAGCACAAGGTGATATTGATGGACAGTACATGCTAAATCCGTATAAATATTTTTTAAAAACTGGATTATCATCTGTCAGTACAAATCGATAGCTTAGTCTTATTGACATTTCTAAAATATTATGACGCAACTTGGTCAAACAGAAAGTCCTTTAAATATGACCCAGTCGGTAAGGGTGAATTGACTAACCCTTAGCAAAAGGCTCCAATGTATAAACAAACCAATCTTATATTTATTATGTTTATTCCATGTTCAGATTACTTCTGCATTCACAAAGTACAATATATTTAATTAAATGACGAAGATGAAAAATTTGCACAATAAGGCTGATCACCATCAAAAAGTGAATCAACAGATTAGTTATATAACTAAAAAGACAAGGAGTTTCATCTTTCTTTACAACAGAATGAATTATAGAATTCAAGACTGGTATACTTAAATTGACGGGAGACAAAGAAAAGAATTTTTCCTTTCTTTAAATGTTGTGCTTTATTCCTAGACACTTATTTCCAGATCTCTTGCAATGTTGCTTTCTAGTTCATCAGCAAATATTGTAAAGATTGAAGCCTGCTGCAAACTCTGTTCCCTAGCAAATGATTGCATCACTCTCCCTACAACAATCTGAGATTAAGTCAGTCTGTTCTCAACCTGGGTGTCACATTTGACCTCAGGGTAAGTTTCCAATCTCATCTGTGCCATCACCAACATTGCCACTTTTCACCTGTTAACATCAACAGACTTCACCACTGTCTTGGCTCATCTGCTGCTGAAACCCATGATCGTGCCTTAGTGTGGTCTAGAGGTAACAATCTCAATACATCCCTGGTTATTTCCCGCATTCTGTTGTCTGTAAACTTGCGATTATCCAAAACTCTGCTGTACATGTTTTACGTCATTATCAAGTCCCATTCGCTCAGACTTGCTGACATTGACTCCCAGTCAACCAACCAATCTATGCCTTGATATCAAAATTCCCAACCTTGCCTCAAAATTTCTCCATTGGTTTGCACCTTCCTATCTCAATCACCTCCTTCCTAATAACCAATCCCGACCCTGACCCTAGGCAGTTGGTGGCATATTTTATAGTACATCTATGAAGCACCTCGAGATGTTTTATTAAGTCAAAGACAAATTTTGTTAACAGTATTCCTTTTTCTCTGCATTCTTTCTTTCCTTGTGACTTCATTAAAGTTGGGAGCTCTCAATCTGCCACTCACTGACAATACTCTAATACGCCTAATTAAACTTGATTGAGTAACGATAAATCAAATCTATTCCAATTCTGCACTGATTCTCAGGAATTTTAAGTAGCGGCTTGGTCAATGTCAGGAATCCATATTTCAATACACCATTGCCCTGATTTCTAGTTAGAATGTCAAAACTGTAAAACACAAGAAAACAGTTTAATACAAAATATTAATAATACATACTGGGCATAGAATTCCAGGCAATCAGCTGGTTATTTCTCTCAATATACTCTCAAATATTCCTACAGTTGTTTCTGATTCAATTCAAAATTTAATTTTGACATCAACACCTTGGTTGCCCTTTCACCTAAGCCAGGTCACTTTTTATCATTTTCAGTAAGATAAAAAGTAAAAAGTCTGGAATGTATTCATTGGCATGCCAATGACAAGACCAAAGTTTTGAAATTCCAAGTTCCTACTATCTCTGTATTGTTCTGCGAACCCCTTTATTTGTTTAAGCTTTTGGAACATGAGAATCAAACTACACATACATCCAACAAATATTCAACTGACGTATCCATATAACTATCACATAACTTTCATAGAAATTCACAGCAATTGGTTTCAATTATTGTCTTGGAACAGATGACCAAAAATGATGCAAAATAACCAGTTCTCCTGTCAAGTTAAATACCTTTTCTACTACTGTCCAAACTTGTCATTCCCATGAAATTATGTTAAAGAGTTTTCAAGCATTTTTGTCCTGTAGGAATATACTGTACTAGGATCTAGAAGATGTAACATACGTTGATTCTGAAAACTAAAATTTAGGTGCCACAGAAAATATTATTAGGCAAAGAAAGAGCTTGCAGATGAATGAACAGGAGGCAGTGACTGTAAATGAAGAATTTTCAAGTTGGCAGGCAGTAAATAGTGAAGTGAAAAATTGTCATTTGCACATTAAGGCCGATCACCATCAAAAACTGAATCAACATATTAGTTACATAACCAATAAGACAAGGAATTTCATCTTTCTTTTCTCTAATCGTGGAGTGCTGCAAAGATAGGTACTGGGACCTCAGTTATTTACAATCATCATTAGTGAATTAAATGAACAGCCAGGGAGTAATGTACCTCAATTTGCTGTTGATGTAGAGTGAGGTGAAAAATAAACTCTGGGAGGACACAGATTGCAAAGAGATAAGGACTAGGTTAAGTGAGTTGGGAACAAGGTGGCAGATGGACCATAATGTGGAAAAATGTGAAGTTATTTGCTTTAGTCGTAAGAATGGAAAAGCAGAAATATTTCAAATTGTATGGTATTTGTAAATGGTCTTGGTCATACAGCCTTGGATGTATTCCTACAAGGAATACAGAAAGTTAGTGCAAGCAACTAGGAAGGCATATGGAATGTGGTCTCTTGTTGCAAGATTGGAGGACAGCAATAAATGTTTTGCTACGATTATAGCAATTGTAGTCCAAAGGATTTTAGTGAGACCGTATCTAGAAAACTGCATACAATTTCTTTTATTTCCATATTTCTGGAAGAATATACTTGCATGGGAACTGGTACAGTGGAGGTTCACTAAATTGATCCCTGGCATGAGTGAGTTGGCCTATGATAAGAGGTTGAGTAAAATGGATCTATATTCTCTTGTCTGTAAGAACGAGGAGTGATCTTATTGGAACACACGGGATTCTGAAGGGGCTCGATAGGGTAGACACTGGGTGACTGTTTCATCTGTACGAGGAATTAGTGCACAGTCTCAAGATAAAGGAGTAATAATTTAGGACTGACATTACTCAACTCTTACTCCTGTAAGAGTCCCTCGTTATTTTTTCTTTTATTTTTCTTCGGTGGAATTGAGAGTTGAGATTAGGATTAGTTGAACGGCTGTGTGCTTTTCCTAAATAAAAAGAAAACAGATGAATATATTTACTGTTGATGCCCAGCCTGGAAGATAACTTAATTACTGAAAGTTCCTCATGGTAGACTGGTTAGTAAAGTTAGATCATATGGAATACAGGGAGAACTAGCCATTTGGATACAGAATTGGTTCAAAGGTAGAAGACAAAGGATGGTAGTGGAGGGTTGCTTTTCAGACTGGAGGCACGTGACCAGCGGTATGCCACAGGAATCGGTGTTGGGTCCACTGCTTTTCGTCACTTATATGACTAATTTGAATGTAATATAGGAGGTATGGTTAGTAAGTTTGCAGGTGACACCAAAATTGGAGGTGTAGTGGACAGCGAAGGTTACCTCAGAGTACAACAGGATAGAACTCAGAATTCATAGAACCGCTACAGTGTGGAAATAGGCCATTCAGCCCACCAAGTCAACATCGCCCCTCCAAAGAGCATCCCACCCAAACCCATCCCCCTACACTTTCCCTATAAGCCTACATTTCCCATTACTAATCCGCCCAACCTACACATCCTGGACATGATGGGCAATTTAACGTGGCCAATCCACCTAATCTGCACATCTTTGGATTGTGGGAGGAAACCAGAACACTCGGTGGAAACCTACACAGACACTGGAGAATGTGCAAACTCCACACAGACAGTCGCCAAAGGGTGGAACTGAACCGGGTCCCTGGTGTTGTGAGGCAGCACTGAGCCACCGTGCCACCCAGAAGAGCCAATAGGCCGAGGAGTGGCAGATGGAATTTAATTCTGATAAATGCAGCACCTCACATTTTGGAAAGGCAAATCAGGACAGGACTTATACACTTAATGGTAAGGTCCTGGGGAGTGTTGCTGCACAAAGAGACCTTGGAGTGCAGGGTTATAGTTCCATGAAAGTGGAGTCACAGGTAGACAGGACAGTGAAGGCCTTTGGTATGCTTGTCTTTATTGGTCAATGCACTGAGTATAGGAATTGGGAGGTCATGTTGTGGCTATACAGGACATTGGTTAGGCCACTTATGGGATACTGTGATCAATTCTGGTCTCTCTGCTATAGAAAGGATGTAGTGAAACTTGAAAGGACGCAGTTAGGATTTACAAGGATGATGCCAGGGTTGGAGGGTCTGAGCTTTAGGGAGAAGCTGAATAGACTGGAGCTATTTTCTCTGGCATGTCAGAGGCCGAGGGGTGACCTTATAGAGGTTTATAAAATCATGAGGGTCACGGATAGGGTGAATAGACAAGGTCTTTTCCCTGGGGTGGGGAGTCCAAAACTTTGGTTTAAGGTGAGAGGGAAGGATTTAAAAGGCACCTAAGGGGGCAACGTTTTCCACACAGAGGGTGGTGCATATATAGAATGAGCTGCCAGACAAAGTGGTGGAGACTAGATTTATTTAGGATATCTCGGTCTGTGTGAACGAGTTGGAATGAAAGGTCTGTTTCCGTGCGGTACAGCTCTAGGAGTCTACGATATGAGGGATGCTGTGGGCAATTTAGTACCAAACGTATTGCTGTGCTCAAGACTGTCAGACAGTTGGATGCGGAGTCGGTTAATCAAGGGAGAAGTAATGCTAAGAAGCCAAGCACAGAAAATATTAACTTTTTTTCAGAAAAAGAAGGAGGAAGTAAACCTATTCTGATTTGATTTGGAGGTGAAAGTGATTTTTGGAAACTTCAGGACTGGCTGCTGTTTTCTGCTGTCTCCAGGTCTCTGTCCAGTTAAGAACTATTGAATGCTCTGAGATTAGAATTGCAGCCCGTAAGAAATAAGCGAATAATTCTCGAAGTCTACTGAAATTGTTCGCATTCAATGGGTGGCCTCAAAATTAGAAATACAGCCTGTGAACAACCTGTCATCCAAAGATTGCATGAAGGCTTGGTATCCATTGTTTGAAACTGTTTAATTGAATTGGCAAATTATAATTCTTTTATTTCTCTTTTCAATTCATCCTTTAACTGAGAGAGAGTGGGGTTATGATCAATATTAATTAGATTACCTTGAGGTTCAGCTTTGTCAAAGTTATAGTATTAACAATAAATTGTTACATTTTTGTTCATGACTTAAACTTGTTGTCTGAGATCGGTTACTCCAAGAGTCTGGTTAGGAACAGCTGGGTAAATTTCGAGGGTCACTAAATAGTTAAATTTCACAATGTTGCAAATCTATTGACAGTAAAGTTGGTCTGGTTTGGCTTGCTATCTGTTGTTAACACTACCTAACTCAAAGGGTGATAAATCTTAGTGTCCTTACCTGTAGAAAGATATACCTGCCATACGGAGTGTGCAGTGAAGATTCACAAAACTAATTGCTGAGGTAGAGAGGTTCTTCTGTGAGGAAAGTGTAAATTTACTTAGCCTATATTCTTTGAATCTCAGGATGAAAGATGATCTATCTATTCAAATATACAAACTTCTTGCAAGTATTGACTGGGTAGAAGCAGGAAGGCTGTTTCAATGGGGTCTATAGCCAAGATGGGCACTAACAGAATAACGGGCACTCCACTTAGCATTGAGATGAAAAATTTCTTCACTTAGAGAATGGTAAATCTTGGGAATTCTCTGTCCACAGAAGGCTAGTGTAGCTTCGTTGTTGAGCATGTTCAAGACTGAGATTGATAGATTTCTCTCTATTAAAGACATCAAGGGATACAGGAATAGTGCAGGAACATGGCACTGAAGTGGCTAGTCAGCCTGGATCTTAGCGAATTACTGTTTGCAGCTATTTTTTCTAATGTTCTTATCCATCTTTGGACTTCTGCATCCCAGAGGGCTGTGGATGCTCCATATATATAAAAACTTGGATGCAAAATTTCTGGTTTCTCTGGCTCAGGATTTGGAGAGTGGGCCAGAAAGGGGAGTTGAAGTCCCAGTTAGCTGCATTCATATTAATGAGTGGAGAGGCTCAATCTCGGTCTACTTCTGTTCGTATTCCTTGTGCTCTTAGAATCATGGTCATAGAATGAATCATTATGGAAACAGACCCTTTGGTCCAACCAGTGCATGCCAAACATAATCCCAAACTAAACTAGTCCCACCTGGCTGCTCCTGGCCCATATCCCTCCAAACCTTTCCCATTCATGTACTTATCCAAATGCCTTTTAAACATTGAGATAACAAGGTGTAGAGCTGGATGAACACAGCAGGCCAAGCAGCATCAGAGGAGCAGGAAGGCTGACGTTTCGGGCCTAGACCCTTCTTCTGAAGAAGGGTCTAG
>JAHRHZ010000021.1:34673158-34683333 GCA_024137785.1 Ginglymostoma cirratum
AAATACAGCACCGAGAGAGACAGGTACTAGAGTAATAAATACTGCACCAAAAGATAGGTACTACAGTAATAAATACTGCAGAGAGAGAGAGTCAGGTACTACAGTAATAAATACTGCAACAAGAGAGGCAGGTAATACAGTAATAAATACTGCACCAAAAGAGAGATGAGTATTGCAGTAATAAATACTGCACTGAGAGAGCAAGAGACAGGTACTACAGTAATAAATACTGTACAGAGAGAGAGACAGGTACTATGGATAATAAATACTGCACAGAGAGAGAGAGACACGCACTGCAGGTAATAAATACTGTATTGGATAGAGAGAGACAGGCACTACAGGTAATAAATACTGCACCACACCGAGAGAGACAGGCACTATAGGTAACAAATACTGCACTGAGAAAGACTGGAACTACAGGTAATAAGTACTGCACTGTGAGAGACTGGCCCTACGGGACATAAATACTGCACCACAAGAGACAGACACTACAGGTAATAATACTGCACCACCCCAAGAGAGACAGGTTCTACAGGTAATAAATACTGTCCGGAGAGAGACTGGCACTACAGGTAATAAATACTGCACCGCAAGAAACAGGCACTACGGTTAATAAATCCTGCACTGTGAGAGACTGGCATTACGGGTAATAAATACTGCACCACCAGAGACTGGCACTACGTGTCATAAATACTGCACTGTGACAGACGGGCACTACAGGTAATAATACTGCATCACACTGAGAGAGCTAGAGATTACAGGTAATAAATACTGTACCGAGAGAGACTGGCTCTACAGGTAATAAATCCTGCACCGCACTGAGAGAGACAGGCAGGACAGGTAATAAATCCTGCACCAAGACAGACAGGTACTACAGGTAATAAATACTGCACTGAGAGAGACAGGCGCCACAAGCAATAAACGCTGCACCGTGCCGAGAGAGAGGCAGGCACCATAGCAATAAATGCTGCACTGTGCGGAAAGAGAGTGACAGGTGCCACAGGCTATAGACGTTGCACTGCACAGAGAGAGAGAGAGGTGTACCAGAAATAATAAATACTGCACTATACTGACAGACAGGTACTAAAATGTTTAAATACGGCACCATACTAAGAGAGAGGGGCTAAAGATACTAAATACTGCACCACACCAAGACAGAGAGAAAGATAGGTACTAAAAATAATAAATTCCAGAACCACACCAAGGGAGAGAGAGAGACAGGTACTAAAAATTTTAAATACTGCACCACACTGAGAGAGAGAGAGAGAGAGAGGTGCTAAAAATAAAACACTGCACCACACCAAGAGAGCAAGGCAAGTACAAAAATAGTAAACATTGCAACATACTGAAAGAGAGAGAGAGAGACAGGTTTTAAAGATAATAAATACTGTACCAGACTGTGAGAGAGGTACTAAAGTTAATAAATACTGCACCGCACTGTGAGAGAGGTGCTAAAGCTAGCAAATACTGCACTACACCGAGACAGAGAGAAAGGTAGGTACTAAAAATAATAAATTCCAGAACTACACTTACGGAGAAAGAGAGATAGGTACCAAAAATTTTAAATAGTGCACCACACTGAGAGAGAGAGAGAGAGACAGATGCTAAAAATAAAATACTGCCCCACACTGTGAGAGAGAGAGAGAGAGAGAGTGAGTGAGCCAGGTACTAAATAAAATCAATGCTGTAACAGACTGAGAGAGAGAGAGAAGTACTAAAAATAACAGGCACTGCACCACACTGAGACACAGGGACAGGTACTAAAAATAATAAATAACATACCACACCATAAGTGAGAGATGGGTACTAAAAATAAATAAATAATACTAATAATAAATAAACAACTTACTAAATATAGAACTATGAAGGTACCAATCACTGAAAATAATAAATACAAAACACTACCAATTACCACACACCAAAATTAATAACAGTCGCATTGATTGCTGTATGGACTAAAAGGTAATGAATACTGAACAAAACACTGAGTAATAGGCACAAAAATAATATGTGCAAAATAACACAGTGGGTGGACTGTCTCCAGGTCCTGAACAATGTGAGCTATGGCAAGAAATCTGGCATAATCAGGTGTGAATTTGAGCAATGATTTTCTCAACATCAGAATCAAGAAATTGCATTTTCCAGCGAGGTTCTGGATGTCAGGATGCGATTCTCACTAGTGAACAGTGAGATGCCTATAAACAAGTATTATCACTCATTATTACCTTCATCGTTATTTCATATTTCCTCATTAATACTCCACTGTTCAGTTTTGACACCTGAATACTAAATACCATGAATGCCTGATGAAAATTGAAGTGGTTTGCTTGTTCCACCAATTTCATTTTGAATACTGAGCACAAATATCTCAGGGCACATTCCTTGAGCAATTGTTATTGGGAATTCAGCCCTGCTATTCCCATAATTGTCTCAAATGTTAACGATTTAAAAATGTATATGGAATTTTCCAATTTACTTGACTTTCAATCCAGCGTGACATAAAGCATGGAGCAGGTTTCTGTACTTGACAAGAATTATTATTTATTACAAATAAATAGGCTCTAGTTGCAGACAAACAATTATGAACAGTTGGCATAAAAATCTCATAAGTAAAAATTTAACACCCTTAAAAATTATCTTAGAAAGTCGAGGAAGGCAGTTCAGTGGTGCCTGTGCATGGTGTTTGCTGTGATGTTTCCCGTGCTGATCAGTACAGTGATTCTCAATCTTCCTTCTTTACATGCTTTCACTTGATTGCAGGAGACATGTGGTGACTGATTCAGACTTATAACAACCATTGACTCATGATTTAAAAATCACAGCTTAAAACAACTATTGAAGGAAACATAAACTGACTTTATTCAAACATAAAGTGTTTTTTCTACAATGAACAAAGACAACTCCTGAACTTGCAGAGATTTAATGGTTTCTCACATTCATGTTCACAACTCCAAATTGTTCAGCTGCCTGGGAGCTAATCATATAGTTTTTGGCAGGCAGAAGGCTTTTTATAACACTCATCCACGGACCACATATTCAAATCAGTTATCTGTTGCCAGGTGAATCTCCATTTGTACATAATCCTTGGTTCCAGCTCATCTGTAAACCTACCACTATTTCTTGAAGTAGCACTTATAATGAGTGTCAAGTAACTTGCTCTTAAAATGTGCTGTAATCCTTCACAATCCTTGGGTTTCAAAACAGTCCTTTTTCCAATTCAGTGCATAATCAAAAATACAGAAAAAAAGTCTTTACACAATGGCCACTGTTACAAAGCAGAGATGAGGTTGACACCTCTCTGATAATTAAAACCAAAACACACAGAGAAACTTGCCTCGCCTTGTAATCTGTTAAAGAAAATGTGAAAAGTGGTATAACCTGCCTCTCATCTCCCAATCTGTAAAAAGGAGGTGAAATAAAATGAACTCCTGATGGTCACTCTACAATCAACAAGTAATAATTTATTTATTAACAGAACTACTAACAAACTGAACAATTCCCCCTTAACTAGTAACTTTCCCAAACAAAAAGTCTAATGGTATGCTGTTCCAATAGATACAAATCCCACTTATATAAAGCAAATTAATAAAAAAGAATTAAAACTTAATCTGTTGAAAATACAGTCAGGATAAGTCTTCCAGAATGTTCCTTGCCTCCTCTGATGTCCTCCAGTGAGGAATGCCTTCCTCTATTGAATTCTTGTGTCAGGAATATTAACTAAGAGTGTCATTTATTTAGATGGTGCTGACTCTGAGAGCTTAGCGGTTTCTGTGAGAGTCAGTATGTTTCTCTTCAGATGACAGTTTGCTCTCACACTGATTTTCAAATGGCCTCTTCTTTTATACCTTGGCTCTTTCCTTTTCATTACTTCTAACTCCAGTCATCTAGTTTTCAATGTAAATTTTTCTAACTCCACTGCATTTTACTGTTTTTCTGATATACCTAAATGCTTGACCAACTCCTTTACAATTTCAGCTTTCCACTTCTCCCTAGTTAAACCCAAGTCTAGCCTGTTTGCTAAGTCTAAACGTATATCCTTCCCCTGTCTTTCTAAAATTTCTTGGAAATTTGGGATGTATCTATGACCCCCAGAACCTCTTTAGCAATATTATGAGCCATTTCACCACTTTTGATTTAACCAACAACAAGCAATCAACATTAAACAACTTTTCCACTTCTCACTTAAGTCTAATTTAAAGACACTAATCCCCAAGTCTGCTGAGACCTTTTTTTTTACACCAAATTGTTTCAAATCTGGCTAAATCTATTCAAATCCTGCACATGGACATGTCGGATCCCAGACTCAAGCCTCCAATCTCTTATGAAGCAGAGATGAGTTCGACATCTCTCTGATTATTAAAACTGAAACACCCAGAGAAACTTGCCTCACCTCGTAATCAGTTAAAGGAAATATGAAAAACCTGCCTCTCATCTCCCAATCTGTTATAAAGGAGAGGTGAAATAAAATGAACTCCTGACGGTCATGCTACAATCAACAAGCAGCAATTTATTTATTAACAGAACTACTAACACACTGAACAATTCCCCCTTAACTACTAACTATTCCCAAATTTATTCCAAAATTCTAATGGTATGCTGTTCCAATAGATCCAAACCCCACTTAAATAAAGCAAATTAATAAGAAAAATTAAAACTTAATCTGTTGAAATTGGTCAGTATAAGTCTTCCAAAATGTTCTTTGCGTCCTCTGCAGTCCTTCAGTGAGGAATGCCTTCCTCTGCTGAATTCTTGTGTCAGGAATATTAGCTAAGGGTGCCTCAGTGCCTTTATTTAGATGGTACTTATTCCAAGATCATTGAGATTTCTGTGAAATCCAGTAAGTTTCTTTTCAGATGGCAATTTGCTCTCGCACCGATTTTCAAATGGCCTCTTATTTTATATCTTGATGACCTATGAGTTTCTTACACTAGGATTAGTCCTAGGTTGTCAAAACCATCAGATTTAAACTTAATTGTTTTTCACTCTCTAAGTGTCTGGTTTGAATTAGTTGGCTAATATGCAAACTGGTCGCCTTGCTAACAAAACAAACTGCATTATTTAAATTTCTAACCATATAGTCTTTGATACAAATGTTTCAATTTGAGAACTCTCTGTGCATCTGCCGACATTTTTTTAAAATCTCCAAGTCTACAAAAGCACATCAACTTTTAAAGGACCATGCACTCTTCCCCTATCATTTTACAAACAAATTCCAACGTCCTGCCTTCCAGCCCACAAGTACTTTAACCAGCTTCACCACACTACACACAGCCCACATCACATCCAAGGATGATGGCATCTGACCTTTGCCAGCCCCTCTGCACTATCCTGGCATTTCTCCAAATCCCTCCAAGTACACTTCTGCACTGTGCTGCTGCAAGAATATTTTGCCTGCAGGAACAGGCATGCAGCTCATGGATTGGACCAGGCTGAATTTCACGGTTGCTTGCTTACATTTTTAGGGCTTGCTAGCTTAATGCTCACAGAATCCCTGGCTTATTTTGCCTTTAAATGTTTTGTCACAATGGCTAACAGGTTCACAGTAGTTCTGTCATAACTTCCTTGTAGTGCAGATGCTAAGCTCGGAAGCTTGTCATGATTGTGAGCAGTGATTAGTCAAGGGGATGGAAAAGTTTCTGTATGGGCACCATATCAATGTTGCATCTACAACATGTGCTAGCCATGTACACAATGTATGTGCTTCAAGCAAATGGCCATGTCTCTGAGTCCAATGGGAACAATCCTCAGTGAAGTCAAGAAGACATCCTTCAATCAAGGGTTCCCACCCCAGTAAATCAAAGGCAGTCTCCGATATTATTCCCTGGGCATGGACATGATCATTCAACCACTCTGTCCACAGGGTCAGGATCCTCTCCTCATAGTGAGTTTTGAACTAATAATAGGCACTCCACGACCAGTCTTCGTTCTTTTTTGCACAATTGTGAGCCATTTTCTCCTGGAGTAAAAGAAAGGGAGGGATTGGGTGAGATGCAAGTGGGTGGTATAGCTGTTACTGCAAATGTAGGTGGGGGAAAGTTGTTGGTATATCAGAGTGAGTATGTAAGCAGCACAGAGGCCATGCTGAGTTGGTGGTGTGGAAGTAATCGGTGGGTAAGAGTGAGTGAGGGTAGATGGTACCTAAGTATAGTAGGAAGAGTGGTAAAGCATGAGTATTGGAGAGAGGTAAGTGCAATAGCAGAGATGGAGTGAGTAGAGAGCAGAGAAGATAGTGGCACTCTACCCTGGCAGACCTGAGAATACCATTGACCTTGATCCCATACTGCTGGACATTCCTCCAGATGGCTGAGTCCACAGTGTTCTTGGTGGCAATGTCAGACCAGGCCGGCAGGATTTGGTATTGTGGACTCCTTGATGGTTCTATAGGAAGAGGACATTCCTCTTCTACACCACCCCATTTGCCAGGACCTCCTGTTTCCTGTCCACAAAGCAGGAATATAATTTCCAAATATCTACCATGTGTAGGGCAAACACCAGAACTGTGCAGGGCAGCTCTGAACTAACAATGATTGACTGGGTATGCATCAGTCTATGTAAGATAGCACAAGTGACACTGGATACTCCGGCAATGGCATGTGGGAAATTTGGGCTAGCATCAGCCAACAGTGTTGCTATAGCTCCATGGCAGGTTCTTCTTCATCATCATCATATCATAGAACCCCAGAGGGTGGAAACAGGTCATTCAGCCCAACACGTCCACACGACCCATCCCACCCAGACCCATCCACCTAAACCTGCATTTCCAATAGCTAATGCACCTAACCTACACATTCCTGAACACTATGGGTAATTTAGCGTGGCCAATCCACCTAACTTGCACATCTTCGAAGCCCTGGAGCACCCACAAGAAACCCATGCAGACAAGGGGAGAATGTGCAAACTCCACACAGACAGTAGATTGAGGCCGGAATTGAAGCCCCTCCCTGACGCTGTGAGGCAGCAGTGCTAACCACTGAGTCAACATGCCACCCCCTCTTAATGAGGTGTGCTTGGGACTGTAGCATGAGAAAACTAATAAGGCTTTGTGGAGAGAAATCCTCCATGCAACTCAACAAAAATGACACGTTGCCATGACAAAAAAATTCAGCCTGGTTTTCACTAAAAATTACAAATATTTGTTTAATCATTGATCAATAACAACTAAAAATAGCACAAAGTCCAGCTTGACAGAGAATTGCCTCAAGGTTATTTAACTTAGATAATTCAGTGCAGTGAGTTAAGAGCTGTTGCGCGGGGCTTTTAGAGGAACAGGGAGTATTCCAAGAGAGGGAGTGGGAGATCTGAGAACTGAAGTCCAGAGGCACTACTTACATAAGCAGACAGGCTTTTGTTGAGATTTAAAAATATTTTCCTCTAATAACTAGAGTTGTAGTTTAAACTAGGACCAGTAATGTCGGTATCATGTTAAATTAATTGCATAAGCAGTTAAACTGCTTGATGGGGTTTAATTTAGATACACATGTGGTGCTGCATTTTGGAAAGGCAAATCAGGACAGGACTTATACATTTAATGGCAAGGTAGGGAGAATTGCTGAAAAAAGAGACCTTGGAGTGCAGGTTCATAATTCCTTGAAAGTGGATTCACAGGGAGATAGGATAGTGGAAAAGGCAGTTGGTATGCTTGCCTTTATTAGTCAGTGCATTGAGTACAGGAATTGGGAGCTCATGTTGCAAATGTACAGGACATTGGTTAGGCCACTTTTGGAATACTGTGTGCAGTTCTGGTCTGTCCGCTATAGAAAGGATGTTGTGAAACTTGAAAGTGTTCAGAAAAGATTTACAAGTATGTTGCCAGGGTTGGAGCCTTTGAGGTATTGGGAGAGGCTGAATAGGCTGGGGCTACTATTCCTGGAGTGTCAGAGGCTGATGGGGGACTTTATACAGGTTTATTAAATCATGAGGGACAGGGATAGGGTGAATTGACAAGATCTTTTCCCTGGGTGGAAGATTCCAAAACTAGAGGGCATAGGTTTAAGATGAGGGGGGCAACTTTTATATGCAGAAGGTGGTGCATGCATGGAATGAGCTTTCAGAGGAAGTGGTGGAGGCTGGTAAAATAACATTTAAAAAGCATCTGGATGGGTATATGAATAGGAAGGGTTTCGAGGGATATGAGCCAAATGCTGGTCAAGAGATTAATTTCAGATATCCGGTCAGCAAGGACAAGCTAGACCAAAGAGTCTGTTTTCATGCTGTACATCTCTATGACAATATATGAATAAAGACTTTAATTAACTCAATAAAATATAATTCATCTAAATTATGATAGAGCAACTTATTTGTATGGACTGCAGAACTGAGCTGTGGATAGTGAGACTGTCTGAACTAACACATTTGCAGGACATGCTTCCATTTCAAATATTTCTAGTTAGAGTGTCAGTTAGGGAGACTTCAATGCACAAATAAAGGGGAGAAACTTCTGGACAGTGTTATCATGAGGAAAATAAAGGTTCACGAAAGGGAGAGTGTGACAAAAGGACACGGTAACTGGTGATGAGAAGCTATATAATGCAGATATTGGTGCTGTCCAACAGTATGATGTACCTGCTAAGGAGAAAAACTGAAGGAAGAACTGCCACAATGCAGACCAAAGCAGCATGGCTCAAGAGGTTGGTGGATATAGCGCAGCAAAAGAGAAATATGTACTGATAGCAGTTTCTATAATTAGCTCCTCTGCAGCCAAGAATGAGAATTCTGAAGGTTCTGTCACGAGAACAAGGAATATTTCATGATGGCTGAGGAGGAAGGGAAAAGGGTAATCCAATTCGAGTGTCCATTTTGAAACAAAGTGGATTGGTAGGAACAGGAAGAATGTTCTGCTGAAAAAGCGTCAGGCATTAAGCTGTAAATAGAAAAAAACCACAGGACCACAAGACTAATAATCTCTAGATTTTTGCCCATGCCAAATGCAAATTACAAAGGAGCAATCAGAGCAAGAGAATTACCAAAGAGGCCTTTGCATAGTATTACGAAGTTGTGTCGAGTAATTGTGAGTTGGAAAGCAGGAAGCTAGAATTTGTTTGTAAAAAAAAAATGAGAGAAGAGTGCATGGTTACTTTAAGAGGTAAAGTGCTTTTCTAAGCTTAGAGATCTTTACAGAAAAAAAATGTCTGTATGCAGCTGAAGATGTACAGTTCTGAAATTGAAACATGTATCATTTGGCTGTGTGATTGGAAACCTTAGGCTTGTTTTGATGTTTTGGTAACTAGCTGGAATCAGCCAAATAATTTAAACCAAGCACTTAGCGATTGAAAACCAATTGAATTTAAATCTGATGGTTTTGACAACATTGGACCAATGCTATTGTAAGAAAATTGATATGTCATCCAAGGTACATAAGGAGAGGGTTTTTGAAAATTAGTGTGAGAGCAAACTGCCATTTGAGAAATAAGCATATGGCTCTCACAAAAAAATCGCTAAGCTCTCTAAGAAAGCACCATCTAGCCAATAAAAGGTACTTCTAGCTAAGAGTCCTCACAGAAGACTTCAAAGAGAAAACATCCCTGAGAGCTGGATCAGCAGAAGAAAGGTGTTTATGACTTGAGAACAGCAGAAGAAAGGTGTGTAGACTTTGAAAGACTAAGTTTTAATTTACTTTCTTCTTACTTGGGTTTATGTAAGTGGGACTTGTGTTTATTGGAACAGCATACCAGTAAAGGTTTATTCAGTTAGGGATTAGTTAGGAGTTGGGGGGGAATTGTTCAGTTTGTTAGTAGTTCTGTTAATTTGTTCACTGTTAGGGTTAAATAAATAAATTGTTATTTGTTACTTATAAAGTGAATATCAGGATTTTTTTTTCATTCAACCTCCCCTTCTCTGTAACAATAGTATGCTGACACCAATTTTGGGACAGGAAGGAGCTGTACTGGGACAATTTCCTCGTGGAAAGCACAAATAGAAATCTGGCAAAGGCTTTAATTATTAAAATGAGTTGAGAACTGACAAGTGAAATAAGCAGTCTAAATGTAAAAACAACAGGAATGATGAGGTTAGGAAAGAATAAAGGAGGGTATTGATATTACAGAATAATTAGTCTTTTTAGAAAACAACTCATCTTGTTAACAAGCATGGGGCTGGATGAACACAGCAGGTCAAGCAGCATCATAGGAGCAGGAAAACTTGACGTTTCGGGCCTAAACCCTTCTGATGAAGGGTTT
>JAHRHZ010000021.1:34683733-34730020 GCA_024137785.1 Ginglymostoma cirratum
GAAGGGTCTAGGCCCAAAACATCAGCTTTCCTGCTCCTCTGTTGCTGCTTGGCCTGCTGTGTTCATCCAGCTCTACACCTTGTTATCTCAGATTCTCTAGCATCTGCAGTTCCGACTATCTCAGCTCCATTAATGTCTTTTTAGGGAGGACAATCAACCTTACCCAGTCTGACTAACACCTGCATCCAGACCCACTGCAATGTGGTTGACTGTTAACCAGCCTCTGAATAGCAAGCACGCCATTCAGTTGTAACAAACAGTTAAAAGGTCCAGAAGTAATGAAACCGAATATCGACCTAAGCACCTGAAAAGACAACAACAAACTTAGCCCCTTTAACCCTGCAGAATCCTTGTCATTAGCATCTTGGGCAAGTACCAAAACTGGAAGAGCTGTCCCACAAACTAATCAAGTAACAGCCTGACATAGTCATACTCATGAATCCATACCTTACAGACAAAGCCCCAGACACCACCATCACCATTCCTGGATGTGTCCTGTCTCACCAGCAGGACAGACACAGCAGAGGTGGTGGCACAGTGGTATACGGTTTGGAGAAAGTTGTCCTGGGAGTCCTCAACTTCAATTCTAGATCTTAAGAAGTATCATGGCATCAGGCTAAACATGGGCAAGGAAACATCCTGCTGATTACTACATAACCAACCTCCCCCCTCACCCCCAGTCCAGTTGATGAATTATTTCTCCTCCATGGTGAACACCAGTCAGAAGATTCAGTGAAGGTGACACAGCCACTCTGGGGGACTTATGTTATCACCAAGTATTACTTAGCATCACCACTACTGACTGAGCTGATTGAGTCCTAAAGAACATTGTTACTAGACTGGGACTGCTGCATGTAGTAAGCAAATTAACTACAGGGGAAAAAAAACACACTTGACCTTAATCTCTAGACACAGATGCATCTATCCATTACAGTAGTGGTAAGAGTGACCACAGCACAGTCGTGCAAGAATGCAATTCCCTACTCCAAATTCCTCCACCTTCGCTGCACCTGCTCTCAAGATGGAGCATTCAGCTCCTGGACATCCCGGATATCATCCTATTCCACCACCACTCCCCTCTCCCCCAACACCTGCCCAGCGATCAAAAATGCT
Organism: Ginglymostoma cirratum; assembly: GCA_024137785.1. Lineage (NCBI taxonomy): Eukaryota > Metazoa > Chordata > Chondrichthyes > Orectolobiformes > Ginglymostomatidae > Ginglymostoma > Ginglymostoma cirratum. The sequence continues at coordinate 34,684,847 of JAHRHZ010000021.1, forward strand.
CTCAACCGCATCTCTTACATTTCCTGCACTTCTGCCCTCAAACCCCCTCCCCAATAAAAATAAAGACAGAGTCCCCCTCATCCTCACATATTACCTCACTAACATCTGCAACCAGAGTATCATCCTTCGCCACTTCCACCACCTGCAATCCACCCCCATCACCAAAGAGATATTTCCCTCCCCTCCCCTATCTGCCTTTCGGAGGGACCACTTACTCTGTGACTCCCTCATCTGCTCCACACTCCCCATCAACCCCACCACATTCGGCACCTTTCCCTGCAAGCGCAGGAGGTGATACACTTGCCCCTACACCTCCCCTCTCGCCTCCATCCGAGGCCCAAGACCAACTTTCCATATCTGACTGGGGTTCCTGTACATCCTCCAAACTGGTCTACTGTATCCATTGCTCCCGATGTGGCCTCCTCTACATCGATGAGACAAGCACAGACTTGGTGACTGATTCGTGGAGCATCTGCGCTCTGTATGCTATAGTCAACAACATCTTCTGGTTGCTAACCATTTTAACTCTCCCTCCTACTCCCTTGATGACATATCCATCCTGAGCCTCCTCCAGTGCCACAATGACACCAGCCGCAAACTGGAGGAGCAACACCTCATATTCCGCCTCGGAAGTTTACAGCCTGATGGCCTGGACATAGAATTCACCAGTTTCAAAAACTCCCCACCTCTGGCCTCATCCCTCGTCCAACCCTCCCTCTCATCTCCACTTCCTTGACCTGACACAACCTGTCCATCTTCTTCCCCCCCATCCACTCCCACCCTTCCCACTGACCAATCTCCACTACCCCCTACCTGCATGCATCTATCACCATCCCAGCTACCTTCCCCCAACCCCACCCCTCCCGTCTCTATTTATTTCCCAGCTCCCTTCCCCCTCCCAAATAGTGATGAATGCACCCAACCCGAAATGTTGACTTTCCTGCTCCTTTGATGCTGCATAACCTGCTGTGTTCCTCCAGCTCTACATTGTATTGACCTTGAGGAGACTATGTCCTTTCTTCATAATGAGTATACTTATCATTGTGTTGTGTGGCACTACCACTCTGCTAAACGGCCCATAGTTTGAACAGATCTAGCAATTCAAGACTGGGCATCCATAAGGCATGGTGAGCCATCAGCATCAGCAGAATTGTAGTAAAACACGATGTACACTCTCATAGCCTGGCATATCCCCTACTCCTCCATGACTGTCAAGGAGGGGATTAGGCCTGGTTCAATTAGGAGTAGAGCAGGGTATTCAGATGCAGCACCAGATATAACTAAAAATGAGGTGCGAACCTGGTGAAGGAACAAAAAACTAGGACTTCTTGTGTGCCAACAGCATAGGCAGCAAGTGATAGACAAGGCTAAACAATTCCACAACCAATGGATCAGATTTAAGCTCTGCAGTCCTGCCACATTGAATCATAGGTTCTCCACAGTGTGGAAGGAGGCTATTCAGCTCCACACTGACTCTCTGAAGAGCATCCCACTCCCAACCCTATCATGCTGCATTTATCCATGGCTAATCCACCTAGCCTGGATACTATGGGCAATTTAGCATGGCCAATCCAACTAAATTGCACATCTTTGGACTGTGGGAGGAAACCCACACAGACACAGGGAGAATGTGCAAACACCATACAGACAGTCATCCTACGGTGGAAGTGAACCCAGGTCCCTAGTGCTGTGACGCAGCAGTGTTAACCACTGAGCTGTCATGCCATCCAGCTGTAAATGGTAACAGGCAATTAAACAGTGACTGGAGGAAGTGAGCCCATGAGCATCCCCAGCCTCAATGCTGGGGAAGCCCAGCACATCAGTACAAAAGATAAGCTTGAAGTATTTGAGATCTGTTTGCTGACATCAACACGTTATAATACTGATGGACCACACACATGCACACAATATTAAGACAATTCGTGAAAGTTAAAAGAAGTTTTTTACTTTGATTTACATTTTAAGTGACCACTGTAAAATAATAATGCCACAAACACTGGTTTATTGAAATTGTTTTTCTTAAGTAAAGCTCTGCCAATTATTTCCAACTGTGCACGTATTAAGCTGATTTTTGAAATTTAAAATAAAAATTCTCCTTTGTTTTACAATTTATTTCTGTGACCCAATATACCATTTCATTAAAACATTAGTAATTGAAATTGATAAATATTTGTGAGTTTATTTATAAAAGGTATCCCAGATAATGCATATGCTCCTTGGTGTCAGCAAGCATAGCTGAGTATTTGCATCAATCTTCGTTCTCCAGATGTGAGCAGCGTCACAGATGTTGGTCTTCAGCCAATTCCATGCAATATCAAGACATTGCTGAAGACACTAGATATTGCAGAGGCTAAGGGATCTGGCGACATTCCAGCAATTGTACTAAAACCATGTGCTCCAGAGCTTGCTGCACCCCTTGCCAAGCTGTTCTGGTATAGCTGCAACACTTGCATCCACCCAACAATGTGGAACATTGGTCAAGTATGTCCTGTACATAAAAAGCAGGACAAATGGAACCAGGCCAATATTGCCCCATTAGTCTACTTGATCTTCTCAAAGGCAGGTGTCATCACCAGTGCTACCATACAGCACCTGCTCAGCAATAACCTGCTCACTGAAGTTTAGCTTAGGTTCTGCCAGGAGCTCTCAGCTCCTGAACTCAATAGGATTAGTTACCCACAGCTCCAAGAAATGATCTGGGGACATGGGTTTGAACTTCTACCACCTAGGAGAACAAAGGTAGCAGATGCACAGTAATACTAGCAGCTGCAAGTTCTCCAAACCACACACATTTTGAATTGAAACTATATTGCCATTCCTTCAATGCTGCTTGGTGAAAAACCGAGAACTCCCTTCTGAATAGTGCTGTGGGTGTACCTACACCCCAAGAACTGCAGTGGTTCAAGGTCACTGTCACCTTCTCAAGTGCAATTAGGGATGAGCAATAAATAGTAACCTAACCAGCAAAACCCACATGATTTTTTAAAAAATCAAGTCTGCATTGTATCTTTCTATCTCTCCTGCCAAAATGCCTTACATTCGACTTCTCTGTATTAAATGCCATCTGCCACTTGTCTGAAAAGACATCGAGACTGATGAAATTTTGTCAAAAACTTTCTGATGGTCACACACTTTTTAACTTATCAAAAAGATGATTATGCACTTGCAGAAGCCCAGGCAACGTGTACATACATCAAGTAAATGCAGTGACAATGAAAAAATGCTTTGGAAACAATATAAACAGCATTCATTCATATCCCTGCATGGATTTAAATTCAGAACATGTCTCCTTTGGAAAAATTTACAATGAAACTGAAAATGTGAAGAGAAAATGCTATGACCATTTAAACCTTGACATGCTAAAGGATCAGAAAATTAGAGAAACATTTACTTTTGAGGTGAAAAAAATTCTCGATTGAAGAATCAGGACAAGAAATAGACAGCAAATGGAAAAATATTAAAAGAGTATGCAAGATGCTGCAAGGGAAATATTACCCAAATGTAAAACGCAAAACAGTCGAGGAATAGATAACAGATGAGATATTGGCAATAATGGTCAAGAAAAGGGAAAGAAAATAAACACAGCTAAGCATGAAGTTTAAAATATTATAAAAATATTATTATAATATTAAAATATTCTAACATGATATTTAAAAGAAAAGGCAGGCTTAAGTGAAATGTTCTAATGAGATATGCGATGAAGTATTGGATGTTAGAGACTTACACATCAAAATATGAAATATTTGACAGAAAAAAGGGATAAATGACAACATGCATGAAATATTGTCGAAAGGGATGCTGTAGCAAAAAAAGTGAAGAATATATGTGAGTGGCATGATGATCCAAATCAAATTTTCTAAATATAGAGTCAATTGAAAGGAGAAATATTAAGACATCAGGGGTAAATAATGCATTGAAATTGATGAGTACAAGAAAAGCTCAAAGCATAGATGAACAATAAAACCTTTAAAGGGCTCTAGAGAAATAAAATTGAACGCAGAAACATAAGAAATATATATCAAATGATACGTTTCTTGAGATGTAGAATGTATTCATTACTTTAAGGAATCTAGAGTGTAAACAATTTCTTAACTAGAGATACTTTTTAAAAATTATGATTTTATTATGGGACAAGCAAATAAATAGAAGAAACATAGAAAAATCAAAGAAACATAGAAAATAGGAGCAGAAGGAGCCATTCAATATGATATTGGCTCATCATCCAGCTCAGAATCCTGGTCCTGCTTTCTCCCTGTACCCTTTTATCCCTTTAGCCCCAAGAACTACAGTTAACTTCTTTTGAAAACATTGAATATTTTGGTTTCAATCATTTTCTGTGGCAAAGAATTGCACAGGCATACCACTCTCTGAGTGAAGAAATTTCTCCTCAATCCTGAACAGCCTAGCCCAGCTACATAGATTGTGACCCCTGGTTCTGGACTCCCTGGTCATTGGGAACATCCTGCTTGTGTTTACTCTGTCTAGTCCTTTTAGAATTTTACATATTTCTATTTCCTTGTTCTTTTAAACAGCAGTGAATATTATCCTAACTGATCCGGTTAACTGAGGGCCTAGTGGTATTATCGCTGGACTGTTAATCCAGAGACCCAGACGATGTTCTAGGGACCTGGGTTCAAATCCTGCCACGGCAGATGATGGAATTTGAATTCAAAAAATATCTGGTATTAAGAGTCTAATGATGACTGTGAATCCATTATTGATTGCTGGAAAAACCCATCTGGTTCACTAATGCCCTTTAGGGAAGGAAACTACCATCCTTACCTGGTCTGGCCTACTTGTGACTCCATACCCATAGCAATGTGGTTGACTCTTAACTGCCCTCTGGGCAATTAGGGATCAGCAATAAATTCTGCCTAGTCAGCAACACCCTCATCCTGTAAATGAATAAGGGAAAAAAAAACCTGCCTGCACTTGACCCATATCCCTCCAAATCTTTTCTATTCACGTACTTATCCAAACATCCTTTAAACTTTGTAATTGTACCCACATCCACCTCTTCATCCAGAAGTCATTCCACAGACGAATCACTCTGTGTGTAAAAAAATTTGCCCTCATATCTTTTTTAAATCATTCTCTCGCCACCTTAAAAATATACCGCCAACTTGAAATCCCCCACCCTCGGGAAAAGTCATTTGACATTCACCTTATCTATACCCGATATTCTTTTAGATGTCTCTATAGGGTCACCTCTCGACCTCCTATGTTCCAGTGAAGAAAGTCCCAGCCTATCTGGCCTCTCTGAATAACTCAAATCCTCCATTCCCGGCAACATACTGGTAAATCTCTTCTGAACCCTCTTCAGCTTAATAATATCCTTCATATAACAGGGAAGACCATAATTAGACACAGTACTCCAGAAGAGGCCTCACTGTCTTGTACAACCTCAACATAATGTCCCAATTCCTGTACTCAAAGGTCTGAGCAATGAAGGCCTGTATGCTAAATACCTCCGTAGAATCATCATCATCATAGAATTCCTACAGTGTGGGAACAGGCCCTTTGGCCCAACAAGTCCACACCAACCCTCAATGCTTCCCACCCTGACTCATTCCATCTATAATCCACCTAATCTACACATGCCTGAACACTATGGGCAATTTAGCACGGCCAAACCACGTAACCTACACATCTTTGGACTGTGGGAGGAAACCGGAGCACCCGGAGGAAACCCATGCAGACACGGGGAGAGTGTGCAAACTCCACACAGACAGTCGCCCGAGGGTGGAATTGAACCCGGTCCCTGGTGTTGTCAGGCAGCAGTGTTAACCAATGAGCCACCCTTCTTAAGCACCCTATCTACATGTGATGCAAACTTCAAAGAATTATGTACCTGAACCCCTAGGTCTCTCTGTTCTACAACAGTACTCAAGGCCCTACTTATAACTGTATAAGTCTTGCCTTTGTTTTTACCAAAATGCAATACTTCGCATTTATTCCAATTAAACGCCATCTGCCACTCTTCAGCCCATTGACCCAACTGATCAAGATCTCTTTGTAATCTTAACTTTCTTCATTGTTCACTTTACCACCAAGCTTGGTGCCATCTGCAAACTTACTAATAATGCTTTCTATATTCTCATCTAAATCATTTATATAAATGCCAAAAAAAGTGGACACAGCACTGATCCCTGTGGAACATTAGCTACCCTCCGATAGATACAAAATATTCCAGCGTCTTCCAGAATCTTGAAAGATGACCATTAATGTGTCTACTTTTTCCAGGGGCACTTCCTTACATGTCTGGGGCTTTATCAGGCTTTAATCCCATTAATTTCCCCAATACCATTTCCCTAATAATGCTGATTTCCTTCAGTTCTTCCATCTCACTAGACCCTGTGTTCCCCAATATTTTTGGACAAAGTCAGAAGTCACACAACACCAGGTTACAGCCCAAAAGATTTATTTGAAATCACAAGTTTTCGGAGCCTAGTCCCTTCATCGGCAAAGGATGAAAGATGAAGACAAAATATGTAGTTAATTCACCTGCTGTCTCTTTGTTCCCTATTACACCTTCCTCTGTTGCTGACAGTAAGGGGCCTACATTTGTCTTTACTAAATTTTTCTCTTTATATGCCTACAGAAACTTTTACAATCAGTTTGTACGTTCATGTTCCTCTTGTGCTCAATTTTACCCTTCTTAATCATAGAATGGCCATTGAGTATTTCTGGTAGAAGTTGAGTATTTGGATTTTTAGAAGGCTTTTGATAAGTTCCTTCATAAAACGTCAGCAAGCAAAGTTGAAGAGTATAGCATACTGGGAAATATATCACATGGATTGAGAATTGGTTGATAGACAGGAAACAGTTAAAAAAAGTCTTTTTCTGAGAAGCAGGCAGTTACTAGTGGGGCACTGCAAGGATCAGTGCTTAGTCCCAGCTATTCATGATCTATATAAATGACCTGGATGAGGGAATCAAAAGCAACATTTCAAATTTGCTGACAACACAAAACTGGGCAGGATTTTGAGTTGTGAACAGACTGCAAGGGGACTTAGGTAAGTTGAGCGAGTGGGAAAATAAATGGCAGATGTAGTACAATGTATCTAAATGCAAAGTTATACATTTCAGTGTGGAAAAACAGAAAGGAAAAGCATTATTTAAATGGTCATATTATGGGAAGTGGAGATGTACAAGAAATCTGTGTGTCCTTGTTCACAAGTCAATGGAAGTAAAACAAACACAAACAACACTGGAGAAACTCAACAGGTCTGGCAGCATCTGCGGAGATAGAAACAACGTTAATGTTTTCAGTCCCGCATCAATTCTTCAGAATGTGTTTGTTTCAATTTCCAGCTTCAGCAGTATTTTGCTTTTTTTGGCAATGAAGGTAGGTGCAGCAAGCAATTAGAAAGGCAAATGGTATATTGACCTTCATTGAAAGAGGATTTGAGTTCAGAAGTAAAGTTGTCTTACTGCAGTTATACAGGGTCTTGGTGAGACCATACCTGGAGTATTGTATGCAGTTTTGGTCTCCCTAATTAAGAAAGGATATACTTACCATAGAGGAATGTAGCAGAGGTTCTCAAGGTTGGTATGTTGGATAACAGGTCTGTTTTGAGGACTGAGGAGAGATTGACTCGACTGGAATTGTATTCACAAGAGTTTAGAAGCATAAAGGATCTGATTGAAATATAAAATTCTACTAACACACTCGATGCAGGGTGGACTTTTCCCTGTGTGGGGCAACTAGGGGACACAGTCTCAGGATATGGAATAGACCGTTTAGATAGAGATGAGGAAAGATACTCAATGGGTAGTGAATCTGTGGAATTTTCTACCATAGAAGCTGTAGAGATCAAGTCACTAAATATATTTATGTAAGAGACAGATAAATTTTTAGTTCTTAAAGGCATCAAGGGATATGGGGAGAGAGCAAGAATATGGCATTGATATCGAGGATCAGCCATGACCACTATTAATGGCCTACTCCTGCTGCTAGTTTCTGTGAACTGTTGATCTCTCCTGTATGAATATTCTATAAAATTGTTTTACATCATGTCTGTACACTATGTACATTCAGAGTTTCACACATCTGATTAGGGCCGCAGTCACAGAGGTTGGCGAGCAAAATCAGGAATGTAGCTGGAAAAGACATGATGTTTTCTCTTAGGACTCAATACTTTGGGAACCTCTACTAATGACTGTGACATAGAAAAAAAATGCATTCCCAAATACTGGAATGTCAAAGATTACTTGCTGGGCCATTTCAGGAGCCAGTTCCTGGAGTTTCATGACTACCTCAATCCTAAGACAGTCACAGACACATCAGAAGGAAAAATTATTTGTGAGAAATGCAAAGTGCTGCATATTTTAAAATTAGTCACACTCTGGAACCAAAGGATTGCAAAAGCCTATACAAAATCATTGGGTACACATGGTAGAGATACACTTCATATTTGGGGAAGGAAATGTGACTTTCAACTATCCTTCCACATCTTCCTCAACTTGTCTTCAGCATTTGACACAGTGATCACACCACCCTCTACCATCACCTCTTTTACAATGCTCAACTTGATGGAATTACCATAACTTAGTTTTATTTGTATCTATCTAATTAGAACTGGGGAATCACCAGCAATGGTTTCTTTTCCTGCTGTACCTCTGGAAGTCTCCTCTTTACCTCATTTACATTCTCATTTACATCAAATCTCCTTCACCTATCACTAGTGCTTGTTGAATTTCACTGGCTCTACATTTAACAGCACTTAATTTTAAATCTTCATTACATTTTCAAACCCCTTCATGATCTTGCTCCTACTTTTATAGACTTGTGTAGCCCTAGAAGCACCGATTTTACTCATTTCTTTATCAGTGGCCATAATTTCAGCGTCCTTGGCCCTCAGCTCTGGAGTTCTCTCCTTGAACCTCACTTCCTCTCTCTCACCTCATTCAAAATGTTCCTTAAAACCTATTATGCACAATGCAATACAGCACAAAAAAAGGCCTTTTAATCCACCAAGCCTGCGCCAATTCCTAGTCCTTATTTATACCCGCTACCTATTGCCCATATGTAGTTTCTATTCCTCTGTTTGCCTCCCATTCATGCGTGTATCAAGATATGCTTTAAATGTTGCTAATGTACCTGCTTCCACCACATCCACTGGCAGTGCATTCCAGGCACCCACCACCCGCTGTGAGAAAAATTTTCCCCCTCTCACTTTAAACCTGTGCCCTCTTGTAGTTGACATTTCCACCCTGGGTAAAAGCCTCTGATTATCGACCCTATCTGTGCCTCTCAATTTTGTAGATGTCTATCAGGTCACTCCTCAGCCTCTGTCTTTCCAGCGAAAACAATCTGAGTTTATCCAATTCCTCCTCATAAATAAAACCCTCCCGCGCAGGCAACATCCTGCACCCTCTCCGAGGCCTCCACATCCTTTTGGTAGTGTAGTGACCAGAACTGCATGCAATATTCCAAATGTGGCCTAACTAAAATTTTATTCAGCTGGAACATAACATGCCAATTTTTGTATTCGATGTCCTGGCTGATGAAGGCAAGTGTGCTCTATGCCTTCTTGACCACCTCATCCACCTGTTTTGCCACTTTCAGGGATCTGTGGACCTGTATGCTGAGATCCTATGCTGATTAACCCTGCCCAATATAGTCTTGTGTTTTAGTGTCAAAAATGTCTTGATATTGCTCATTAAGGACTGTACTTCACCATGTTAAATACACTGTATAAATTGAAATGTGTTTGCGTCATCCACAAATCAACCAAGTCAGTAAAGTATTCGCTAAGACCTTTAAAAAGTATATTTGTGGCCAGTGTATCAGGACTGTAAGGGTAATCGATGTAAGACTGTAAGGGTAATCGATGTAAAATGTGAATAAGAGACAATTTTGTCAAATGAGAACATGACTGTAGACAGTAAAGATACATTTACATAGGACCTTCAGGCTTCTTTGCTTTGCTTTCATTATAGTTGCTACCTTCCTCCTCTGCATTCCAACTTGGCAGAAATATGGTTTATACAAAGTTGTAGATCTTGCAGCATGACAATCCAAGATACCTTTGAATTGTAAGATATTTTCTAATTGGTCAATGTCTCTGAAATTGCTTTAACATGCCTAAGGTAACTGCTTATAACTAATTATCCATGTGTTCAACAGGTATATACAGCTAACATGAAGCTGTTACTAGGCAGTGCTATATTGCACAAAATTTTATCTTAGAAATTAACATTATACTTTTCATTTTGGGGCAAATAATGAGATGATTAATTTATTTTTAAGGAAAAGGCATAATGACTTACCAAGCAGTATTTAGTTGCATGATTCTGTATTGAAGGTCTGTTTCTGAATGTGTAGCTTCCGTGTAAGTATTCTATGGAGCACGTTTGCTATTGATATGCTGGACTTGTGCAATCTTGGAATAAATTTGTCTTTTCCGTACTGTTGTTGGTTGTCTAAGCTGTAAGCAATTATACTAAGCAAGGCACGTGCTTATTGTCCCTGTGTACAGTAGATTGATAGTAGTATGAATGCTCCTGGAATGAATTTCACTAACACCTGCCCAAAACAAACAACTGAATATTTTTTCTATCCCTTTAAACCAAAAGTCATGTTCAATACAGCACCTAACAATGGGATGACGTTTTGTTAGTGAAATCTAGAAAACTGCAGGATTGGTGTAGATGCTATGTAGTATTTTTGTCACTAGCATCATGCACAACACTTGATTTATACAGGGGTTCTGTGTCGGCTATCTATGCCTATATTCCCAGTCTGTTATACAAAATTGTATGTCTGAGAGGAAATCAGGAGAAATATTATATGGGATGTACAACACAAAAGCTCCAAACATTCGACCAAGCCATTCCAACACTTTAATCCACTCAAGGCTCTACCAGTCTCATCTAACCCGATTAGCAAAACTCTCAAATCTCTTCTCTGTCAACATTTTGTTCCCTCGTATAAATGCATTTAAACCATTTGCTTCACTCAATTGATTGATAGTGAGTTCATTATCATTATTTTCTTTGGTAAAGAGGTTTCTACTGAATTCATTATAATATTTCTTAGAGAATGTTATCCAGTCATGAGTTTTATTATCTCAAGGCATAATTTCCCCGGTACACACCTCATTGTTCTCTTTATTCTTGAACTTAAAATTAAAAATTCATGTCTCTTATCATTAATGCAGACCTCTAGATTATTAGGGAGTGGCAGCATAATGCTTGTTACTGGACTATCAGCAATATTCAATAATATTCTAATATAAAATTGTTGCTATAGAGAACTTTTCTATGAACATGCTGCTGTGTCAAAAAGGAGGAGGAAAGACAGCTCTGTTCACAAGACATCTTTCCATTCATACTTTGGAATCATACAAGAATTTTGACATTGAGTACTGTCAATACTGCAAACATCTGAAGGATGGCACTAAATCTTCAATCATTGCTCGAAGCTACAAAATGTGTTCAAAAATGGACATTTTTAAAAGTACCTTATTTACTGGAAAGGCAACATGTTAGAAATAAAGATGTGTTTAATTTTAAAGATTTTACCCCTCTAAATAGTATACCAGCGACTAACAACAGAACTGAATTGTGGATTCTTTGAGTCCATTTCTCCAAATTTTCAGCGAATTAAATAAGACATATTGCTACAAAATATTTCTAAGATACTTCTCAGCATTTTGCATTGTCAGAATTCCACAAAAGGGAGAAGAAAATAAAAATCTTAGATGTTCAAGTTAACAACCACTTGATTGTATATGGTTCTAGGTTAGTTTGGTTATATTTTAAAAACAGTTCACATTACAGAAGAGGAAGTTCAGGAGGTCTTGGAGAATATAAAGATGGATAAAACTCTGGGACCTGATCTAATGAATCCTGGAACGTTACGGGAAGTAAGGGAGGAAATTGTAAGACTCCTTGCAGAAATATTTGCATCATCCATAACTACGGGTGAGTACCTGATGACTAATGTTGGCTAATGTTGTACCCTTGTTTAAGAAAGGTTGTAAGGAGAAACCGGGGTACTGTAGACCTGTGATTCTGACTTTGGTTGTGGGTAAATTGTTGAAGGTGATTATAAAAGATAGGATTTATGGACATTTAGAGAGGCAAATACTGATTAGGAATAGCCAGCATGGTTTTGTGCTAAGAGAATTGTGTCTCACAAACTTGTTTGCATTTTTTGAGGAAGTTATCAGGAAGATTGATGAAGGCAGAGCAGTAGATATTGTTTACTTGGACTTTAGTAAAGCCTTTCATAAGGCTCCGCATGGAGACTAATTAGTAAAGTTAGGTAACTTGGGATTCAGCGTAAGCTTACCAATTGGATACATATTTGGCTTAACGACAGGAGACAGTGGTGGAGAATTGCTTTTTGGACTGGAGGCCTGTCACCAGAGGTGTTCCACAGGGACTGGTTCTGGGTCTTCTTTTGTTTGTCATTTATATAAATGATTTAGATGAGAATACAGAAGGCATGGTTAGTAAGTTTGCTGACGACACCAAAATTGGTGGCAATAGTGGACATTGAAGGTTTTAAGATTACAAAGGGATTTTGATCAAATGGGTTAATGGGCTGAAAAATGGCAGATGGAGTTCAGTCTGGATAAATGCAAGGTATTGCATTTTGGTACAACGAACAAAGGTAGAGCTTATACAATTAATGGAGGGGCCTTGGCTAGTGTTGTAGAACAGAGGGACCTAGGGGTTCAGTGGCATAATTCTTTGAAGTTTGCATCATATACCGGGAGGGTGGATAAAAAGGCATTTGACATACTTGCCTTCATTGCTCGGTTCTTTGAGTATAGGAGTTAGGAAGTCAGGTTGAGGTTGTACAGAACATTGGTGAAGCCTCTTCTAGAATACTGTGTCCAGTTTTGGTCACCCAGTTATAGGAAGGATATTATTAAACTGGAAAGGGTTCAGAAGATATTTACCAGGATGTTGCCAGATATGACAGGTCGTGGGTTATAAGGAGAAGCTGGATATGCTGGGACTTTGTTCACTGGAGCATAGGAGGTTGAGAGTCGACCTTAAAGAAGCTTATAAAATAATGAAGGAGATAGATAGAATTAATGGTAATTGTCTTTTCCCCGAGGATGGGGGATTTCAAGACTGGGGGACACATTTTTAAGGCAAGAGGAGAGAGATTTAAAAGAGACATGAGGGGCAAATTTTATTATACGGAGGGTGGTTTGCATGTGGAATGAACTTCCTGAGGAAGTGGTGGATGTGGGTACAATTACAACGTTTAAAAGACATTTGGATAAGTACATGAATAGGAAAGGTTTGGAGGGATATGGGCCAGGAGCAGGCAGGTGGTGCAAATTTAGGTTGGATTATGTTCAGCATGGACTGGTTGGACCGAAGGTTCTGCTTCTGTGCCATATGATTCTATAATCGACTTTACCTCACTAAAGGTGGCTACTTAGCTAACATAATACAATACCACTATTCCTGTTGAATAATGGGAATTGTCCAGTTTTGCATTTTAAACCACAAGTCACCATCACCGTTACAACATATAACTTCTTTTTTAATTCTCATGGTGAAGATTGAAGGTCTTACAGAACAAGAATTTACCAAAAAAATCATTCATTTAAAGGTGGCATACAATTCACCCATACTTAAGAGTGATTACAACCCACTCTGATTCTCCCCACCCTTCATATATATTATATATATTACACAATAAATTGAATCAGAATATTTTATGACATTGATAAAGCAAAGTATACATCATCAAAACTTATTTATGTTCACCAGTCCTTAGATTGAATACAGAAAGGAATGCAGTAGACATGCTCTTTTCCAATTACCTTTGTTCATGTTCAATGTTTTATACATGCACACGTTTATGTAGTCTTCTCTCTAAAGAATTCAAAGATCTCCAAACCTTTCAAAAGCTATCTAGTTATATGAGGAGAAGGTGTAGTAACAATTGGAAATAAAGAAAACACTGGTTTGCATTCTCTCCAACATTCTCCATTTTTAAGCAGCTCCTTACGATTTGCAGCTCTTTTTAGGAGAATTATAGCATCTCAAATATATATGGAAATCAATTTTTGTATATAAATTAAAACCTACAAAATGTTAAGAATATAGAACAGTTGCATTTTAATGCTGTACTTGATATTTCTATTGAAACGGACATTAAAGAAACAGACAATTGTAGTATTTAACTAAAAACATCCCAGTGTTTCACTGACATGCTAATTACATGCATTGGCTACAAAGTTTTCAAAGCACAGCAAAGTAGCACATGGTCTTGCATAGAAGTGATTGAACAGATTTGAAGTTAAAGAAGTTAAATGATGTCATTTTCCTTATCTATACTTCATGTATGTAAAAGAAAGAACAGAAACTACAAGAATGTTGAATGCTAAATGGCTAACTGATAGGTAAATATTGGGAGTTTCACCTTTGAAGTAAATTTTTAAAAATGGCAACAAATATGCCATTTGCCTTAAAAAATGAAAAATATTGGGGACATTACTTAAATAACATATGAAGACTGCAATAAGTCGAAGACAAACATTTAAAATTAGAATTCAGCATTTAACGAGGCAAGTTATCAAATCAAATTCTACAATCCTTTTCTCTATACAAACTGAAGCTGCTGTAGCTATTTACTGTAGATAGTATTTAAAACTGATGTCACAGTAATCATTGAAGCTTCAGTTAAGAACTTCAAAATGCAAGACAGGAGTATACTAGAATGCACATTCTTCACTCCAAACACTAGATTCATTTTATCAAAGCAAAGCATTACCAGAAGTAACCATTTTGCCCAATGTAATGAATATGTACATTCTCTACATCAAATCACCATCTTAACTTGATGTAACAGCACATTGAAATGTGAAAAATAGCATTTTTTTTGGTTAATTTCACATCACAGGATCACTTCAACATAATTGGCAGGGTACAAGCCAACTTGTCCATTCTCCAGCCTGCCCTTACACCAGCCCTGCTCATCTTCATCTTCCATCTTTGTCAGTTCATCACCTTTCACAAAAAGATAAGTTGTTAGTAAGGATAATGCAACACACTCAGTGATTTTAAAAAGAATGAAAAACATACCTAAAGCTTAAATCGTATTGATCAAGAATTAATTCACTATTAGTTAACCAAGTCAAAGTTCAATTCTATGAATAATATAGTATACACCATAGTACGAATTATTTAAAACGATTAAAGCAAGTAACGAGTTATATACATTGCACAGGGAAATGTTGTATTTTAGTAAAATTACGGAACCGCAATCATTTTAAAATATGAAATGAATTACTATTTAAACACTCTTTTAGTTGCTTAGAATTATTTTATTCTTGAATAACTATAACTGTTGGGCGTCCACATTAACATTGATATTAGTGAGCTAAGAACAAAGCAGATGCCTGCTCCATGTTGCATAAAGGCATCATACAAGAAAAACGTGAAAATGGTGTTGAATTTATACTTTCAAAAATACCTTCAAATGTACTGGATAGGGTTAGGAAATAGGATTTGTTTATCCGTGGGTTTTAAGATCTTTTAAAAGGTACTCTATATTTAAATAGTTTAGTTTTATTTATTCATTCATTTACCAATTTTTTTGTGTAAAAAAACTTCTGTTCTGTTGTTAAAGAAACTCGTCAGCCTCCTGTGACTATGTTAAATGAATGACCACCATATTAACTATAATAAAAAAAAAATGATGCATCAAGCCAGGCTTTATTCGAGGATCTGACTTGTCCAGTAGAGAAGAGGGGAAGTGTGTACGCGCGAGAGCGAAGGGGGGAAGCGTGTGCGTGCACGAGAGAAGTGGGGTGCATGCACAGGCGCAAGAGTGAAGGGAGTAAGTGTGCGCACGTGAGAGAGAAGGAGGAAGCGTGCACGCGAGAGTGGAGGAAGCATGCGCGCGAGAGAAAAGGGAGAAGCGTGTGTGTGCGAGAGAAGGGGGAAGCGTGCACGTGAGAGAGAGAGAGAGAGAGAGAAGGGGGAGTGTGTGAGAGAGACAGAGAGCGAGAGGGGGAGCATGTGAGAATGACAGAAGGAGAAGCATGCGAGAGAGAGAGAGAGAGAAAAGGGGGAGCGTGTGAGAGACAGGGAGAGAAAAGGGGGAGCGTGTGAGAGAAGGGGGAACATGCGAGAGAGAAAGAAGGGTGAGCGTGCGAGAGAGAGAGGGGTGAGCGTGCAAAAGAGAGAGAGAGAGGAGGAGCATGCGAGAGAGAGAGAGAAGGGGGAGCGTGCGAGAGAGAGAAAGAGAGAGGGGAGCGTGCAAGAAAGAGAGAGAAAAGTGGGTGTGTGCGAGAGAGGGCGAGAGACAAAGAGAGAACGGGGAGCATGCGAGAGAGAGAGGGAAGGGGGAGCATGAGAGAGAGAGAGAGAGAGAGAGAGAGAGAGTGGAACATGTGAGACAGCGAAGGGGGAGCATGCGAGAGAGAGAGAGAGAGAGAGAAGGGACGTCGTGAGAGAGAGAGAGAGAGAGAAGGCGGAGCATACGAGAGAGAGGGAAAAGGGAGGAACATGCAACAGAGAGCGAGAAAGCGGTGCGTGCGAGAGCGATAGAGAGAGAGAAGGGGGAGCTTGCGAGAGCGCGCGGGGGAGCATGCGAGAGAGAGAGGGAGAGAGGAGTGTATATGGATAGTGTTGGGCAGGTGTGCAGTGCGGGTAGGGTGTGGCAGGTGTTTGGGGTAGAAGAGGATGTGTGAGGCGAGTGTGTGTTTGTGTGTAGGGGCATTGCACACAGGGAAGTGAGATTACATGAAGAAGAAAATTCCTTTTTATGACATTAGCAGTTTTATTTAAGCAATTTTTCAAAGATGTCATGTTTCAATACATTATTAAATGGATGAGTTTGTGGGTGGATAGGTTAATGGATGAGTGGGCGACTGGATGGATCATTACATGAATGACGGAGTGGGTAGAAGTATGAGTGAGTGAAGTTTTTGGTGTGGGGGTTGTAGTTAATGTGCAGGGCTGGGTTGAGTTACGCCAGACATTAAGATAATGTTTCTCGAGTATGAATTCAGGTAAGAAGTATAGATTTAGCCCAACTGTCCATCACTAAAATCAGTGCTGAAAATATTCAGAGTGTCCTTGGCAATACAAATCATCCTTTCAGAAGTTTCAATCTCCTGCTTAATTACAGGAGCAATGTGCATGTCAAGACTTCCACAAGGTCCTGACACACATCACGGATGTGATTTCACACTCTGGAGCTCAGAAGATTTGAGACAAGAAACCTTCAATATCATACATATGGGAAATATTGACATGGTACAACACCTTATTTAACAATGCTAGTTTCCATGACAAACTTTTTTTGCTGCATAACAATGAAAAGCAAAAAAAAAAATGACATTTTAAATTTGAAAGAAACTTGGTTGCCTATTTGGAATCATGAACCTAATGTCTTACATCAGGGCCTTAAATGGAACTTGCTGTGGTCCAGTTCAAAGTATTCAATATGATACAAATTTGAATAGTTCATATGAAAGCACGGAAAAACTTGCATGAGAAACATAAACTGATGCAACAGCAAAACACAATTAAAGACATTGTTCTGATTTACTGTAAACTAAAAGACATTATTTATTTAATTCTGAAACTTAAGTGTTTGTGTTGAATTCCACAATCTTGACAAAATAGCCACAACAACCCAGAAGTGGAAGTATGATAGCAATAGAATTGGCCCCAGTTTGATACTGAATTAAGGTTGCAGAAGAATAGGTACCAGTATGAACTCATATTGAACAACACAGTTAATCACCATCCCTTGCTTTTCCCCTACATCTTACTTATTTTTTCCTTTAAGTACTTCCCAAATTCTCTTTTTGAAAGCAACTATTTAACTTATTTCCACCACCTTCTCAGGCAGCACATTCCAAATTCTGGCAACAATCGCATAAAAAAATGATTTTCTTTCCGTCATGTCTGGTTCCTTTACCAATCACACTAAATCCGTGCCCTCCAGTTATCAAACCTCTAGTCACTGATCTTCTTATTTTACCTTTCATGATTTTAAACACATTTACCGAATCTTGTCTCAACTTGCTCTGCACCAAGAACAATCACCTCTGCAGGTCTTTTATTTAACTGTAATTCCTCACCTCTGGGATTCTTCTTAGAAGGTGCTCATTTCTTTGTTAAATTTTGGTGACCAAAGTTTGACAAAATTTTCCAACTCAGGCTGAACTTGTGTTTTCTGTACATTTAAAATGCTTCCTGTTTTGTAGTTTATAAATGCAAAAATTCATATATTTTATTAACTGCTTTGTTAGCCAGTTCACAAGTGTACAAACACCTCCCAGCATCTCTTTTCTTATATTCCTTGAAAATTGTTCTACTTAGCTTGTATTTCCTCATTTTTCCTATCAAAATGCATCACCTCACTTTTCTACAATAAATTTAAGTTGCTACATATCCACACATTTCACTATGTTGTCTTGGAATCAATCACTGTCTTCTTTACTGTTTACTATACTTCCAAATTTAGTGTCATCTTGTATGCAAATTTTGAATTTGTGCCTCTTAGTCACAAGCCATTAATGTATATTAGAATCTGCTGTGGCCCTAATAATGGCATTGCACCCACTATCCATCTTCCTCTAGTCCAAACAAAGCCATTTACCAGAAATATTTTGTATTCCTCAGTCAACTTTGTATTCCATAGGCTTCTTCTTCCCTAACAGTTTTTAAATGATATTTATCAAACATCTTCCGAAAGATCATCTTCTTGCACAATCCTCATCCATCTTTTCTATTATTAAAAAACTCAATCAAATTAGTTAAACATGACTTGTACTAATCAAATCCACATTGAAAACAAAAAATTCTGGAAATCACAGCAGGTCAAGCAGCATCAGCAGAGAAAGAGCAAGCTAACGTTCAAGTCCAGATGAGTCTTCACAGCCCTGATGAAGAGGCATCTAGACTCGAAACATTAATTGCTCTCTCTCCATGAATGCTGCTTGACCCACTGTGATTTCCAGCATTTTTTGTTTTCAGTACAGATTCCGGCATCTGCAGTACTTTGCTCCTCAACAAATCCTTAGTTGTTCTCCATTTTAAGTCTATACTTGTTCAAGTGGCTGTTAATTTTCGCTGGACTACTCTCCAAAAGCTAGTATGCCATCAACATTAAATCAGGCTAGCCTGTAAGTGCCAGGTTTATCATTCTTTCCTTTTTTGAGCGAAGATGTAACATTTGCTGTTCTCCAGTCCTCTGGCATCATTGAAGGAAGTATGAGAGACTGTAGCCAGCACCTCCGCAATTTCTGCCCTTATTTCTTTCAGCTATCTAGGTACATCTCATCTAGACCAAATAACCAACTCCAGCCTTTCAAATACACCTTCAATTTTATCTCATCCAATATTCTGACAATATCCTCATTTACTGTAGTTTTAGCAAAGACATATGACCTGGATTCGTTCAGAGATCAACTTTGTAAAAAGTGGCAGACTTTTAGATTCAACCAAACATCTCAATGCTAAAAGAAAAAATAAATCACCTCTCTAACCACTGATTCTGAGCATCCTTCCTACTACAGACCAACTGAAAATAAAAGCTACTCTAATAATGCCTGCCCATGACAGGTTGTTCTACAATCCAGGATTAAAACTGTACAGATTCAAGTTTTGAAATGTAATGGATACTCACCAGCTTTGAAACTAAGCTCATCATGCTCTTGCCCTTCATAGTCATACAATGCTCGCACTCTGACTTCTGAGCCTGAATGGTCTTCTTCAAAAGGATTGTCACCATTTGTTTCATTGCAGTTGAAGGGATTGTTTGTTTCATCATCTGACCATTCTGTGGTGTAATTCTGGCTCTTCTCATAGCTGCTAACACTGAATTCCAAAGTATAAAAAGTTACTACAGTTGTAATTAAATTACTAATCTTCTGAAGACTGTACTTCTCCCAGCTCAATTGAAATGGACTTTTAAAAATTAGATCACTGTCCATACATGTTAATTTTGATCCAGACTAAATGGAGGATGGGGTAACGTAATGGTGCTCCAACATCAGCAATAGACAAGCTGAGAACAATCTCACATTCTAACTCCTGCCATATTCACAGGAAAGGGTGGTCAGACATTATCACGTGGAAGTGAACACTCAACATAAATGACTAAGAAAGTAAGGAGAATCACCCTGGTCATTTTTGAGTAGCTGGTTTCGTGGCTTGGAGTAGGTTTCCAGACTCTCACATGTGCAAACTGTTAAACACAAAATAGATTTTGAAGGGGGCGTACCACAGGTTGACTCGAATGATACTGGGTCAAACAGTAACAATTTGTGATGATAGTTGTACACACCTGGCCTTTTAAGCTTTGGGGTTTGAAGGCTGGGTTGGTGATCTAACTGAGGTCATTAAAATGAGAAAGGAATTCAACAGAATAAATACAGTTTTAGTGTCATTACCATTTGTCTGGTGGAGGAATCCAGAATAAAAAATCGCAATCTTAAAGGTAAGATCTAGCTCATTTAGGAGTGAAATCAGTCAGTACTTTTTCCATCCAAAGGCTCATGGAAAACTCACTCCTCCAATAAGCTGTGGATGCTAGGGCCGTTTTAGTTTTCAAGCCTGAAATAACTAAATAATTGTGCTGACGGATGTGGAATGAAGGTGGATAAATTAAAAGTTGAGGTACAAATTGGCTGTGATCTATTACAATAGTGAACAGATTTGAGAGACCGAACAACCTACTCCTAAATCCTACATATTCACGCGAAGAACAGGACTTCAACAATGTAGTGAGACGGTAACTAACTGAGCTAATGAATAACAATGGGGGCAGGGGAGTAAAAAAAAAGGAAAACAAAAACCACATTTTTAGATGCTCTGATTGATTCCAAAATCAAGCTAGGTTTTTAAAATGAAAACAAAAAAATCAAGAGAAGCCACTTGTGGTGAAACATGCCCAATTATGAGTATTAAGGCAACATTCTTCCATTCTTCAAATCTAGTGATGAGTACAAAGACAGCATTAATTCTTGCCCTCTCTTTCCACCAAGCTGACTGAAGTTTCTAAAAGAAAACTGAAAGTTTCAAGCTTTTATTTTCACATTCAGCATGCAAACACACATTGATCATTCAAATTCAAGAAAGTGACAGATTTCACAAGATTAGAAAAGCTAAAGGAATTAAGATAATTTTGAAAAGATTAAATAGTTCAACATTAATAGAGAAAAAAAAAACACAAGCAGGTAAGTGTAAAGATAGTAAATCTGTAAGTAAAAATTGTTTTGAGGAAAGAAAGGTATATTTAGAGCTCTTTGGAACATTGAGTCACACTGCACAAATCCATGCATTGTTCAGTACATTGATTGTGTGGCACCTAGATTAAGGAAACATGAAGCAACGGCATGAAATCATGAAACTCATCAAAAGCAATCTTTCACCAACTTTTTGGTTAACGTGTTCTCCTTCTCATTGACAGGTTTGCCATTCTCCTCTTCCTCAAAAGGATTGCAACTGGAACGTATCGAGTTAGTGGTACTCCGGACACTAAGGCTGCCATTTAGGAAATAACATCATTAAGAGCATGCTCTTTATACAATGAAATTCAATCAATATTATATTTCATCAGCTGATATAAATGAAATTAGTTACGCCATTAACCCACTTCATAAATCATCTTTGTTTAAAAAAATTTTTGCTGTACTTTGTCTAAAGACAAAATGGTTTACCTGAACAACATAGGGCATCCTGTAATAACAGCAAAATGTCTTGCTGATTAATACAAATCTGAAAATTAGGTTTGCTCCTGCAGCCTGAAAAAAAACCTCTGGCAGCAAAAGTTTGGTATTCTGGGTTCAAAAGTTTTATTTGCATTACACATTTTAATCCAACTTCAGCTATTAAAACAAACTTTTCACAATTTCTTTAAAAAAATGTGTGATCCACCACCTAGTGATTTCAATGCAAATTTTGTGAGACTCCATTTCAATCAGCATGGCCTTGTTCACAGAAGGAAACTCACTGGATGTTTCTGAGTGTGGTGCCTACGATTTTCCAAGCCACATATACTGGTGAAGGGCCTTTATTTGCTAAGTTTGATCCAGGCACCAACAACAATCCTGCACCAGTCATAAAACTGTTCATTATTTGAAAACTCTGGTAAGTCAAGCAATATACCATGACTTTTGAAATTGTAGATTTCAGCACACTAGCAATTTTAATAATGAACTGACAGAACCATTCGTGGCAAAATTAAACAGAACTATAAAATCTCCAATTTAAATTTTGACAGCCAGTTGTACAGAAATGAATCTCAAAATTACCAATAAAATAACGAATAAGAACTGAAGCATGAATCTTCATTGCAAAATAATCAGGTTCTGTTTAATTCTGCTGGGATAGACTGAAACAATTAGACCTCATTATAAAACTATTTATTCGTAAGCACTGCATAATTTGATTAAAAAAAACCTCATGTTTAATTATGAAATTACTGCTCTGTCAGATGAACCCCCTTTGTTATTGGTCTCCTGTAAAAGTGGCAATAATCTCAAAATTTTGAATCTCTTACCTGTTAGCTTTGGAAGACTGAGATGCTTGATCACCTGTCTGACTGATACTAGTTAATGTCACACCATCCCCGGTCTTTTTAGGTTTCTCCCTCCTACTAAGTGTACGATTGAGGTCTGCACACCATTCCTGTTTATTTACAGAAAAGAGTATAAGAAAAACAAAGAATTTTAAGGCAGCAATGTTGTTGCAGTCTTTAAGTGTTGTTTTACAAATAGTGAACATATTCAAAACTATAAAAATTAGGGGCAATTTCAACAGGTGAAAGAATACTTACTTCATCCTGACAAGTGTGAGCCAGAATAAACATCAGAACACAATGTTATAAAATGTAGTACTATCTTGGCTATTGTCGTATCTCTTGTATTTTAAAATGTTAACATATTGTGTACCACGCTGTTAAAATTTGCTACATTCAATTTAATCTTTCATATATGACTAAAAGGTATGACACACAAAAGAGAGCCTGATCCCTTGCTACAGCTCAAGGCTTCAAAAATTAGTTTTTACTGGTGTTTTGGTAACATGCTCGAATAGACAAATGTACAATGTTGAACCATGGCAGAATGAATTGATGACTAAGTTCAAGACAGAAAGCAAAGTGGGAGTAAAGGGTAGTTATTGACAGTGACAAAAGATAGGAGTGGTGTTCCACATGGGTCAAAGGAACAAAAGGGTCTCAGAGTACAAATACATAAATCAGTGCAAATTGTACCACAGGTTCGCAGGGACACAAAATTCCACTCAGTAATGCCAATGGTTCCTTTTAAAAATGCTGTTCCAAATTGTTAAGATTATCGCTGTTTTAAAACAGTTATTCATTAGTTAATGTTGATAAGTGTTACAGTCCATAGTTCATTTACAGAAGATATGATCTCCAATAAAAATCCAATTTGCAAGTTCTTGGGAAAAAAACAAAATGTAACAAATAATGCCTTTTATAGCATTAAGATATCCAAAGCACTTCATGCGGTGTTATAATGCAAAACATGATATTCTGCCACAGAAATCTTACAGATTAAAATAGTTTAGTTAAAGGGTTAGGTTTTAAGTGAATTTTAAAGAAAGAAAAGATACATTGTGATGGTACAGTTTAGGAAAGGCTGTCGAGAGGTTAGAATCTTGTAAGCAAAGTAGTAGAAGGGGTTATCAACAGCACTTGCTTACCTGTTCAGTTTGAGTTCTGTCAGGGTCACTCACCTCCTGACCTCAATCATTCAAACATGGACAAAAGAGCTGAATTCCAGAAGTAGAGATGGACTGTCTTTGACATCAATGCTGCATTTGCCAAATGTGGCATCCAGCAAAATTAGAGTCAAAGGGAATCAGGAGAAACTCAACTGGTTGGAGTCATAGTTAGTATGAAATGAATATGGGGCTGTGGTTGTTGGTGATCAGTCACCTCAGCTCAAGAACATCCCTGTAGAAGTTCCTCAGGATAGTGTCCAGGCCCAACCATTTTCAGCTGCTTCAATGATCTTCCCTTCAACACAAGGTCAACAGTATTTGTTGATAATTGCACAACATTCAGCACTATTCATGACTCCTCCAATACTCAAGCAGTCTATGTCCAAATGTAGCAAAACCTTGACATTATCCAGGTTTGTGCTGACAAATGACAAGAAATATCAAGAGGCTTCACTTCACCCAGGACAAAGTAGCTCATATGATTTGCATACATTCTCAAATATTCACTCCCTACACCACAAACAACAGTAGCAGCAGTGTGCACCACCTACAAGATATACTACATAAATTAAAAGCTCCTTCCAAACACAAAACCACTCACCATTTTGACTTAGAAGTATATCCTCAGTGTCACTGTGTCAAAATCCTGGAACTGCCTCCCTATAAGCATTGTGGGTCCATCTACACCAAATTGATTGCAACAGTTCCAGGAGGCAATTTACCATCACCATGGACAACTAGTGATGAGCAATAAATGCTGACCCAGATAGCGATTTCCAAGAATGAATCAAAAAAAGACAAAGGAAGAGGAGTGTACGGTCATCTGGGTCAAAGGTTGCAGACAGGTCAAGAAGAATGGGGAGATAATTTTCTTTGGTCATAATCACACAAGATCTCAAATGGATTGAAAGAACGTGAACTTTTACTCATCCAAGAGATTAAGAGAATGAAGGATTCTTTTTCCCCATGTAGGAAGCTGTTGACATCTGGAATTTTCTACCACAAGAAGATGGTGGGAGCTGATTCTGTAAATAATCTTCATAGAATCATACAGTACAAAAGAGGCCCTTTAACCCATCAAGTCTTAAAAGTGAATTCGGCAGGTGCTTTTTTTCTTAAATTACTCATGGGACTTGGGCATCACTGGCTGGGCCAATGTTTATTACCCATCCCTAACAGGTGGTGGTAGTGAACTGCTGTTTTGAACTGCTGCAGTCCATGTGCAATATGCAGACTCACAATGCCAATAGGGAGGGAATTCCAGAATGCTTGACCCAGTGACAGTAAAGCAACTGTGACTTACTTCTAAGTCAGAATAGTGGATGACTTGGAGAGGTACTTGCAGGTGTGGTTATTTCCATGTATCTGCTGCCCTTGTTCTTCTAGATGGCAATGGTTGTAGGTTTGGAAGATGCTCCTGAAGGATCTTTGGTGCAGTGCATCTTTTAGATAGTATACATTGCAACTACTGAGCGTCAGTGCTGGAGTGACTGAATGTTTATGGATGTAGTGCCAATCAAGTAGTATACTCTATCATGAGTGCTGTCAAGCTTCTTGAGTGTTGTTGGAGCTTGCATCCAGGCAAGTGGGGAACATTCCATCACTCTCTTCACTTTTGTCTTGTAGATGGCACAGGGCTTTGGGAAATCAGGTGGTGAGTTCCTTGTCACATTATTCCTAGCTTCCTAGCCCAGAAGCTAGTATTTATGTGTGGAATCCAATTCAGTTTCTGGTTAATGGAAAACCCCAATAGTGGGGGTTTCAGTGATGGTAACACCACTGAATGCCAAGGGGCAGTGGTTTGATTTATGTTATTGGAGATATTCATTGATTGGCATTTGTATGGCATTTATTACTTGCCAATTTTCAGCCCAAGCCTGGATATTGTCTAGGTCTTGTTAAATTTGGACAAGGACTGCTTCAGTGTCTGAGGAGTCATGGATGTGCAGAACATTGTGCAATCATCAGTGAACATCTCTTACTTCTGACCTTATGATGGAGGGAAGGTCATTGATGAAGCAGCTGAAAGTTGGTTGGGCCTAGGGCACTACCCTGAAAAACTCCTGCAGAGATTTCCTGAAGCTGAGATGACTGACCTCCAACAACCACAACCATCTTCCTATGTGCCAGGTATGACTCCAACCAGCAGATAGTTTTCACCGATTCCATTTTTTTAGGCATGTTGGTGCCACACTCTGTCAAATGCAGTGAAGGACTGTCACTCTCACCTTACCTCTGGAATTCAGCTTTTCTGCCCATGTTTGAATAAGGCTGTAATGAAGTCAAGAACTGAATGGCCCTGCTGAACTCAAACTGGGCATCACCGAGCTAGTTATTGCTGAGCAAGTGCTCCTTGTTAGCACTGTTGATGGCATTTTCCATCATTGGGTTGATGATAGAGAGTAGACTGATGGGACAGTAAATGGCTAGATTGGATTTGTCCTGCTTTGTGTGTACAATTTTCCACGTTGTTGAGTAGATGGCTGTGCTGTACTATATTGGAGAAGCTTGGATAGGGGTGTGGCAAGTTCCAGAGCACAAGTCTTCAGCACTATTGCTGGAATGTTGTCAGGGTCCGTAACCTGTGCAGTATCCAGTGGCCTCCAACTGTTTTTGATATCAATAGAGTGAATCAAATTGGCTGATGACTGGCATCCGAGATGCTGGGGACCTCTGGAGGAGGCAGAGATGGATCATCCACTGGCACTTCAGGCTGAAGACTGTTGCGAATGCATCAGCCTCACCTTTTTCACTAATGTGCTGGGCTTTCCCTTAGTGAGGACGGAGATATGTGTGAAGCCCATTCATCCAGTGAGTTGTTTAATTGTCCACCACCGTGCATGACTGGATGTGGCAGGGCTGCAGAGCCTAGGTCTGATCCATTGGTCGTGAGATCGCTAAGCTCTGTCCATCACTTGCTGCTTATGTTGTTTGGTATGTAAGTAGTCCTGTTCAGTAGCTTTACCATTGACACCTCATTTTTATGTATCCCTGGTGTTACCCCTGGCATGCCCTCCTACACTTTTCACTGAACCAGGGCTGATCCTTTGGCTCAAAAGGTAATGGTAGAGTGGGGGACATACCAGACCATGAGGTTACCAATTGTGTTGAAGTATGATTCTCCTGCTGCTGATGTTCAATGCCTGTCCCATTTAATACTGTGATAGTGCCACACAGCTCGTCGCAATGTATTATCATAATGAAGGTGTGACTTCGTCTCTAGAAGGACTGTCCGGTGGCCGCTCTTACCAATATTATAATGGACAGATGCATATGTGGCAGGCAGATTGGTGAGAATGAGGTCAAATATGTTTTTTCCCCTTGTTGGTTCTCCCACCACCTGCCCAGACCCAGTCTAGCAATGTCCTTTAGGACCCAACCAGTTTGATCAGTAGTGCTGCTACTGAGTCTCTTGGTGATGATGTAATAGCCCCTACCAACCTGGTTTACATTCTGAGCCCTTCTTGTACTCAGTGCTTCCTCCAAGTGTTGTCCAATGTGGAATAGCACAGAGCCATCAGCCGAAGGAGGATGGTATGAGGCAAACAGCAAGATTTCTTGCCCATGTTTGACCTGATGCCAGGAGCCTCTGTGTCCACAGCCAATATTGAGGACTCCCAAGCCAACTCCCTCCTGACTGTATACCATTGTACTGCCACCCCTGCTGAGCTGATGCTGCTGGTGGGATGGGACAGGACAAGACGTGGTGGCACAGTAGCACAGCGGTTAGCACTGCTGCCTCACAGTGCCATGGACTCGGGTTCGATTCTAACCTCAGGCGACTGATGATGTGGAGTCTGCACTTTCTCCCCCATGTCTGTATGGGTTTCTACCAGGGGCTCCAGTTTCCTCCCACAGGCTAAAGATGTGCAGGCTAGGTGGATTAGTCACGAGAAGTGCAGGTTATGGGGGTGGTGGGAGTTTGGAGGTGGATCTGGGTCGAATGGTCTTTGGAGGGTCAGTGCAAATGCGATGGGCTGAATGGCTCTAGGACATATTCAGGTGTGGTGATGGTGGCGTATGGGACATCGTCTGCAAGGTATGATTCTGTGAGTATGACCATGTCAGGCTGTTGCTTAACGAGTCCGTAAGACAACTCTCCTAATATGGTGCTAGCCCTCAGATGGTAGTTATACAGCTCTTTTTGTCATTGTTTTTTCCAGTACCTAGGTCAATGCCAGGTAGACAAACTGGTTTCATTTCTTTTTTGAGACATTGTAGCAATTGTTGCAACTGTGTGGTTTTCTAGGCAATTTCAGAGGGCAGTTGAGAGTCAACCACATTGCTGTGGGTCTCGAGTCACATATAGCAGTTTCCTTCCCTAAAGGACATTAGCGAACCAGGTGTGTTATTTCAACAACACTGATCATTAGGCTCTTAATTCAAGATATTTACTGAATTCAAGTTCCACAATTTTCCATGACAAGATTCAAACATGGGTGCCTAGAACTTTACATGAGTTTCTGGATTATTATTTGCAAGCTTCTAGGTTCTATGATCCTGAATCATTTTACCACCAAAAAAACCTGGTGATCTTCAACATAAAACTATACAATATAGCATTTTACAGAGACTAGGAGTTCACACTTGTGTAACATGCAATTATATGCAAGCATGCTTTGTAAGCACTTTAAAGCATGCACAACAGTAATGCTAGTTGCAATCATAGACTTGTCAAGACAGCATGCATTTTCAAATGGAAATAATATAAAAATACATAAATCACATCTCAAAATGCACAGAAACAGTTAAAAAGCACTTGGAACTCTTACATTTGTCCCCAGATTCAGTTGTATTCAAACTTAGTGTGTCTGTTGTGTTGTAGTGACTGAGGACAGATTCAAAATTTTGTAGGATTTACATTACAGAAGGGATATCAACTATAATGCTTCTGAAGACCCCCACCCATGTCATAAAAATTCCAGAGACCCTCTACAACTTAAGTATTTCTTCTGTATAAATATTTCCTTAACTCTGCCCTAAATACCATGCCACAGCTGCTACTTTCCCAAAACACAAAAAATACTGGTCTTCTACATCTATTCCATTCATTCTTACTCTCCAACCAGGCCTCAATCACTTGGATCCCTGCCTCAAAACCCCAACTCTCCACATTTGTTCCTCATACATCACCCAGTCTCAGCTCTCAGCATTTTCCCCCTACTTCAATACTTTTATAACTATTAAACTAATAAAAGAGAAAATCCAAAGACAATTGAAAATTTTGCAACAAAACGAATTGCTAGAGTAACTGAGCAAGTCTGGCAGCACCCGTGGAAAGAAAGTGGAATTACCTTTTTGAGTCTAGTGATCCTTCTTCAGAACTGGTACCAGGTAAGTAAAGGCGGGATATATGCTGGAGGTGGGGTTAGATGGTTGGGTGACACAGTGATAGGACAAGTGAGCAGATTGTTTAAGATCGAGAAAGAGGTGCAGAGAGAGATTGGGGGGGGGGTCTTGGTGGGGAAGGAGTGGTGGAGGGGGTGGAAGGGAGGTGCAGACAGAGATGCTGAGAGAGAGGTTCAGGGGTGGGGGGGGAGGAAGAGAGAGAGAGAGAGAGAGAGAGGTGCAAAGAGAAAGCGAGCGAGAGATGCAGAGAGAGAGCGAGGGGGGAGAGACAGAGGTGCAGAGACAGAGGAGGGAGACGCAGAGAGACGGAGGGAGGTGCAGAGACAGAGGTGGGCAGAGGGAGAGACAATGAAGTGGAGGGGAGAGAGGGAGAGAAGTGGAGGGGAGAGGGGGAGAGAGAAAGAGGTGGGGGGGGGGGGAGAGAGAGAGAGACAGAGAGAGAGATGGGGAGGGTAGTAGAGACCGAGAGGGAGGGAGAGACAGAAGTTGTGGGGGAGAGAGCCACAGCAATAGTGACAGTCACAGTTAGGGAGACAAAGGGTGCAGCTTGCAGAACTCAATATTCAGTCCAATAATTTTAGAACCGCAACACCTTCTTTGATGTCCTTTACCCACCCCCAAACCCCAGGCCCTATCATGACATGGGCTGCTTTCAGCACATCCAACCAATTTTTTTCCTGCTTCTGGTCCTACTAATCAGCTTTGCTGCTCCTCCAGCATACTGTCATCTATCCCTTTGTCTGCCTAACTGTTGTTCTCTCTCTCGCCTCCATATCTGCCAGTCCACTCACCATCACCGTCCCCCAGACCCCATGTCTTCAACATACATACTACCTTTGCTTAGCTTCTATCAGTTTGAAGAAGGTCACTAACTCTGCGTTCCCTCCACAGCTGCTAGACCTGCCGAGTTTCTCTAGAAATTTTTTTTTTTTTGTTTCAGATTTCCAGTATCTGCAGTCTTTTGTTTCACTTTAGAGGCTTGTCTTTCTTTTCTACCAAATGCTAATAGTGGTTATTATGTCAATGTGTTATTTTAGGAAACTCCTAGAAAATCGTGCATGGTTGAATTTCCAGCTGGGGCCAACACAGTCTGAACAATCAGTTCTACTAGTGACTCTCCCCTTTGCAAATCAAAAGTACTACCACAATATATTTGCATACAGGAGAAGAACGTATGAGGTTAGCCACCATAGAGCAGCCATCACCCTTGAAACTGTATTATACTGTGACTAAACACTTCCAAGACAGGCCAGAAAAGTGGAGGACAACGTCAAACAGTGCTGAACTTGCAGTGTTACTGGTCATAACAGTTCCCTGGTGTTGAAATATTCTGCTTTTTCCCTTCCATTGATTGAAGCTCAACCTTTGACCCTAGTTACTTGTCCCTTGCGGGTGGTGCCTGTTGTTCCATCTTCACTGACAATCATAACAAAAATGGAGCAACAATGTCCGAAGTTAAAATGAAACTGATGTACACATAGACACAGAACCCTGCTGACTAATTTCAATGATTAGGGATACTTGAACGGAATGAGCTGCAGTTGCTGCTGGCAACATACAGCAGTGAGGACACAGGGAGGGAGGGGTGAAAGTACAAGAGCAGTTGTCCCAATTTATGCAGAGCAGTGAGGAAACAACCATTTTGACAGAAGGGCAAATGTGGGGAAGGACAAATTCTCAGGTAAAAATCTCAAAAACAAAAATGTTAGTTCTACATATTTGGGAAACATTTCTAACCTGTCCATCAAAGATACTTAAGCTGAAGCCTGGAGTGGAAGATTTTCTTCGCGTGTAATATTGCACGAATCTTTGTCTAACTCTCCAATAATAGCAATCTCTTTTTAAAAAAATTACCTTGAATTAAAACAAAATGGAATTTACAGAATTTGATCTAGTTTTATCCTTTCACTTAGAATAACATTAGAATGCTGATTTGAATGTGCAGAAATGGTTACTTGCTAAGAATATTTCATATAGGTTCTCTAGGAAATCTTAAAAAAGGTTTCAAGTACTCTGACATTCTACTCATAATGGGCATTGAATGTAACATAACATTGTTCTAAATAAATGTCCATTGACTTTGGAATGGACACAGAATCCCTCCAGTGCGGAACGAGGCCATTTAGCCCATTGAATCTGCAGTGACTTTCTGATAAGCATCCCTCCCAGACCAGACAACTATCCTATTCCCCTACCCCACATTTACCCTGGCTAATTCAGATACCCTGCACACCCCTAGTCACTACGAATAATTTAGCATGGCCAGTCTACCTAACCTGCACATCTTTTGACTTGGGAGGAAACCGGAACATCTGGCAGAAACCCACACACACACAGGAGAACGTGTAAACTCCATTCAGACAGTCATGCAAGGCTGGAATTGAAAACGGGTCCCTGGTGCTGTGAGGCAGCTATACTAACCACTGAGCCACCAAGCCACCCCTATAGTCAGTTTATAATATCATTAGGCCATCACCTCCCCATGTCAGAGAATATGTTAAAAAATACTTGATAAACATGTTTGCCTTCACGATCTGCCCATGACCCATGTTATCAATGACAGCTGACAAAGCATGTCAGAGATACAAACCTAACCAGTAAAGTCTAGAGACAGCCAAATGTAGAATGTCAATGTCAAAACATTGGCTTTTTTAAAATTAAAATTGCAGGCAGCTTGTACCAACGTAATAGGAGTAGACTTCTCCTGAACCTGTTCTGCCATTCTAGACCATGGTCAATCACCCAACTTTAGTACCATTTTTCCATGCTCTCCCTATATCCTCTGATGTCAATATTACTTACAAATCCTTGATCTCAGAGTAGAACATACTCAACAACTGAGCTGCCACAGACCTTCAGGATAGAGAATTCCAAAGATTCACTAGACTCAGACCGAAGAAATTCCTCCGCATCTTAGTTCTAAATAGCTCGCCCTTTATTCTAAGTCTACGCCCTGGTTCTAGAACCCCTCAGCCATGGGAAATATCTTTTTCAATTTCTATCATATCTGGGCATTTAACAATTTTTGTAGGAATAAAAATTATTACACAATCTCACAACATCAGTAACTTACTGAAGTACTATATTAAGTTGTACATAGAAACCAGCCAAAATGACTTTACTTGTTTTCAAACTAATAATACCATTGCCACACAGGGATAAAATGGAAATCTAACACTCAATTAACAGGTTAACTTGCTATTACTTAATAACAAGTTACCATTCCAGATGTGTGATGCCAGACATGAATTCAAGGATTCAAATGAATAACAACTTTGTATTTCCAAAGCATCATTAAAACTAAACAAAATCATTCACAGGCCCGTAATCAGGGGCCAGTAATCAATCATATTAACGATGGAGGAATGAGACATGATTCAAACTGGTTGAGATCAGATTTATGGAGGGTCCGAAATGAGAAACAGCCTACAGACTGCAAGTCTAGGTGAATCTGAAGTTAATAAAAATCAAGGATTCACATTTCAGATGCAAACATACTGAGGCAAGGCTGGAAATGAATAATGGAGAGGATATAGTGTTGTAAGCTCAGTTTATGGTCAGTTAAGACACTGAAGTTGCAAACAGTCTGGTTCAGCACAGTACAACAGCCAGGGACAGAAATGAAATTGGTGGCAAAGGAACAGACTTGCAACCAAAGACAACAGCTTCATTTTTTCTAATTTTGATTTGGTGTACATTGCAGCTATTCCAGAACTAGATACTGGAGGCACAGTTTAATAACACAAAGACTTGAGTAGGAAAGAGGTGTAAAGTAAAATTTGGTATTGTCAGCATACATGTGGAATCTGATGAAGTTTTCATTTGTTTCATTAAAGTAAAACATTAGAGTAGAAATAGGAGGGTTTAAAAATATTTCTGGAGTTCCTCAAGGTTGTAAATGTAAAAAGGTTTTCTACTTTTCCACAAATAATGATTATTGATTGTTTCCATTTTTTTTGTAATTAGATTATTTTTAATCATGTTTTAAGATTTAATTTTTAATGATCAAAGAATATCACAATGCAACTGAATTCTGACGAGTTACATCATTACTGAATAGTGCAGTACGAGTACCATTAGGCCTAAATTAAGTGACAATCATAAGAAAGACTACACAAACAAGCAAAGCAATAGAGATTCTTTTTAAATTAAGTATTATAGGAAAGTAAGTGCCATTAGATTAAGCACCTCTTTGAGAATGCTGAATAATTAAAATAGTCTTGTTTCATCCTTTGTTCCAAATAATATGCTGCAACAAACATCTATTCTTCATACAACTGTAATTAGCTGCTATATAATAAAGCCACAAATGCAATGGAGCAGGTAAATTTCTATCTTTGCTACTGGATTCAATTCATTTGTCATACCTCAAATTGTGGCCAGTTCATGGGCATTCCTGGACCATGTGCACATCTGAACCATTTAAGATCTTCCTTGGCATCTGCTGACTTAACAGACTGTTCCAGCTCTTCATATATAGTGTTATAACTTTGAAAATGAAAGAAAAAGCTTAAATGCATCTGAAGAATGGATGCCCATTGAGTTTACACAATTATTAAAAATAAAATATTGTGTTATTTTAGCCATATGCATCCAAAACTACTGCTATATTTGTGTGAATTTTGACTCCCCATCCATGGGCATCCCCTATCCCCATCCTACATACACACAGTATGGTTCTGAGAGGACATAAATCAAAATGTATTTGTGAAAGCTACTTTTGTAACAGAATACTGAAGAATTAGCAAACATTTTTTCATCAAGTGTGTCCAAGAAAGTTTCCTAAATCAATATGTAGAGAGCCCTACTCGAAAGGGTACAAAACTGGACCTCCTCTTAGGAATCAAGGTCGGGCAAGTGACTGAAGTGGCAGATAGAGAGCACTTTGGGTCCAGTGACCATAACTCTCTTAGTTTTAACATAGTTATGGAAAAAGATAGGACAGGTTCTCAGGTTAAGGTGTTGAACTGGAGCAGGGCCAATGTTGGGGCCATTAGGCAGGATCTAGCAGAGGTCGATTGGGTGAATCTGTTTAAAGGAAAAGGAACGACTGGCCAATGGAAGGCCTTTAAAAGTGTGGTATCAAGAATGGTACATATACGCAATCATACAGTAATACAGCATGGAAACTGGCCCTTCAGCCCAAACTGGTCCATGCTGACCATGGTGCCCCTCAGCTAGTTCCAGCCACCTGTATTTGGTCCATTTCACTCTAAACTCTTCCCATCTATGTACTTAGCCAAATGTTTTTAAAATGTTGCTATTGTACCTGCCTCAACCACTTTCTGTGGCAGCCTATTCCATATACACACGATTCTCTGCGTGAAGAAGTTGCCCCTCGGGTCCTTCTTAAATCTTTCCCGTTTCAGCTCAAACCTATGCCCTCTAGTTTTCAATTCCCCATCCCTGGGGAAAAAAAGACTATATGTATTCATCCTATCCATGCCGCTCATGATTTAATACATCTCAATAAGGTCACCCCTCATTATCCTGCGTTCTAAGGAATAATACAGTCCTATCCTGCTAACCTCTCCCTGCAACTCAGCCCTATTACTGCTGGCAACATCCTCGTAAATCTTCTTTGCACTCTTTCCAGTTCAACTTTGTCTTTCCTATAACAGGGTGACCAAAACTATATACAGTACTCCAAATGTGGCCTCACCAATGACTCATACAGCTGTAACATAACGTCCCAACTCCTTTACTCAATGCCTCGACCAATGAAGGCCAGCATGCTAAATGTCTTCTTCACCACCCTGTCCACCTTTGACACTTTCAACGAGATGTGGAAATGTGGAGATTTAGATGTGGAAGTTTTAGGGAGGGTGCAGAGGAAATTTACCAGGATGCTGCCTGGACTGGAGGGCAGGTCTTATGAGGAAAGGTTGAGGGGGCTAGGGCTTTTTTCATTGGAGCAAAGACGGACAAGACGTGATTTGATAGAGGTGTACAAGATGATGAGAGGCATAGAAGGAGTGGATAGTCAGAGAATTAATGACTATTATGAGGGGCATAATTTTAAGATGATTGGAAGAAGGTATAGGGGAGATGTCAGAGGTAGGTTCTTTTCACAGAGAGTGGAGGGCATGTGGAATGCTCTGCCGGCAGTGATAGTGGAGTCAGATACTTTAGAGATTTTTAAGCAACTCTTGGATAGGCACACGGCGGACAGTAAAATGTAGGGTATGCAGGGTAGATTGATCGTAGTAGGATGATAGGTCAGCACAACATCGTGGGCTGAAGGACTTGTACTGTGCTGTACTGTTCTACGTTCTATGAACTATGTACTTGTATTCCTAGGTCTCTCTGTTCCAGAACATTCCTACCTTGGTTTGACTTTTCAAAGTGCAAGACCTCACACTTATTATATTGAATTGCATTTGCCAATTCTCAGCCCATTTCCTTATCTGATCAAGATCGCTCTGTAATTTTTAATAACGTTCCTCGCTATCAGCGATACCTCCTAATTTTGCATCACCCGCAAACTTACTAATCATGCCTTGTACATTCACATCCAGTTCATTTATGTAAATAACAAATAACAAATATGGAATGGGCTGCCAGAGAAAGTGGTAGAGGCAGGTAAACTAGCAACATTTAAAAAACCGTTAGATAGGTGGCTCAGTGGGTAGCACTGCTGCCTCACAGCGCCAGGATCCCGGGTTCAATTACACCCTCAGGTGACTGTCTGTGCACGTTCTCCCTGTGTCTGCATGGGTTTCCTCACACAGTCCAAAGATGTGCATGCTAGGTGGATTGGCCAGGCTAAATTGACCATAGTGTTCAGGGCATGTGTAGATTGGGTGAGTTATAGGGGGACAGGTCTGGATGGGATGGTCTGAGGGTCGGTGTGGACTTGTTGGGCCAAAGGGGCTGATTCCACACTGTAGGGATTCTATGATTCTATGGGAAGGGAAGGGAAGGGTTAAGAGAGATATGGACCAAATGCAGGCAATTGGAATTAGCTGAGTGGATACCATGGTCAGCATGGATCAGTTTGGGCCAAAGGGCCTGTTTCCATGCTGTATTACTCTATGACTCTAATGCAAGCTGTGGTCAATTTCAAAACACACCTACAGACAAGACTAATGTAGTAAGAAAGTAGATTCTTTCAGATGTTAGGAACCAGACTAAGAAGTATGACCACAAATATAATAATCTCAGGAGTACTAGTACAGTCAATACTAGACAGTGCAGAAACAATTAGTCTAGAGAGGCAAATATAAGTATACTTTTAGTAGTCCATTATTTTGGCTGACACCCCAGTTCAATTGTGAGTTACCACTGCACTGTCAAATGTATCCAAGTACTTATCTGTACACTCAAGGTGGAAATGAAAGAACTTATCTGAAGACAAACAGGACAAGTAATAGTTGGGTTACTTAGCAACCCAACTATCAGAGTTACAAAAAAATTGTTTCATTTGTCACTTATCGAATTGTTTGTTGGATCTGGTAATAAAGAAGATTTCCTTACACTGCTGTGATTATTCTTAAAAAGAGAATTTCATTGGCTCCACAGTGTTCTGGGACATCTTGAGGTTGTGGAAGACACTAAATATATGAATGAAAATGTTTCTTCTGTATGTTTTAGAAGTCACTTAAAATGCCGAACACAAGTTTAATTTGGAGTTACTATAAATAGTATAACTATGTAGTGGTTAAATTCCACATACTTCACATATTACTTATTACACCATATTACATTACTGTACTTTACCTGGTCGTAGAAAGGTCAAGATGTTGCTTCACTTCCAAAAGAACCTCTTGAAAAAAATCTAGTCGTTTGTTTTCAAACTGCTGACACTGTTCAAAAACTTGTTCCATGTTTTCAATATATTGTGGTGTGGACTTGTTCAATTCATCTAGATTTTTCTCATACTTTTCCCTTGTCTAGAATGCAAAACAACTTTTTTTGTTAAATCCACAGTAGCGAATGCAGCATACTTCAATTAGTATGATCCATGAAGTACAAGAGCAGGACTAAACGTAACGGCTAGCCTGCAATATTCTAATATGCAATCTCTATTTCAACTGTAAGAAACATAACACTGTCTTAAAACTGTGTTTGTGTACAGCATTTAACAGCATGATGAAAAAGAATAGATGATGATCTTCATTATTACCTAAATAGAACCATGCAATCTTGCGTATGGAAACAAAACATCATGTTTCCAAAAATCTGAAATAAAAACAAGTTCTGGAGAAATTCAGCAAGTCTGTTGAGATAGAAATGGAGTTCAGTTCAAGACTGATAACTTTTCTTTGGAAATGATCCTATAGCTCTCTTTCAGAGGCATTCTTGCCAGTGTTATTACAGGCAGGTATAATTGTAACCGCGTTGATTCATAAGGCCAAAATTAGATTTTTTTAGCTGTCTGATGCAAGACACGGTAAATGTGCTGAAACACTTATTACTGTGTCCTAACCTAAGATGAGTCTCTTCTGCTTCACAGGGGACAATTCCACAGATAGCGATGGAGAGATCTGGGTCAGGTTGATGCTTGACTTGTTTGTGGAACAGTTCATCTAATTTGGTCACCTGCATTATTATATTATTATGCTATTAAGGAGGACTCTGAAGAATCAACTAGGCTGGAACTGTCTGTAGCTAATGCTTATCTAACATCTGGATCACATTAAGTGACTGATAGTTTCATTACAATAGTGTCTTACAGTGATTTTTATTAATGGAATGGCTTGCAGATTCCCTCAAAGTCAGCTATACATTATGAATCTGCAGTCAGAGTTGTACAGCAGAGAAACAGACCCTTCGGCCTAACTTGTCCATGCCAACCTGATAGCCTAAAAATTAAACTATAGACCTATTAGTGATGACCATTTTCCTTTTCTAAAGGAAAATAATAAATGAGGTGGGTTCAGAAAACAACTTTTCTTACTGCTAGCCAATAAATTATCAAAATTATTGAAATCAATTTCACACCATATGAATTAATGCCTGTGTAAAAAAATGTTCAAATTGCAGCAAGAGAATGCTAGTGTCTTCTTGCACTCTTATGTGCACTATGTTACAAAGGACCCATTGCCCAAATATCAATTAAGGGGATTTTGCAGAGTCAACTGGATTGGAAGTGTATGACTGAGCTTCCTGACACAATGTTGATCCTGATTCAACACTGATCACAAACTATTTAAACAATTTGGATGTGAGGACCAATTGTAATATTTCCAAATTTGCTATTGACAAATCCTGGTAGGAACACAGGAGTAAGTGTGGTCAAAAACAAGAGTATGAAAATCAGTGCTTGAAAACAATAAAGGTCTAAAAGTATTTTGTGATGAGGAACAATGAAATTATAACACTTTCATGATCTAAAATGAATAGAAATGCTTGCAGGCCATTTCAAATAGATCAAATTATTAGACTTTGAGTAGGTAGCAACATTAATTTAACCTAGGTGTTTGTTCTACTACTGTCAAGATTGTGGGCCAATGTATCTGCATCAAATCGCCAAAGTGAATACTGCATTTCAAATGATCAAATGCAAAGTGGCAATAATGTAGCTTAGTTACATTCAGTATATGAACAGTCACTTGGTGAAACAGAATTTGAGCATCACTGAAAGAGAGATATGCTGTTGAATCTTTTCATCTTGTAACCTCAGGATAGATGCAAGACTGCCACATTTCAAAGGGAACCATAATTTATACTGAATGTGAAACGGGGTGTTGATTGGTTAGCACATGGACTCAGTTTGGTTGAGGCATGGATTTCACCAGGAAACATTGTTTAAATGGATAGGCACAATGCCTGGGCAGATTTATTTTGTCTACAGAGAACAATGTCCTGCAGGTGAATACATGTAGCTTCTAGCAAGGCTAGGTAAGTCATATTGCAAGCCAGACTACTCATCTTAAATCAGTTGTGAATAGTCTAATCTTGAAACACATGGGATTATATAGCACGTGTTGACCCCCAATTACCACAAGATCTAATGTTCAGAGATTTACATGTACAGAATGATTGAGTACGGCCAGTACTTCGATTATTATGAACAGCTAATGGGAGACGACTGCAAGATGGAAATCTTTGACACCATGTGCAATATTATGAAGTATGTAATTAAAGTTTGTGTATTATAAGTTGTTGTAGAATTCGCTTCCTTAGAAAACAGAGGTGACTGACTCACTGATTATTTTTCCCCCAAGGATGAATTAGAGAAGATTTTTGATAGATGAAGGAGTCTAGGGTTATGTTGTGTCAAATAAGAAGGTGGATTTGAAACCACAAGCAAATCAGCCACAATCTTATCAAATGGTGGAGTAAGCTTCAGGGGTTAAAGTTGCCTACTCTGCTCCTATATCAAGATATCATAACACATCATACAAATACTTAGTAAAAATATTATTTTATATACTCTTAAGACTTAATCTCTCTCTCCACTTTCCCTGATTAGGAAAGATCCTCCACAACGTTCTGATCAGACACTCTTCTCTCATTTGTGAAGAAGTTGTGTGAAGTAATCGTGAACTGGAAGGCAGGAAGCTAGAATTTGTTTGTAAAAAATGATGTGGGAAAAAGAGAATGTGGTTCCTTTAAGAGATAAAGTGCTTTTCTAAGCTTAGAGATTTATACAGGGAGAGAAAATGTCTCTGTATGTAGCTGAAGATGTACAGCCAGTTGTAAAATTGAAACGCGTAGGTAGTGAAGGAAATCTTAACCCATGATGGATTACCCAGGGAAATTCAATCAGACCAAGGGTCCTATTTTACTGCCATACTATTTAGAGGTGGTCATGGATAGTTTAGGCATCCAACACTTTAAATCAAGTGCATACCATCCAGGGAGCACTGGAAAGATGGCATCAGACCCTAAAGAGCATGCTGAGGGCTTATTGCCAGGATTACCCAAATGATTGGGTTAAAGGTAATCCCATTTATATTGTTTGCCTTTAGAGATACCCCAAATGAATTGACTCAGTTTACACCATTTGAATTGCTAATCAGACATGAAGTAAGACTGCCTTTAAAATTAATCAAGGGAAAGTTGGTAGGTCTGAATTCACAGTTGGATTAAGTATCTGAGGCGAGAGAAAGATGAAACAGAGTAGGTGAATTAGTGAGACAACAACTGACGGTGGCACAGCATCTAATGAAGCAAGAAGCAGATAAGAAATCTAAAATGTGTACATTTGCCCATGAGGATAAAGTATTGGTGCTGTTACCAGTGGTAGGAGATCCCTTCAAAGCAAGGTTTAGTAGTCCTTATCAGATCAAGAAGAAGTTGAGTCAGGAGAACTATCTGGTAAAGATACCAAATAGGCAAAAACTTTATAGGATATATGATGCGAATATAGGGAAAGGGAACAGGAGAAACAGGTATTAGTTACTGCCCCTCAGAGTGAGGAATCAAATCCAGGCGAGTTGTGGCAGGATTGACTAATTGTGCCATCTATATTGATGACTTAGTGATCTTTAGCTATTCATGGAAAGATCAAATGGTGCAATTTTTGGGACTGAGCAGATTTCACCGGAACTTTGTAGCAGACTTTAGTTGCCTGGTGACACTGCTGCTGGATTTGCTGAAAAAGAATGCAAAATTTCGGTGAACAGAATAATGCTCGGAGGTGTTTGAGAATTGAAAAGCTGTGTTAACCACCACACTGGTTTTAGCACCAGAAATTTCTTCAAAACCTTTAAGGTCGCTGTTGACACCAGTGATGTAGGGGTTGGAACTATATTGATGCAGAAGGATGATAGTGGAATTGAAAGGCCAACTGGTTATTTTTCAAAGAAACTCAATATCCACCTGAGAAAATACTTTACATTGAAAAAGAGTTGTTGAGTTTGGTACTGGCCTTACAACATTTTCATGTTTATGTTACAAACAATGTTTCAGAGACAGCTGTGTATACAGACCACAACCCTCTCACCTCTTTAGAAAGATTTAAGGACAAGAATACAAGACTATTTCATTGGAGTCTTATGTTACAGGCTTTTAATTTACAGATTGTACATGTTGCGGGTTGTAAAAATGTTATTGCAGATGCATTATCGCAGGTTTAAAATAAAATCTGTACACGAGATACAACCGATACGGTCCAATGTTATATATGTATGCAGAATTAGTATGAAACGTATAACTTTAGATTACTGAGCTATGTATCTCGTGCTAATGGTGTTTAGATTAAAAAAAAAAGCCATCTTTTCATAATGATGATTCAATTTTTCTTGGCGGGAGGTCTTATGAAGTTGTATAGAGTAACAGTGAATTGGAAGGCAGGAAGCTAGAATTTTTGTAAGAAGATGATATGGGAAAGGAACGTGTGGCCCTTTTTTAGAGGTAAAATGCATTTCTATGCTTAGATATTTATACAGGGGGATAAAATGTGTCTGTATGTAGTTGAAGATTTACAGCCAGTTCTAAAATTGAAACATGTATCAATTGGCTGTGTGATTGGAAACTTTAGGCTTGTTTTGATGTTTTGACAATTGGCTGGTATCAGCCAATTATTTTAAACCAAGCACCTAGTGATTGAAAGCCAAATGAATTTAAATCTGAAGGTTTTGATAACCTCAGACCAATAGTATTGTAAGAAAATTGATTGGTCATCCAAAGTATATAAGGAGAGGGTTTTTCAAAATCTGTGTGAGCGTGAAACACCATCTGAGAAATAAGCATCTCGGTCTCACAAGGAATCGCTAAGCTCTCTAAGAAAGTACCATCTATCCATAAAAGGTACCACAGCATTTCTAGCACTTGAGTCCTCATTGAAGAATTCACACAGAAACATCCCTGACAGCAGGATCAGCAGAAAAAAGGCATTTATGGGCTAGAGAGAGAATGGAGAAGGCACAGCATTCCTGAAGACACATTCTGTGTGGACTTTGAGACCCTAAGTTTTTTTTTGTTCTTATTACTTGGATTATACAAGTGGGACTTGTGTTTATTGGAACCGCATACCAGCAGAATTTTGTTCAGTTAGGGAATAGTTAGGAGTTGGGGGGAATTGATTGGTTTGTTAGTAGTTCTCTAATTTGCTCACTGTTAGGGTTAAATAAATAAACTGTCACTTGTTGCCCGTAAAGTGAATATCTGGGATTTTCTTTCATTTAACCTCCTCTTCTCTGTAAAACATTACAAACCACACTTTTTTCCTTCCTTTCTTCATTCAGGGAACGTGGGCATTGCTGGACAGGCCAGCATTTATTATGATTTATTAAGTGCCATTATGAATATGGCTACAGTCCATTTGGTATAGGCACACCAAGAAAGCCAACAGGGAGGGAGTTCCAGGATTTTGATCTAGGGACGGTATACCTCCAACTCAGCTTGTTGAGTGGCTTGGAGATGAAATTACAGATTGTGGTGTCCCAACTACCTGCTTCCTTGTCTTTCTAGAAGGTAGTGGTTGTGGGTTGAAGGTGTAGTTAAATAAGATGGTATAAACTGCTGCTGTATCTTGGTGATAGAGAAAATGAATGACTGTGGTGCCAATCAAACGTGCTTTGTTCTGGATGGCTGTTCAGCTTCTTGAGTGGTGTTGGATCTGCATGTATCCATGAAAATGGGAAGAATTACATCACACTCCTCACTTCTGATATGTAGCTGACATGGCCGACCTTCAACAACCACATCCATCTTCCTTACTAAGTATGGCTCCAACAGCTCCCCCTCACCAATTCCCTTTGAATCGAGTTTTGCTACGGCTCCTTTATGCCACATTCAGTCACATGTGGTCTTGATGTCAAGGGCAGTCACTCTCAACCCAGTTTTGGAATTCAGCTTTTTAATCCATGTTTGAACCAAGGTTCTAATAATAGTAGCAGCCAAGTGGCCCTGGTGAAATCAAACTCAGCAATCAGTAAGCAGGTTATTGCTAAACAAGTGCTATGTGACAACACTTAACAGCTCTTTACATCACTTTACTGACAATCAAGAGTAGACTCATGAGCAATAACTCGCTGGGTCGGATTTGTCCTACTGTGTGTGTATAGGACATGCCGGCCTATTATCCACATTGTTGGGTGGATGATAATTTGGCTGAAGGTGTGGAAGTATAGTAACCCAAGTTTTCAGTGCTATTGCCAGACTGTAGTCAGGGCCATAGCATTTGAAGTATCCAGTGCCTTCAGCCGTTTGTTTATATCATGTGGAGTGAATCAAATTGGCTGAAAACCAGAAGTCCTGGAGAAACTCAGCAGATCTAATCTGTGGAGAGAGGAAAACAGAGTTATAGTTTTGAGTCTGACATGATTCTTTTGAAAATGGACACTTGTCATGCTGGGGTCCTACTCAGCACTTATGGCTGAAGATTGTTGCAAATGCTTCAGCCTTATAGTTTGCACTTGGCTATCCAGTCATTGACAATAAAGATATTTGTGGAGCCTCCTCCTCTTCCAGTGAGTTGTTCAATTAACAATCATCATTCACAACTGGGCAGAGCTTAGAGCTCCTCAACTGGTTGTGGAATTGCTCATCCCCATCTATCACTTGCTACTTATACTGTTGGGCATACAAGTAGTCTTGTCTTGTAGCTTCATCAGGTTGGCAACTCAATTTTAGGGACACCTGGTGCTACTCCTGGCTCAAAGGTAAAGGTAGAGAGGGGATATGCTGAGCTATGAAGTTGCAAATTGTGGTGATGACCTCCTGCTGATGGCCCACAGAACCTCAGGCATACCCACTCTTAAGTTGGCATCTGTTTGAAATCTATCCAATTTAGCACAGTTGTAGTACTATAACACGTAATGGACAATATTCTCAAGATGAAGATGGGACTTCATCTCTAAAGACTATGCAAGGGATAAATGAATCTTTGGCAGGCAGATTGGAGGGATGAGGTCAAGTTTTAGTTCCCTCACGATGTGCCACAGGCTCAGACTAGCAACTGTGTTCTTCAGGAGTCAATGAGTACAGTTAGTGGTGCATCTGAGCCACTCTTGGTGATATTCACCGAAGTCCCTCACACTGAATACATTTATTGTCTTTGCTACCCTCAGTGTGTTCTTTCCAAGTGGTGCTGAACATGAAAGAGTGGCTAAGGTGTGGGTGTAATGTGGTATTCAGCATAAGGTTTCCTTGACTGGGTTTCACTCGAGGCCAACAGACTTCAAGAGGTCCAGGGTCAATGCTGAGGACTCAAAGTTAATCACTCCTGCCTGTATACCATTGTGCCATTGCCACCTCTGCCGGGTCTATCCAGCTTATGGAATTGGTTATATCCAGGGATGGTGTTACACACACCATTGTCTGTAAGGTCTGATTCTAAGAGCATGATAATATGTCAGGCTGACTAACCTGTGGGGCAGCGTTCCCAATTTTGGCATAAAAGCCCACATATCGGTAAGTAGAACTTGCAGGTTGACTGGGCTGAGTTTCCCATCACCTAGATCGAAGTAAAATGTCCACTTGGTTTCATTCCTTTCAGAAATTTTTACTGACTTTGTAACAACTTATTAGGCTATTTCCAATCAAGGGTCAACCACATTTTAATTCAATTAAAAAAAAACTTGGAATTAAAAGTCTGATGATGACCATCAAACTATTGTCAACTTTTGTAAAAACCCATTTGGTTCATTAATATGGGTCTGG
Source organism: Ginglymostoma cirratum (assembly GCA_024137785.1). Lineage (NCBI taxonomy): Eukaryota > Metazoa > Chordata > Chondrichthyes > Orectolobiformes > Ginglymostomatidae > Ginglymostoma > Ginglymostoma cirratum. The sequence goes on from JAHRHZ010000021.1 coordinate 34,729,442, forward strand.
AATCACATACAAGCTAGGCCAGGTAAAAACAGTAGATCTAAGAACCAAATGATGTAACATATTTGTGTAAGTATGGTGGACTGTTACTTTAAGAGTCTGATCATGATGTAACAATGATGTAATTGGTCATTTTGTAGGGATAAACAGAGTCTCTCTAACTTTGCTTCAACCTCTGGTTGTATAAAGTACTGGTCTAGAGTTGCGACATTGGCTCAGTGGGTAGCTCTGTTGCCTTGCTGAGCCAGGGACCTGGGTTCGATTCTAGACTCAGGCAATTGTCTGTGTGGGTTTGCACCAGATGCTCTGGTTTCCTCCTACAGTCCAAAGATGTGAAAGATAGGCGGATTGGCCTTGCTAAATTGTCCGTAGCGACTAGGGATGTGCATATCAGAAGCAGTTGAGTCACATTATGCTACAATTCTCAAGAACTGTTGTATCACTTTTAACGTTCAGTTATGTGGACAGTATGAAGATTTGTCTTTGTATGTTACCAATGGAAATTTTGCAGCTTTGCTGAAAAGAAAGTGATTGGAGAAAATCAAACTCAACTAGGCTGAAATAAAGCACTTGTCAGATTCT
>JAHRHZ010000021.1:34730030-34807472 GCA_024137785.1 Ginglymostoma cirratum
TTTTTTTTAAAAACAACAATTGATAATATTTTCGTTCCAGATTTTGTTTGTATTGAATTCAAAATCTGCTGTATGGGGATTCTAAGCATTCAGAGCAATACCTGAGTCTGCAGTGAAAATGCCATTATGCTTCCACCACCTTCTCAAACCTCTTGAGCCCTGATTACTCTAAAGACCTTCTTGTAAATCCCAGATCTACCCTATCACTCAGCAACACTTCTTCTCAAACCCTTACCTCACTGAACGTCTGAACCCTGGGTTCCAGTGCTCCACCAGCCATGACACAGGTTTGAGTACTGCTAGTCCAACCTGCACAGCTCCGCTATTCTCCATAAATTCACAAAGAACAACCTAGGGCTATGCAGTCTCAGTTGTATTCCCCTACCTGCCGAATGCTGCAAAGAAGAATCGGGCTCAAGTGCTCGCCATTATTGGCCAAGACCCCTGGTGGGATAATGAGCAATTCCCGAGATTGCTACCTACTTCATTACTGGCAAGGATTTTCCAGACTGTGAGAGTTTCTCCTTGCATAGCCAAAGGGAATGGAAGTCAGAAAAAAAATTAAATGGGCAGAATTTCATTATCCAAAAGTTGCAGTGCTGCCAAAATGGTAGAAAGTTTCAATCACTGATGACTCAATCCTGAAAGAATATTATTGCTGCTTTGCAGTCAGAGTAAATTGTCACTTGAGTACACCTTAAATTTCAAAATATATATTATCCTGCAATATCGTATACCCATCCATGACATATCAGCATAATATAGGAAACGGAAGAGGCTGCACATTCTATTGTGTTATCCATTTTGTCATCATGGGATTGTTTCAGAACATGTACTACCTTTTGAACATCCTGCTTAGACTTTTCTACTTTATCCTGCACTTTCTTCAGTTGTTCCGGATTTGCAGTTGAATCAGCCTTGCAGTTTGATTCTCTGGATATTGCTATTTTCTCTTCTTTACAAGCTACATGATAGGCCTTCTTGGCAGCTTCCACCTCAAAAAGCAGAACAAAAAGAAGTTGTTTCATTAATAACTAATTAAACATTAAAAAAAAGCAAATTACAAGGTATGGCTCCTCAATTACCAAATGTAAATAGATGAACCATAAAAAGATGCATTTGGCAAACATCAGTTCATAAATTGTAGCACTGATCAAATTATGTATGACAATGAATAAAACTACGGCAACCACTTTTTATATATTATATGTTTTAAGGAATTCTCAAATGGTTTTCTTTTACAAGCTACAATGAGAATTATATTGAAAACACAGCACAGAAAATCAAACTCAACTAGGCTGAAATAAAGCACTTGTCAGATTCTGAGATTGATCTATCATTATTTCTAAAGCAGCACATCATTGTTTTCGATGAGGATCTGGGAAGAATGAAAAAGATACCTGTCAAACTGAAAATCAAGGATGAGAATCAAGCAAAATGTTGCAAGGCTAGGTGACTGCGTTATGCAATCAGACCAAAGGTTGAAGCAAGGTTAGACAGCCTGTTTATCTCTCCAAATGACCAATGACATCATTACAGTACATGATTGGTCTCAAAGTGAAAGTCTACCATATTTACAGAAACACAACTAATTTTTTTTTAAAAACAACAATTGATAATATTTTCGTTCCAGATTTTGTTTGTATTGAATTCAAAATCTGCTGTATGGGGATTCTAAGCATTCAGAGCAATACCTGAGTCTGCAGTGAAAATGCCATTATGCTTCCACCACCTTCTCAAACCTCTTGAGCCCTGATTACTCCAAAGACCTTCTTGTAAATCCCAGATCTACCCTATCACTCAGCAACACTTCTTCTCAAACCCTTACCTCACTGAACGTCTGAACCCTGGGTTCCAGTGCTCCACCAGCCATGACACAGGTTTGAGTACTGCTAGTCCAACCTGCACAGCTCCGCTATTCTCCATAAATTCACAAAGAACAACCTAGGGCTATGCAGTCCCAGTTGTATTCCCCTACCTGCCGAATGCTGCAAAGAAGAATCGGGCTCAAGTGCTTGCCGTTATTGGCCAAGACCCCTGGTGGGATAATGAGCAATCTTCCAATCTAATTACTTCATCTCACCCTATTTTGATTTGTGAAACATTCCCTTTTAAGGAATTTTTCCCCTCCATTTTAGGGTGCATTCATACGATAAGCTCTAGTATTGGTGCAGTGTGGTTTCACTTTGTACAGAAACTGCATTTAAAGCTTAATTTAAGTCAACACCAAATCTGACATTGGAGGTGCACACAAGTCCTGTTGTTCGGTTCTCTTTCGGTCAGCTGTGATCTGGTATGCAGTGGATTCAGTTTTCTTCCCCTAAACTTGTAGAGCATGATTGCAAGATAGCTTTCCCTCACCTCTCCTAGCCAAAACAATGAACAGGAAACTTGCTGGGTAGTTCTCTTCCTCAAATTTTAATCTAACTTAAAAACAGTGTCACCTGGAGGTAAATCAAATGATTCTTACTCTGTAACCAGACTGCAGCAGAACAATCTTTGGATTTCTCTCCTTTCTGGCCTTCGCTCAGAATCTAGAAACTCACTTTGAATGGATTGCTCAGAATGTAACTCTAAAGATTTATATAATGCCAACATTTACCAGCCTAATTTTGACACATCATCTGTCATTCCGTACCTCCTTCAATTTTTTGGCCCAAGGTTTCTGTGCTTTACGGAATCCATCCTCTGCCTCCTTTGTTTCTTTGAAGTTTGCCATCATTTGCTTGTGGAACGCTTCCTTCTGCCAATTCTTGACTTTTTCAAAGTCTTCATTCATCAATGCACACTTGACCTCTAGGTGCAACTCACTGACCTTTTCTGCTTCAGTCATTAATGCCATCCATGCTTTCTCTAAAGTTCCATACTGTGGTCCTGCAAATATCACATGTCAACAGACAAAGGTTTCAGCACTTTTGTGAATTATATTGGTATTTCCTGAAATTCATGTATTCAACACTCAAATTCTATTAAATTTTAGCAAATGCAAAATTATCTTTCTATTAAAAATGCGAAAAGACAGAATGATCTTAACATAAATAACAAGAATGGAATCTGTATAAAAGACAATTCTACTCGGGCCTCTAATTAAGAAGAATCAGCTGATTGGGTCAGTAAGATCAGCTCAGTATTTATACTGTGTTTTTTAATCACTTATAACTTGTAAAGTCTTTATTTTGGATTCATATTTTGTAGTTGCAAAAGTGCATAGGTTCACCAAAGGAGGGGCCCTGGAGTAATTAATAATGGTTTAATTGAGAGGGGTAAGTCATGAAAGGAGAACTCAAGACTGTGTAGGAAGTCAGGTACAGTTCCAGTCCCAGTGCCTGGGACCAGAATGAGTGCTGAACATGTCTCCAACTATAACTCCTGGAAGCCCATGTTTTGGAGCTGGAACAGCAGCTGGGGACTCTGTGCAGCATGAACGAGGCTGACAGTCGAGCTCTTTTCATTAAAGCATAGGGGCTATGTCTTAGCTTGTGAGTTTTCTTTCAGTTTTGCTTTGTTTTGGGCAGCTCTGTTAACCCTTGGATGAACACTGTTGTATACAACAATGCTCCTGAGAAGAGGCGAGTATACAACATAAATCTAAATTAATTTAGATTGAAGAGTTAGCGATCGTCATGAATCAGAACGTGAGCTTATGTTTCAATGACAGACCACTTCATTAAAACCAAAATAAAGCACGGTATCCTCAAATCCGGGTTTCAGTCTGGGAGCTGACTTGTCTAGTAATAACATCAATCACAACAACATCTCACCCTCTTTCCATAAGAAACTAGATTTTAAAATCAGAAATTGACTCAAAAACAATCTGAGAAGCCTTCCAATCTTATGCAGTTGGTGAAATATTCCAATTTCCAATCAGTTAGTGATCACCATTTTATTCTGGCAAATTTAATCTTGAACTAGAGTAAAGGATTATGGAAAACCGCAAAGTTTCAAATTCCCCAATTACTTGCATTGTTTTGATTGATTCCACATGAATATCACTGAATTTACTAGCATAAGTGAGTTTCAAATAACAAATCTGATCAATAAATTAATTTAATTGACAAAGCTTTAATTGACAAAATAGCCCCCTCAGGAGCTTTAGACATGTGTAATCATAGGGTTTAAAACTCTAACTTACCTTTCTCTAACAGCTGCTTCCACTTTTTGGCCCATTCTGAAAGTTGTTGTGCATAACCCTTCTCTATCCGAGCACGTTCATGGAGGCAAGTCATGAGGTCATTACAGAGTTTATGGCCATCATCGAAGCGCTTTACAGTACGCTTATAATTTCCAACCTATAAATATCAGGGAAAATTGATCAATAGTGCTTGCTACAGAGTAAAAAATGCCAGTTAGAAGAAAAATTAAATGAATGTATTAACTTGATGCAGTTAGCAAGGTGTCAGCTTTGGCTCAGTTGTAATACTCTTTTAATCAAAATGGACAGCATGCTCATCATAAAATGTATTAGTGAGTGGGTGCTGTACAGTTGCATACACCATCTTTTGGACGCAATGATAAACCAAGACCACATGCTGCTTTGACAGGCGGACGTGACAGATCCAATGTTCCCATACTGAAGTTGTGTAGTAAGGGCATCTTCTTGGTGCTCCTCCAATATTTAGCTCTCAAACTCTATCACTAAAATAAAGCAGATTATCCTTTTCAAAAAAAGGATATCATTGCTGTTTGTGGAACTTTGCTGTGCTCAAATTAGCTGCTGTTCATTGTAATAGTGCCACAGGATCTCTTTACTCAGAGTGGTAGGGGCGTGGAATGCATTGCCAGAGACAGTAGTGGAGTCGGCCTCATTAGGGGCATTTAAGCTGCTATTAGATAGGCATATGGATGATAGTATAAGGCAGGGGTGGAGGTCAGATAGACCTTAGGTTTAGGGTAAAAGTTTGGCACAACATCGTGGGCTGAAGGGCCTGTACTATGCTGTACTGTTCTATATGAGGGGGCAGCCAGGTCTTCATTCCATGACTTACCTGAAAACACTGATTGCATTGATAATGTTTCTGAATGTCTACTTTGTTTTAAGGCACATGATTAAAAATAGTTCTGAATCTGGTAAATGATACATGATTACAAAGAAATAAATGGCAGAAATATTATTTCATAAAAACATTGTTTAAAATTTTGGTTTTATTGATAACAAAATATTTACTGATTATAAGGTGAGGAGGGTTAAATTGGCTGCCCTCTTTCTAACACACACAGTTGTGACAACAAATACTTTTATTTCTTTTTAACACCCAGCCTATCAGACTTTAATTAAAACACAGAACTTGTCAAACTAAGGAGCTAATTATAAGAATATCTTGAACAAAACCAAGAGAAAGTTTATTACTAACCTTGAGAAAAATAATGAAAGATGGCATACACAGAGGCAAAATGATAGTAAGGTAAAAAGGACTCTTTCAGGGAGCTGGTACAGACACGATGCATGGAATGGCCTCCTTCTGTACTATAAAACTCTGATTCTATACAGACACACAAGATGAATAAATCTAGATAGTTTAAAACTCCTTAGAGTCTCTGACATCAAGATTTTTAATTGGGAGTTACATCTTTAGGAGTGGTACAGTTTATAGATATCTTTGGAGTTCTCAGCAAATGCTTTTTCTTAAAACAGGAATGAGAGAAAGAGAGTTTTATATTTCTAAGAATCTGGCACTGTTGGCTTCGTCAGCTAGATAATTGCAACTCTTCATCTAAATACGTGCAACTAAACATACAGAATTGAAGCAAAGCAAGAGGCAGTGTTAACTTAATTGCCTCATTTCACCATCATTAGATAAAACAGACACTGCAGTGCAATAATTTCATTTATTCCACATAGGTTTCCAGGACTTGCCTCAATTTGTAGTCAGATGCTAAGTTCAATCGTTTTAAGTCCCTGTTATTTATTTTTTAAGAAGCATGGAAGGTTGGAATCTGGAAATTGAGAGTCCACATTTACCATGATAACGAAATGATGTGGTAATGATGGCTAGGTCAGCATTCATTGAACTTCTCTAATTGCTCTTAAGGTGGTGGTAGCAGTGAGCTGCCGTCTTAAACCACTGTAGTCCATGTGATGATACTATATCAACAACACTTAGCAAGGGAATTCCAATATTTTAAGCCAGCAACAATGAAGATGATACAGTTCCAAGTGAGGGAGGTGTTTGGAGTGGAGGGAAACTTGCAGGTGGTGCTGCTCCCGTGTTTCTGATGCCCTTGTCCTTATAGATGGTCGTCGTTGTGAGTTTAGAAGTGCTGTCTGCAAAATCTTGGTGGTTTTCTGCAGTGCAACTTACAGATGGAACAGTGTGGCCACTGTGTAATTGGTGACAACAGGAGTGGATGCAGCCCCAATCAAGCGACTGCTTTCTTCCGATAGCATCATACCTCTTATATGCTTTTGCAGCTGCACTCAATCAGGCAAGTTGAAAGCATTCCATTACACTCATGACTTGAGCCTTGTGACTTGTGGACAGACATCACAGATAGGAGGCAAGTTACTCATCACATAATTCTTTGCCTCTGATCTGAGCTTGTCATCACAGTATTTATATATGATTAGTTTAGCTCCTAGTCAATGGTAACCACTGAGATAGTGGTGGATTCGGGCAAGTTAATGCTCTTGAATGTAAAACAAAGCCGATTAGATTCTTTCTTGTTGGAGATGGTCATTGCCTGTCACTTGAATGACATACATGTTAATTTACACTTACCAGTCAAGTCTGGATATTGTCCAGGACTTGCTGCATTTGGGCATGGATAGCTTTAGTATCTGAGGAGTAGCAAATAGTGAACATTGTACAGACAGCAGCAGACAACCCTAGTTCCAACCTTACGATGGATGGAAAATCACTGATAAAGCAGTGAAGGATGGCTGGACCACAGACACTACCATGAGGAGCTCATAAAAACCGAAAGGACTGTGGATGCTGTAAATCAGAAACAAAAACAAAGTTGCTGGAAAAGTTCAGCAGGTCTGGCAGCAACTGTGAAGAAAAAAATCAGAGTTAACATTTCAGGTCCGGTGACTGTTCCTCAGAACTGGACGCCTTGGAGCTGAGATATCTGACAGCTAACAAGACAACTATCTTCCTAAGTGCTATGTGTGACTCCAACCAGTAGAGAATTTACCCCGATTCCAATTAATTCCAGTTTTGCCAGGGTTCCTTGATGCTGCACTCTTTCAAATGCCTTGATGTCAAGAACAGTCACTCTCACCTCACCTCTGGCATTCAAAGCTTTTATCTATATTTGAACCAAGGTTATAATAAAAAGGTGAGAAGCTGAGTGGCCCTACCGAAACCCAAACTAATATCAGTGAGTTATTGTTGTAGCAATTACTGAATGGTAGATTTGACAATGCTATCACTTTGCTAACAATCAATAGTAAACTGGAAAGGTAATTGGCTGGGTTGAATTTGTCTGCTTTTTGTGGACAAGACATATTTGGGCAATTTTCCACATAGCGAGACTGATTGCTATATTGATACATGCTGGCATAGGGCATGGCTGAATCCTAGAGCACAAGTCTTCAATACTATTGCCAGAATATTCTCAGGACCTACAGCCTTTATAGAATCCAGTGGTTTCCACCATTTCTTTGAAGGCAATATCAAGAAATGAGAAGTGGCTTAAGATGGGCATTTTTGATGTTGGAAACCTCAAGAGGACAAAATGGGCCATCAACACAACACCTCTGATTGAAGACGGATGCAAATGCTTCAGCCTTGTGTTTTATACTGATCTGCTGGGCTTCCCATAATTGAGGATGAGGATAGTCATGGAGTCTTCTCTCCTTGCCAGTTGTTTTAATTGTTCGGTACTATTCACACCTCTTTGAGGGAAGACTGCAGAGTTAAGAGCCAAACGGCTTAGCCTGTATTTTTGCAATTACTTCTGCTACTCGCTACAAAATAGTTGTGCATTTCATATGAATCCTATTGATTTGCGTCCAACAATTCCAGTTTTCTGATGCATTCTGATGTGATTCTTCAGATTGCCAGAAGGCGTTTTAAATTGACTAAAGAGAAAATTATAGTGCTGGACAGAGATAAAGTCCTCAAAAGGACAAGGGCTAAGTTCTTCGATTAAAGCTAAGGGGAAGTAAAGGAAGAGGTGTCATTACACTACTGGGGAAAAAGAAAGAGGTGTCATTACACTGCTGGGTGCATCTATAGGCTAGTGTGTCAATGATGCAAGATATTTTAATCAGCCTGTTGAGAGATGTTATTATAGGGACATGAACCCAGGTTTCCTGGCTTAGTGGTAAGGACACTACCACTGAACTACAAGATCCTTCTCAATGAAGGGAAAGAGGATGGGGAAATTACCTTCAGCTGCAAAAACTATACTCGAGTGACAACTGGGAATTATAAACAGTATAAAAGGCCAAGAAAGGAAAGAATGTCTGAATTGTGTTCAAGAGAATTTTCTAGAATGTTTTCACCAAAAGAGGAAAGAGGCATTGCTGCATCTCACTCTGAGGAACAAACTGCATCAAGTGGCTGTCAGAAATCACTAAGATAAGAGTGATCACAACAGCTCAAACTTTAAGTGTTCTGTTGAAAAACACAAGAAGCAATTAAAATAAAAACACTTAATTAAAGAAGGAAAATTTCAGTGGGATGAGAACGAATACTGACCAGGTAAATCTGAATTGAAGTCAGGCTGGCTCAACTCAAGTTGACCATTAGACTTGCCTTTAAAGAGGAAATAGTTCAGGAACAGCTGTGGAACATTTCTGTTAAGGGGGAGAAAGATATTCTCTTGACTCTACAGCACAGAATGAGGCCTTTGGCCCATCTTGACCATGCCAATCAAAAATATCTAACTACGCTAATCCCATTTTCAAGCTATTAGTCCACTGGTCTGGAGGCAATGGTAATGCAAGTGGATATCTAAATATTTCGTAGATGTTATGAGTCATTTTCGACTCAAGCACTCTTTCAGGCAAGAGTTCCAGACTCTCACCACCTGTAGGGTGAAAGAAATTTCTCTTCAACGCTCCTCTCGGCCTTTGCCCCTTACCTTATATCTATTCAAATTAAATAGTAACTTAAAAGTAAGGCAAAGCAAAACCAGAACTTCCTGAAGAAAGCAAGAGTTAGAAGAGTAAGATTCAGCAGTACAAGCATATATGAGAGATGACATGTTGGTAAAATAAGCTAGAATCAGCCCGAATACATAAAGTTCAGAAGCAAAGTGAAACAGAAAATAACAGAAACAAATAGAAAGTATGCAAAGAGACTGATCGCTAATCCAAAAGAGAATCCAAAAGTCTTCACTGGGTGTACATATATACTAAAAAGGTAGCAAGTTGCAGCATGGGACTGATCAAGTACTTAAAAGGGGACCTATGCATGAAAGCATGGGACTTGACTAAGGTACTGAGTACTTTGCATCAGCCTTTCAAGGAAAATGCTATTAATACCATTGTAGAAGAGGTTGTTGAGACTCAATGATACATGGAAGGAATTAGAAAGGCTGGCTATATTTCAAGCTGATAAGCCAGCAGAACCAGATAAGATGCAACAGAAGATGCTGAGGGAAGAAAACAAGGATATTCTGGAGATACTGACTATAATCTTCCAAACTTCATTAGATGCAGGGGTGGTGCCAGAGGACTGGATAATTGCAATGTTTTACACCCTTGTTCAAAAAAGGGTGTGAGAAGAAATCCAGCCACTACACAGGTAAGTCAGAGTGAGAAAGTTTTTAGAAACAATGATATGAAGCAAAATTAATAGTCACTTAACCAAGCATGGATTGATTAAGGTGTTACCTCACACATTTATTAAAGGTAAATTGTGTTTAACTAATTTGATTGAATTTTTTTGGATAAGTTAACTGCAAACACTGATTAATGCATTATAGTTAACGCAATGTACATCGACCTCCAGAAAGCATTCGATAATCTGCCCCATTGTAACCATGCCAGCAAAGTTGAAGTCCAAGAAACAAAAGAGACAGTTTCAGCATGATTACAAGGTTGGATGAATGACAAGGTACAAAGATTAACAACAGAGTTGTTTTTCAGACAGATTCTCCAAGGGTCAATACTAGGAGCACTTCTGCTCCAGATTTATTGTTGACTATGTATCAGTGTGTAGGGAACAATTTCAAAATTATATGATGGTGCAAATTTTGGAAGTATGAGGAGTTGTGGAGGAGAACATCCATAAACTTCCAAGTTGACAGGTTGATGGAATTGGTGCACATGTCGTGGACGAAATTTATTTTCAATGAGAAGAACATGGAGAGATAATATATAGAAAAGGAAAATTCTAAAGAAGGTGCAGGACAGAAGACCTGGAGTGTATGTAGGCAAAAAGTTGAAGGAGGTACCAATAGGTTGGCAAAGTAATTAAAAAGGAATTCAGAATCTTAGGCTTGATAGACGTATAAAGTACGAAAGCAAGGAAATTATAATGAGCCTTCATAAAACAGTCAGCCTCAACTGGATTATTGTGTACGGGGCACTGTCTGTTAAAAAGATATGAAAGGAGGGGGTGCAAAAAAATATTTGAGAATGCTTTCACTGATGATGAGGGACTTCAGTTACTTGATTGGAGAAACCAGGGTTGTTTAGTTTGCAAAAGAAAGGGTTGACAGGAGATTTATTAGAAGTGATTAAAAATCATGAAGGGTCTAGACTGAGAGTAGATAGAGTGAAACTGTTTCCATTGGTGGAAGAGTCAAGAACCAGAAGATACCTATCAGTCATGGTCATAAGAGCCATACAGCATGGAAACAGACCCTTTGGTCCAACCAGTCCATGCTCAACATAATCCCAAAATAAACTAGTCCTACCTGCCTGTTCCTGGCCCATACCCCTCCAAACCTTTCCTATTCATGTATTAATCGAAGTGTCTTTTAAACATTTAACTGCACTCACATCCACCACTTCCTTAGAAACAAATAACAAGGTGTGGAGCTGAATGAACACAGCAGGCCAGGCAGCATCAGAGGAGCAGGAAAGCTGACATTTCGGGTCTGGACCCTTCTTCAGAAATTTCCACTTCCTTAGTAAGTTCATTCCACATGCGAACCACCCTTTGTATAAAAAATTTGCCCCTCACATCTTTTTTAAATCTCTCTCCTCTCACCTTAAAAGTATTCCCCTTGTCTTGAAATCCCCCAATCTTGACTTACTATCAACCCAATCAATACCCCCATTATTTTAGAAACTTCTATAAAGGTTAGCCTTCAACCTCCTACGCTCCAGTGAAAGAAGTCCCAACCTATCCAGCCTTTCTTTGTAACTCGTAGTTCCATACCTGCAATATCCTGGTAAATCTCTTCTGAACCCCTTGTAGTTTAATAATATCCTTCCTATATCTGGGCAACCAAAACTGGACACACTTCTCCAGAAGAGGACCTCACCAATGTCCTGTACAATCTCAACATGACTTCCCAACTCCCATAATCAAAAGCATTGAGCAATGAAGACAGGTCTTTTTAACCTACCTGTCAACCTGTAACGTAAACTTCAAAGAATTATGTACCTGTGCCCCCATGTTCCTCTGTTCTACAACACTTCCCAAGGCCCCACCATTAATTGTATAAGTCCTGCCCCTGCTTGGCACACCAAAGTGCAATACCTTGAATTTATCCAGATTGAACTCGATCTGCCATTTTTCAACCCATTGACCCATTTGATCAAGATCCCTTTGTAATCTTAGAAAACCTTCTTCCCTCCCTACTATACCACTAATTTTGGGGCATCCGCAAACTTACTAACAATGCCTTCCATATTCTCAATCAAATAATAAGCGACAAATGAAAGAGTACCCAGAACTGAACCTCGTGGAACACCACTGGTGACAGGCCTCCAGTCCAAAACGCAACTCTCACCAACCACTCTCTGTCTCCTGCCATTAAAGCAATTATGTATCTAACTGGCAAGCTCATCCAGAATCTCACTGAATGACAAAGAATGAAAGGAGGAAAATGTCCACTATCCAACAAGTGGTTAGGATCTGAAATGCCTTGCCCATGTGTACAAAAGGGCTTTCTCCAATGGCACAGTGGTGATATCCCTACTGCAGGACAAGGAGGCCCAGTTTCAAGTTCCATCTGCTCCAGAGGTGTGTGGTAACACCTCTGAACAGATTAATTAGAAAAATAGGTTAACAAAAAATGTTTTTCAAAAGGGAATTGGAATAAACGCCTGATGCAAAAATTTGAAGTATTACAAGAAATTAGTGGGAGAGTAGAGTCTAATAACAAAAACAGAAGTTGCTGGAAAAGCTCAGCAGGTCTGGCAGTATCTGTGAAGAAAAAGTCAGAGTAAACATTTTGGGTCCAGTGATCCTTCCTCAGAACAGCAATGTACTGTCCAGCGCCAGCTCTAAATGATAGTGACAAGATTTATCCACATTTACAGTAAAAACCCAACATTTTCATTACATACAATTAATCTAAATGAGGAAGCTCATGACAAAGAAGTTTTTTTTAGTTTTACTGAAGCTAATGGCAAGATTGCTCCAACTTTCAGAGAGAATCAGTTTTTGGGGCTTCTTCACTACTGGATTTATTTTAAGTTCTAACAAGGGTGAGCAACATACAGTCAGTTCTGCTTTAGAAAATTGTGCTATAGAAATAACAGGGCCTATGGGAAAAGCAGGGTTAGGGTCAGACGACCAAAACAAAAAAAAAAAAAAAAACAAACACTCAAAATCGCTTAAAAATCACTCCAAAGCCTAACACAAAGGATAGCACAGTTTGAATAAATGTTTATTTCATATCTAATAATGAAATAAATTTAACATCATTACTTAAAAATGTCAAGATAACTTGATGGGGGAGGAGGTTTTGAGGTTGCTGTTGTTAATGCAGGGGTTGAGGGTTACTATCGTCATCACCTTCAGGTGCAGTTGTGGTTGCAGGGTTGGGGTGAAAAATAGTTAATCCAGAAGTGGATGGCTGTGGTTCATTGTCTTCTGATTGTTTCTTGGGGGGTTGCTTAAAAAAGACATCAGGTTTTGCTGCTTTGCTCTTTTCCTTCTTTCAATAAGAAGCTGTTCCATAGGGTGTCAAATAAGATCTTATTCCATAAACCGCTACCCTGCTGTGTTCTGCATTATAATTGTTGTCCTCTAACAGCTACAACTGCCTCTCAATTTCCCTCAGGACAGAAGACAAAACAAAGTGGAAAGCTCTTGTGGTGCTGCATCCTGGACTACTTCATCTCCAGCTTCCACTTTCCCCTCAGCAACAAGTTGTTGTAGATCTGCTGTAGACGGGTCTTCACTGTGGCACTCAAGCAGCTCTTCAACAGCCTGATTCCCCACTTCTTCAAACCCAACTTGCTGTGCATGATTAACACAATGTTGTTTGACAATTGGGCGCTCCTCTGATGGATCAAAGCCTTTAAACTCTTGAAAAAAATGTGGGAGAAGCTTCTGCCAAACTGTGAACAAGCAGTCCTTGCGTCACCCCAAGCCTCTACAATAATATCAATTACATTCTTGATGTTAAAGCTCTTCAAAAATTGAAGAGCACTGTCCTTATCCCGCTCAGTGGCTGCAATCAGCCTCTTAAATATGCGCCTTAAATAATAAGCTAATAATAAACAAAAAGATCATGTGATGTCGATGCATACTCTTCCCTGCACCAATGGAATCGCGTTATAGCCAACACAAGTTCATGTTTTAGAAATAGCTTTCCCCTGTTAGTCAGTGACGTCATAGCCAATTCGCATTGCCGGAACACGCTTTATACCAGAACTGACTGCACACTAATTTCTGTTGCACTGCCAATTTGTTTCAGCATGTAGACCCATTTTTCATATGACTGCACATATACACACAGTAATCTAAAGGCACTGACTTGGACACAACCTGCACAGAAATATTTGGGTTACATGTAGTTAGCTTATGATGCCATACCGATCATTTTGGCAGTTTGATCAGACACCAGAATACTATTTGTCCATATAAAGTGAGAACTATAATATAATATTTCAGAAGTGCACATAAAGTTACAAATCTACACAATAAACTTGGATACAAATGTAAAAGGTTTAAAATTTACAGTATCAAAATGTTTGATGGTTACTGAAAAGGAAATAGCCAAAAACAGCTATGAGGCCATTTTGGGAATTCAAGGACCTGCAACTGCCAAATATTGATGATTATTCTCTCCATGCACATCTTCTCCTAACCCTGCTATCACTAAATGAACAAATGTAACACCATCTTTTAAATGGTATTGATCAACTGTGTTTTCTGTCCTTCGTACAACAGCAAACCTAAGTTAAGCAGTGTTTTAGAACATTTTGAAAATAAAAGCAATCTAATGATCCATGGAGATGGCTCCAGAAAGCAATGAAATAGAAAAGGAGTAGATTTTGATTCAACCACAATAAATATATAAATCATAAACTTTTCAAATGTCTTTCTTAATACTAATGTACACAGTTAGCTATCCTTCACAGGACCAAAACTGGCAGTTTTCTCCAAAAGACGTAATCCTCTTGATGTACATATCGTGTTAACAAATATTTATCCAGTTCAAAGCTCATAATTAATACTGCTTTTGCTTGTCCTACCCATTTTTTTAAAAAAATGACAGAACCCAGTACGATATAGTGTAAAACAAAATTACACAAGTTCAAAGCACAAATTTTGCAAAATACACCAGACTAAACAATATAGAAAAAAATGAAACAATGAAATATGAGGAAGACCATAGTGCAACCATACCTCCCAAAAGCTATCACTGGGTGCTTCAATCACAACTGATTCATCATATGACATGGTTGTGTTTAGAGTGTGTTCCAGATCTGACAGTTAGAGATCTTCCAAAGCTGTAAAGATTGTGAAAAATAAGTATTAGTGGAAACATCAGAATTTAATACAGTAATTACTTTCCTAGCATTGGTTTTCTAACAGAGACGTTCATCATTTAAGCAAAGTTGGAGCTACTTAGACCATAAGATATAGAAGCCAAATCAGGCAATTCAGCCCATCGAGACTGCTCCATCAAAAGTAAACAAAGGTGGCAGCATTCTGCTGTAAATAGATTAGTGAGCCTTGACTGCACTCTGTTACTTACATGGAAATCAAAGACCAACTTATGGCGGTCACGTGCAGCAAAAGGCAGGAAATACATACACTTTTATTGTCGTTAAGGAAAATCACTGCAGGTACAAATTGCAATGCATAACCAAACAAATTTCATCACCAATACTGCAACCTGTGTCAGTCCAGTGCAGTACTGACATTCGCAGCCAAACACAAAACAGAGAGATGGAAACATTGAGTTTGAGATTACCTTGCTCATTTCTCAATACAGAGACAATAATGGAAACATACATGACTATGTTTTCCAAAAATATCCATTGATGGTGAAATGAAGAGAAAATGGAGATCAGGCAAAATGCAGTTTTGGGAAGCTCTGTGATCCAGACTATGAGAATAGGAAAGAAGTCTTCAGACCATCAAGGCTGAAAAATGTCTCATTTTGCTTCAGCAGTCCAAAGAGGACTGGAGAGAGTGTCGTTTAAATAAAGAAAATAAATAAAGAATTTGGAGTGCTATTTTGTTGGAACTGAATATTTGTAATAGAGATTTTTCAGAACATGCATGCATATATACTTCATAGATTTTTTATTTTGTGTAATAAGCCTGCATTCTTTCATGAAAAGGTCTTCAGCAGCTTTTTGTGAAACAAGGGACCACAGCAAATAATGTTCCACATTTCCCATGAAGAAACAGGCAACTTGGAACCATGTGGGTACCCTAAGCCACATCTTTGACCTGGAGAAAGTTGGAAATATCGCCACCAAGCACATCTTTCTTCCCCTTCCATTCTCAGCATTCCACTGGGATTATTATTTTTGTGACACACTGGTCCACTCCTCCATCATGCCTAACACCTCCTTACTTACTCACTCATGGCACCTTTCCATACAAGCATATAAAGGCAAACACTTGCCCTTTCACCACCTCTTTTGTCAAACACACCTTCCACAAGAAGTAGTGTTTTAATCATACTTTATTCAAACTAGTCTACAATATTTGCTGCTCACAATACAATCTCTTACATATCAGCATGACCAAATGCAAACTGTGTTGCATCTCCACTTTGTTCTTGAGATTGATCCCAACCTTCCAGCTGTTTGTAATTTTCATAGAATCTTAGAATCATAGGATCTCCTCAGTGCGCAAAGATGTTATTCAGCCTATTGAGTGTGCAGAGGTCCTTTAAAGAGCATCGCATCCAGACCCAGCACCAACCCTATCTTCATAATCCCGCATTTACCATAGTTAATCCACCTAGTCTCCACACCCCAGTCAATCTACCTAAACTGTATATCTTTGGACTGTGGGAGGAAACCCAGGTATCCGGTGGAAACCCACGCAGACACAGGGAAAGCATGCAAACTCTCCAAAGACAGTCACCCAAAGCTGGAACTGAACCCAGGTCCCTGGCACTGTGAGACAGCAGTGCTAACCACTGAGCCACCATGCCACCCTGCTTCAATACATCGAATGCTTTCATGTTAACATGCTAACATTTCCATCCCGAGTGTGCTGCTGCGTACCAATGAAATTCAACGCACACCGAAGGAAAAACACCTTATCAAGCCTTTAAGTATTTTTTGACTTTTAAGACTCAACATGGAGTTCCATAATTTACACCCAACCACCCCCAAACTGCCTTGTTTCGCTGACTTTGCTCTCAGCAGCAAGGACCCATTTTCCCTCTTACACATATCATTTATACCGGTTTAAAACCTCCAATTCTCCTTTATCATCATTAGTACTGCCTTTGTCTTTTCCTCTAGGCACCCTGCCAATCTGTTCCACCCGCATAGTGATCTCCTTAGCAGTATTATCACTAGCCTATTAATCCTGAGACTTCTGACTCCTGTTCTGAGAACACAAGCACAAATCCCATAATAGAAGATAGTGGAATTTGAATTCAATAAAAATCTGGAATTAAGAATCTAATGATGACCATGACATCATTGTCGATTGTCGGAAAAACCCACCTAGTTCACTAATGGTCTCGAGTGAAGTAAAGTTGCCAACCTTACCTGGGCTGGCCTACATGTAATTCTAGATGCTCAGTAATATGTTTCATTCTTACCTGCCCTCTGGGCAGTAAATTAATTGTGCTGCTCTTATCACATGAGTTTCTCTAGTATTTTCTGTTTTTATTAATGGGGGAAAAGTGTTGTAGCTGCAAGAAGCTAAACTATTTTGCACACTAGTTTTCAGCTCAGAAGCTGACAAACAAGACCATAGAGACAACAACTAGAAAGATGTCAAGAACAAAAACAAAGTTGCTGGAAAAGTTCAGCAGGTGTGGCAGCATGTGCGGAGGAGAAAACAGAATTAACATTTCGGGTCCGGTGACCCTTCCTCAGAACTGATGGTGGCTTCCACATGAAGTAGTGTTTTAATCATACTTTGTTCAAACTAGTCTACAATACTTGCTGCTCACAGTACAGTCTCTTACGTATCAGCAAGACCAAATGCCGACTGCGTTGCATCTCCACTTTGTTCTTGAGATTGATCCCAACCTTCCAGCTGTTTGCAATTTTCATACAATTGCATACAATTTTATTCATTTCAACCTTGGTAAAATTGAATAAAAATTGAAAGAACTGCGGATGCTGTAAATCAGGAACAAAAACAAAGCTGCTGGGAAAGCCCAGCGGGTCTGGCAGCACCTGTGAAAAAAAAAGAGTTAATGTTTCGGCTCCGGTTCTGAGGAAGGGTCACTGGACCCGAAACGTTAACTCTGTTTTCTCCTCCACAGATGCTGCCACACCTGCTGCGCTTTTCCAGCAACTTTGTTTTTGTTCCTGATTTACAGAATTCGCAGTTCTTTTGTTTTTAGAAATATGTCAAATTAAGATGAGTGTGATTCAATCTACACCTTAGGCCAAATCTTGAAAAAAAACAGCAGAACAAGAGCTGTGATTTAATGAGAAGTGCTAAATTGACACTGGTGCTTCCTGCAACATTATGAGCTTTGCAAACCTGCATGAAGTTA
This sequence comes from Ginglymostoma cirratum, assembly GCA_024137785.1. Lineage (NCBI taxonomy): Eukaryota > Metazoa > Chordata > Chondrichthyes > Orectolobiformes > Ginglymostomatidae > Ginglymostoma > Ginglymostoma cirratum. Next base: position 34,748,043 of record JAHRHZ010000021.1, read on the forward strand.
CACCAAATGGTAACCCTAAAGTGAAATCCTCAAAGGTAAAATTGAGACCCTGTGAGGGAACAATGCTCACCTTGAGGGGCACATTAGGCTGGGAGCTCAATACTATGACGAGACTGAAGATCATGAATTTTGAATATTAGACAGAACACTAAAGTCACTCACCCCAGCAGGAGCAAGCCAAAAGTACTGAACAATAACCCCAAATTCTCCAGAAGAGATTTACAGTGCTTCATAGTTCACGTCGACTGACAAACACGCAATGCATGACAGGTGGGTTCTGACTTTAGGAAAACAAAGGAAACTTGACGCCAATGTTGAAAAAAAAAAATTGCCTTGCCAGACAGAGCTAATGCAACTGAAGGAATTAGTCATCAAAAGGCAACAGTGCAAATCAGAGACAACCGTCAAAATTTTAAAACTGATCTGGAGGGTATCAGCAGACGAGGAGAAGAAAAGCTACAACTTGTATATATACAATCACAAGATTTAAACAGTTTAAAGATCATGCATGCCATGGATGTAAGTAACTGGACAAAAGTTGAACGAACTAGAAGAACAGTTGGTAATGTAGGAGAACTGTTGTTTGTATAATGTATTACTTGAATAACTCAGTTGCAAATAACACATACAAATTTATGTATAAAAGGCAGATGGTTGGATTGAATTGCAATGGTGTACAAAATGTCCCTCCTAGTCTGCCACAGACATCCACTTAGAGGCACATTCACTGCAGTCAGACATTCTGGGTTCACTTCAATAAAAATCTGGTGTTGAACCTATTGCTGTGTTATATACTCGAAAAACATATGCATCCCTCTTTTAAACTGCCACCATCTTGAAAACATTGTCAAGAAAAAATGTGGAAGCTTCTGTCTGAGACACATGGTTCCTCCGATAGCTTCACAAAAATTGTATATTGCCACCTGGACCCCAATCAAACAAACTGAACCTTGTTAAGTTGCTTCATTTGCCTTACAGATAGTATTCTAAAACAACCAAATAAGTTGGGGTGCAGTTCCATTTCTGATACATGCAACAGGTACCAACAAACCAAGTAGATGGCATAACAAGCATGGGGCTGGATGAACACAGCAGGTCAAGCAGCATTATAGGAGCAGGAAAACTTGACGTTTCGGGCCTAAACCCTTCATCATAAAGGGGGGAGGGGAAGAGGGTTCTGAAATAAATAGGGAGAGAGGGGGAGGCGGATAGAGGATGGATAGAGGAGAGGATAGGTGGAGAGGAGGCAGACAAGTCGAAGAGGCGGGGATGGAGCCAGTAAAGGTGAGTGTAGGTAGTGGGGTAGGGAGGAGATAGGTCAGTCCAGGGAGGATGGACAGGTCAAGGGGGCGGGATGATGTTAGTAGATAGGAGATGGGGGTGTGGCTTGAGGTGAGAGGAAAAACAGGTTAGGAAGGTGGAGATGAGCTGGGCTGGTTTTGGGCCTACCCCCCTACCTACACTCACCTTTACTGGCTCCATCCCCGCCTCTTCGACTTGTCTGCCTCCTCTCCACCTATCCTCTCCTCTATCCATCCTCTATCCGCCTCCCCCTCTCTCCCTATTTATTTCAGAACCCTCTTCCCCTCCCCCATTTCTGATGAAGGGTTTAGGCCCGAAACGTCAAGTTTTCCTGCTCCTATGATGCTGCTTGACCTGCTGTGTTCATCCAGCCCCATGCTTGTTATCTTGGATTCTCCAGCATCTGCAGTACCTTTTATCTCTGATACAAGTAGATGGCATGATCACACAAGTTTGTACCTTATTGGTAAAGAAGCACTTTTCTGTTTGTAAAAGTATAATGCAAACAATTAAATAGTTGGCCAATTCAATCTATATCCAGCATATAAAAATACATTATGTATTTACCATATTAATTATTTGTTGATTGTTAAATCAAAATTTTCTCTTCTAGACTCAGGCTTGTATTGTTATATGTCATGATAGTTTCAACATAATAATGGTGTTTGCTGAAGGACTGTATTTATCCACAAAATATTAGGAAGTTGCACACAGCCTCTATTTTGTAGGTGTATATACCGCCTCCCATCTCAACACATTTGCTGTGTTGGAAGGATTTCAGTCAACACACACTAAGAGCTAACCCACCTTGCCCTGTACATCTTTTCACACCTTTGCTCCTTACCCCACAACAGGAACATTCAGTAATGGCATCACACTTGACACTGCTCTTTCACTGATTTTTTTTATTTGAAAGTACTTCACACTGAAATCTACATATTTCAAATTATACATATAAACTAATTGTTTACAGATTTAAATGTCAATTGTGTCACAATGTTTTAGCTTTATTGTATCTCCATTGACTAGAACGGGAAGTCAAATGAAACCGAAGTCATCATTGTGTGGACATATCACACTGCAACTGGAATCACATTGCAACTGGAAGGTGGTATCCAGACATTACGTTTTGTGCCAGTTGTTGCTGCCTATCCCCACTAGTGTATTCTTCATTTCCCTCACTGTCTGTTTGCAGCTCCATCTACACTCACTTTTATCTTAAACAGCAGTAAAAATAACCAAGTCAGGTCTTGTCAGTGGAAACACCTATCTTAAAAATGCCAACATAAAAAATTAGCCAAAGTAAGTAATTTGGCCATTCGAGCCTGCTCAGCTTTGCCATTCACAAAGATTGTAGTTGATGTGCCTGTGTTATGAATTCCTATTTCCATCTGCCCCTTCAATGCCTTGCCTAACAAGAATCCAACATTTGCCTGCAGTACCTCTTACATCTGTACATGACGATGTGACTAGTACACACAGCAATAAAGCCCGTCACATACATTCTAAATATTTATGCATGCACTTCATATAGCATTGTAATATATGACTGCAGAAAAATGAGAACCCTTTTCACAGAAAAGAGAGAGAGGTGAAGTAAATTATTTATAGATTTCCTCTTCCGTCTGTAATAGAGGTGGCTTTAAATTTTATTTTTTTCTTTTGCTTCTTCAAACACACACACACACACAAACAAGAAACAGAAACTGTTCAGATTAATGAGTGTGATGGAGTGTGCTGTCACCTTTTCTCAAACTATAAAAAACACCGTTATCAGCTCAAATGTTCAGTGACAATGTGTGAGAACATGCGCGCCTTAGACTTATTGTTGGTGGTGATTGTTGAGAAAGGGGAGGGGGCTTTAAAAAGACAGCATGCAGTAAAGAAGTTGGTGGTTATATTTGCATTCTAGGAAGAGCTTGGAAAATTGAGCAGTTTTAGGAGACAACAGCCCGATCCAATAGTGTATTATCTAATTTGGTGAAAGACTAAACCAGTAAATGACCATACCCTTTCAAATCTAGATCCACTGGGCTTAAGGAAACAAATATGAGGACTGTACCAAGAGAATGACCACAGTGAGAGAGAATAGGGATTTCATTGGAGATTAAAGCAAAAGGTAAAAGCGGTTGTGCAGGTGAGCCGATCAAAATTTGCAGAAATATGGCGAAGGGAGGGCCAAAGGTTTAGGCAGTTGGGATTTCAAAAGAGTAGTTCTTAAATTCACTACAGTTCAGGGTTTTTCAAACATCAGCCTCATCCTGGTGTTAGCACTCTTGCCTCAGAGTTAAAGCCATTGAATCAAGTCCCACTCCAGAGACAGGAACACACAATCTTTGGTGAGTATCACAGGAGTACAACATTGGGGAAGATTCATAAAATCCCTACAGTGCAGACAGAGGCCATTTGGTCCACCATGTCTATGCTGACTCTCTAAAGAGTATCCTACCCTATCGCTGGAAACCCACATTTACTACAGTCAACCTACCTAGCCTGCACAGTATGGGGAAATTTAGCATAGCCAATTCACCTAACCTGCACATCTTTGGGCTGTGGGAGGAAACTGGAGCTCCTGTAGGAAACCCATGCAGCCATGCGGAGAATATCTGTGAGGAGTTTTCATGGTCACACAAAGCTGGAATCGAATCCGGGCGCTCGGTGCTGTGAGGTACCAGTGCTAACTACTGAACAAACACAGCAGTCCAAAGATGTGCAAGTACTGATGCATTCAGTTCTGAATGATGGAGGAAAATTAAACAATTCAATACAGGAGGATGCTCCACATATATCCCCATCCTGAACGATGGGGGACTCCATTATATCAGGTCAACAGACTAGTCTGAAGCATTTGCAACAGCCTTCAGCCAGGGCTGCCAAGTGGATGAACCATCGAACAATAATGAAGACTTGTGCTCCAGAACTTGCTACATGCCTAGCCAACCCATTCTAAAAGTAGAATTTCTACTAAGCAGGTATGTCCTGCATACAAAAAAACAAGATAGATCCAAGCCAGTCAACCGCCTCCCCATTAGAATAGTCTTGAACATTAGTAAGGTGATGGATGATGTAATTAACAGGGCTATCACTTGCTCACTGATATTCAGTTTGGTTTCCATCAGGGACACCAAGCTTCTGACCTCATTAGACTCTTGGGTTAAACATGGACAAAAGTGCTGATCTTCAGAGGTGGGGTGAGAGTGATTGCCCTTAAAATCAAGGTCACATTCGATTGTGTATGTGGCATCAAGGAGCTCTATCAAAACTGGAATCAATGGGAATTAGGTGGATGGATTGGTTGGGGATGGAGGACTCCACTAGCTGGAATCAGAGCTAGCACAAGGTTGACGGTGTGGAGGTCAGTTATCCCAGTTCCAAGACACATCTACGGGAGCTGCACAGATGATGTCATAAGCCCAACTTGGAAATTTATCTCTGGTCCTTCAGTGTTATTAGGTCGAATTCCTGGAACTCCCTCCCTAACAGCACAGTGGGATTTGTACAGCAAATGGACTTTATTGGTTCAAGAAGGCAGCTCACCAGCACCTTCTCAGAAGCATCTAGGGATAGCCAATAAATGCTGGCCTAGTAAACAACGTCCATATCCCATGACTAAATAAAACAATTTGAGGCTGAGAGCATCAAATAAATAACATAATACACATTTACAAATGCAGCTTTGACCTCAACTGGAGTATAGCATCCAATTCTGGTTTCCACACCTTCGGAAGAATGGGAAAACTTGATAGAGGGTGCAGAAAGGCTTATAAATACAGTTCAAAGCATAAAAGACTTATGCTATGTAGACTGCAAAAGCTGGGGTTCTCTCCTCTGAAACATTTAGAGAAGAGTTTGTGTGTTTTACAACCATAACTCTTTACTTGGAGTGTTAAATCAGCTTTGTCTCTCAACGTATTTCCTTCAACTTCAGCAAGAGGGAGTTAGACTCCAGGACATATAACTTAGGCCTGTAGGCTCCAATTAGTCCCTGACTCAAAAGAAAAAAAAGCCAGTTAGGGACGTTACGTTTTCTCCACAATAGTCTAAAATACATTTCTAGAATTCTTTTGCAAATTTTCTCAGATATGCCAAGGGTCCAGGTGAAACAGCTCAAAATATTCCCTCACCAAAGGGACTAGCAGTTGAGTTTGCTGATCATTTGATACAGAAGATCACGTGACAATTTAAATTTCAAGTAAACACATTCATTGTAAGAGAGCATGTGATTTTGGTTATACAAACAGTAGAAAGTGTAAAGCCAAATAATATCCTAAAAACGTACCAATTCTTATTTCTACAAAAGAATTTGAATTTTAACCTGTACTTAATACAAATACAAGACATTAAAACAAAGATATTCAAACATCAAGCAATATTATATTGATTTCCAAGGGCAAGATTTCCATTAGGTTCAGAAAGAGTCTGAAGCAAATGTAATTTTAATCAACCTGTTCAGACACCTTATGGCATATCTCTGAAACAGGTGAACATGGAACTCAGGCTTTCTGGCCCAAGTCTGAAATGCAGGTGACTGATCTCTCTTCTAATGAATTGAATCATTTAAGTTGAGATACTTAGAATGAAATTTTTTGTGTTGCATAATTAAAAGGTGGCATCAAAGACAGTCTCATTCCATCAATAATAGGCCATCCCTCATATTAGGTGAAAGGGTCTTCCCATTGTAATTACGTTGCCCGTTCAATTTCCCAGAATTTTTTTAAGATTCATTCTTAGAGCTGGAAAACGATCACGCTAATCAATCTTTTAGATCAAGATACCATGTACAATAATACTGAGACTTGGTACACAGCATTCCTTTTTCAGATTACGGTTTTACTTATCTGAAGCAGCATTGCATGCTAGTTATAGTTATCATCACAAAAGATCCCTAGCAGAGTGGCTTTTAGGTGTGTGTAATCTTTATTAGCCATTTCACATTATTGTAAAGGGAGTTGGCCATGTCCTGCTTGCTTTAGGTTTTACTGACCAGTAACTTTTAATTCATTTCTCATAACTACATTTTTCCCTCATTCCTTCACAATTTGACAGAAATGTCCAAAATTGAGGGGTCTTAACCATGTAGTTAAAGAAAAACTATTCTTATGTGCAGAAGAGTTACCCAGTGGGTACCAAATAAAGATTACTGGCAAAAGAACCAACAGTCGTATAAGGAAATACTTTTCCATTCAGAAGGTGTTAAGGATCTGCAACACTGTACCTAAGAGTACGGTAGATGCCAATCAAATGGAGCTTTCAAAAGGGCATTATCTAAGCATCAGATAATAAAATAACTGCAGAGCTATGGGGAAAGGACAGTGGAGTGAAATTAACAGAGTTATTCTTGCTAAGAACAAACATAGACACGGGCCAAAGGGCGTCCTTCCCTCCATTCCATAATTCTACATATGTGGAAAGGATGCAAGATTGAATTATAACAGCACATTTCACATCCGTAAGGCATGGTAAAGTACTTTAGAGACAATTAATTATTTCCGAAACATTGTCACTGTTGTACAGGCTGAAGTGGCAAGCAATTTTTACACAGTCTCACAAACAAGAATGATCTAAATAACCAGTTAACCTGTTTTGAATTAAACTGTGGGAGTATCCTCTGCTTTCTGCTTCAACTGGTATCGTAAGATCTTTTATCTCAAAGGTCTTCAGTTTAAAGTCTCATCCAAAGGTCAAGATTAGTTATATGGTAAGAATTATAAAATAGTTGGAGATAACGTTGAAATACATAGGACAATTGAATTAAATGAGTAATAAATTATTAACTGATATAGGGTGGTACTCGTTATTACAGGCCTTAATAGATTATTTTACGAAACACATACAAACAACTGGACATATTTTTATTGGTGAAATGAAGCCAAGGGGACGACAAGACAGATTTTCAACATAATTCAACATATGTAAGAGCTGAAAGGAAACAACCACTTCTTTAGGCAAGAAGCAGAGTTAGAGCAGACAAAAATTAACTTCATACACCATTAGCTAAACTACAGATTAAAACAGCTCTTTTGTCCTCCCCAGGTCACTTGTAGCCCACGAAATGTTTGCTGAGAGGTACTACACATAGAAACGATATTAAATACTTGACTTGCCTCTCACTTGTGGGGCAAATTTCAGGGTTCCTTGAAGTTGCATATCAACAAGTGATACGTATAGGTAGAGACAACAAGGTGTAGAGATGGATGAACACAACAGGCCAGGCAGTGTCAGAGGAGCAGGAAAGCTGACATTTCGGGTCTGGACGCTTCTTCAGAAATCTGAAGAAGAATCCAGACCTGAAACGTCAGCTTTCCTCCTCCTCTGATGCTGCCTGGTCTGCTGTGTTCATCCAGATCTACACCTTGTTATCTCAGACTCCAGCATCGGCAGTTCCTACTATCTCTGATACATATAGGTAGGAAGCTTTTGATAAATTAAGTGGTATAGAGTGCATGTTGGACAAAGAGATATTTTCTAACAAATTAAAGCAAAACACAAATCGCTGGAAATCTGAAATAAAAACAGAAAATGCTAGAGAATCTAACAGTAAGACTGACAAGGATCAGATGGAGTAGCTACAAGAGGAGCAAAAAGAAAATTCAACAATTATGGATCAAATATTTTAACTCATGCAAAGCCTATGAATGCCACTCTGCTCCATCAAATAAAATTGTGGCAAGCAACAAAAGCTAATCATACAAGTATAAACTGTATTCAATATTAACATGTTAACTATCCTCTGAATTGTTCTGTTTGTACCCAAACATTACATGAATACATTGTTGAACTTTTTTCGTATGGAAATAATGCAAAGAGGTTTCCTTAGGAAAATAAACAGCATTATTTGTTGAATATATTGGTGTTCCATATATCAGCAATAGGAGACTCTCCAGAAAAGCAGTTAAAAGTTACACCAATGTGAACTAAAAGAATGGAGTTAAGTGTTACAGATAAACAAAGGCAACTCTTGAGACACTGCATAAAGCCAATAATTTTAGAATTTTTTCTGCAAGAATATTTCAAGTAAAAAGTATCATTTACGGAAGAATATTTCATAAACACTCATCTCCTTTGTTTACAATCATGACAACTGTAGGGAAATTACCATGTCAGTTACATATGAAATTATGATGATGAAAACACCAGTGTCCTTTCTCCCTGAAAAACTTGCTGAAATCATATCCCTTTAGAAAGAAATGACATCAGAAAATTGCACAAAAAAAGCTTAGAGTTAATAGGGTTCAGATTTATATTCCTCTTGTTTCTGGCCTAACACCAGCAATGACTAAGGAATACCAGCTCATTAGTATGCTGCATTACCAAAAATGGAGATAGTACCTAACTGCACTTCAGCAGGCAGTTTTGTCTTAAAAACATAATTCATGAGCAAAATCAAATAAATTTACTGTGGTCTGTCTGTATGTTAGGAATGCAAGCTTGATAACCTAGGAAATTACAAAATATATGTAAAAATTATATTTCTTTCAGTTCACTAAATATCATCTAAACCAATATATGGGGTGATGAAAATTACTCCAACTTTGATACTTCATGCTGGATTTTTTAAGCTAAATAATTTTTCTGCAGGGAAGGAAACAAGGAGTCATTCTGTAAACAGCAATTGCATTTACAACTTCACGCTCAATATTTTCAACACAATTTACTCACAGAAAAATAGGATAAAAAAGGAATATCAGAGATTACTTTGTAGGATGTTAGGGTACCAATATTAGGTTGGGTGGGGGAGTCACATCCTCACCTTCCTTTGGCAATCTTTCTGCACAGATGCCTGTCTCCCCACCCCTAGCCACATGCTCTGCAGTGACACCAACTTTCCAAACGAAACAGTCTTCAGAAATCAAATAATGGAAAGACAAGCTTACAGAACAATGTGCACCTTTTTCCTTTTCCATTTATCCCCATTCTCGGGAGGGGGAAAATATGGTCTGCATATTTTTACACAAATATTAAAAAAAAGCTATACCGTGTGTTGGAGACATTTCTTAGTGTTCATTAGGAAGATATGTTATTTCTCCTCAAGGTCATTCTGGTATACATATCTTAAGACATACCAAAACTTTAAAAAAAAAATCTGCTCACTAATAATATTGCAGAATAGATGACAGGTAATACCAGATAATAGATAAATATTTCCTATACCATAAGCATGATTATTGCATACTGCTCTTGAAATTTCACAATAGTCTGTTTCAATCTTAAGCTTAATATTTTCACTTCAGCCACATGGAGGCTTCTCTCATAGAGATTACAAATTTAGTACTGAATGAGGAGCAAGTTTTAGTTCAAACAGAGTCAGAAGAAACTTAGTTTAGAAATGATAACATGCACACAATGTTTCATTCTAAGCACAATGTCAGCATTTTGAGTTTGATCACATTAATTTGAGACTAATATACAGTCAAAATTTTAAACAGTAGGCAAACTTTAAAATACAAAAAGCTAACCATCAAACTAAGATGATGAACAGAGTATATATATGATAAAAAGAGAATATTGAAATGGCTTTGAAGCAGTTCAGAATGTAACGTGGAAGTGTCACTTCACCTGACGAAGGAGCAGCTCTTTTAAAGCTTGTGATTTCAAATAAACATGTTGGACTATAAACAACAACAGGAACAAAAACAAAGTTGCTGGAAAAGCTCAGCAGGTCTGGCAGCGTCTGTGGAGGAGAAAACAGAGTTAATGTTTCGGGTCCAGTGACCCTTTCTCAGAACTATGTTGGACTATAACTTGGTGTTGTGTGCCTTCTGCCTTTGTCCACCCCAGTTCAACACTGGCACCTTCGCATCAAACTTTAGTCATAAAATATTCTAAGAACATAGAAAATATTACAACTTGAGACCTACACAACTTGAATATTCAACATGTCCCCATAAAGCAAATTCCACTCAACATGAGTGTATAATCATACCTATAAGTTTACAAAATGTAAATAAATATACAAAAGATATAAATATTTCCTCTATACACCATGTTGCGTTCTGAACTGCTTCAAAACATTTCCAATATTCTCTTCCCATCATGTATATTCTCTGCAAAGCACACTGATCAAGGGGTTCTAAGGTTTCCAGTCCCTCAGTATACTGTGGCTGAAAGGCCTTGGACAATGACCCTTCCCCATTTCACCTCCATCCCAGCATTCCCAAGCTATCGGGCATCCTTCAACATGTGGTTTGGACCTTAAGGTCTGCTAATCTCAAACACTAGTCGAGGACAACCCCTTGTACTGGAAGATCAGCAAGTTTCACGCACTCTCTTTCACCAAGTTCTTGGTCCTCTGTGGTCAGGCCTGCTGCGTTCATCCAGCTTTACATCTTGTTATCCACATCTGTTGCGCATTCCAAAATGAGGGAAAGTTTCTTTCCCTCAAGAACACCTTGAGGACAACAAGCATGTGAGGGAGGGAGGGCCAGGGTGGGGTATGTGCGTATGAGGAGTAAAGAGACGACAGGCATTTGGGAAGGATCTAATTGGAGGGGCCTTTCTCACCCAGCCAAATTGCGTCTTGGTACTTATTTGTAAGTTCTGGCAGTGAGGCATTCTTCTAAATATATGTTTCACTGACATAACACTTTGCAAATTTTGACTTTGCATTCAAGAAACTTACCATTGACTAGGAATACATAACTGTCATGGGATAACAAGGTGTAGAGCTGGATGAACACAGCAGGCCAATCAGCATCTGAGGAGCAGGGAAGCTGACGTTTCTGGCATAGACCCTTCTTCAGGAATGGGGAAGGGGAAGGGGATTCTGAAATAAATAAGAAGAGAGGGGGAGGTGGATAGAAGATGGATAAAAGAGAAGATAGGTGGAGAGGAGACAGACAGGTCAAAGAGGTGGGGGTGGAGCCAGTAAAGGTGAGTGTAGGTGGGGAGTTAGGGAGGGGATAGGTCAGTCCAGGGAGGACGGGCAGGTCAAGGGGGCGGGATGAGGCTAGCAAGGTAGGAGATGGAGGTGGGACTTGAGGTGGGAGGAGGGGATAGGTGGGAAGAAGGACAGGTTAGGGAGGCGGGGACAAGCTGGGCTGGTTTTGGGATGCGGTTGGGGGAGGGGAGATTTTGAAGCTTGCGAAGTCCACATTGATACCATTGGGCTGCAGGGTTCCCAAGTGGAATATGAAGTGCTGTTCCTGCAACCTTTGGGTAGCATTGTTGTGGAACTGCAGGAGGCCCAGGATGGAATGTCGTCTAAGGAGTGGGAAGGGGACTTGAAATGGTTTGCGACTGGGAGGTGCAGTTGTTTGTTGCGAACTGAGCGTAGGTGTTCCGCAAAGCAGTCCCCAAGCCTCCGCTTGGCTCCCCGATGTGGAGGAGGCCACATCTGGAACTGCGGATACAGTATACCACATTAGCAGATGTGCAGGTGAACATCTGCTTGATGTGGAAGGCCTTCTTGGGGCCTGTGATGGAGATGAACGGGGAAGTGAAAGGGCAGGTGTAGCACTTCCTGCAGTTGCAGGGAAAAGTACCGGGTGTGGTGGGGCTGGAGGGGAGTGTGGAGCGGACAAGGGAGTCCCGGAGAGAGTGGTCCTTCTGGAAAGCAGATAAGGGTGGGGAGGGAAAAATGTCTTTGGTGGTGGGGTCAGATTGCAGATGGTGGAAGTGTCAGAGGATGATGCGTTGGATCCGGAGGTTGGTGGGGTGGTACGTGAGGACGAGGGGGATTCTGTTTTGGTTGTTATTGCGGGGAGGGGATGTGAGAGATGAGTTGCAGGTAATGCGGGAGACACGGTCGAGGGAGTTCTCGACCACTGAAGGGGGGGAGGGGGCGGTAGTGCAGTCCTTGGGAAAACGAGGACATCTGAGATGTTTGGGAGTGGAATACCTCAACCTGGGAGCAGATGCGGTGGGGGTGAAGGAACTGGGAATAGGGGATGGCATTTTTGCAGGAAGGTGGGTGGGAGGAGGTGTATTCTAGGTAGCTGTGGGAGTCAGTAGGCTTGAGATGGATACACCTTGCCCCTCACCCCCATCCCAGGCCCCAAGAAGACCTTCCACATCAAGCAGATGTTCACCTGCACATCTGCTAATGTATCCGCTGTTCCAGATGTGGCCTCCTCTACATTGGGGAAACCAAGCAGAGGCTTGGGGACCACTTTTTGCAACACCTACGCTCGGTTCGCAATAAACAACTGCACCTCCCAGTCGCGAACCATTTCAACTCCTCCTCCCACTCCTTAGATGACATGTCCATCCTGGGCCTCCTGCAGTGCCACAACAATGCCACCTGAAGGTTGCAGGAACAGCACCTCATATTTCGCTTGGGAATCCTGCAGCCCAATGGTATCAATGTGGACTTCACAAGCTTCAAAATCTCCCCTCCCCCAACCGCATCCCAAAACCAGCCCAGCTTGTCCCCGCCTCCCTAACCTGTCCTTCTTCCCACCTATCCCCTCCTCCCACCTCAAGCCCCACCCCCATCTCCTACCTACTAGCCTCATCCCGCCCCCTTGACCTGTCCGTCCTCCCTGGACTGGCCTATCCCCTCCCTAACTCCCCACCTACACTCACCTTTACTGGCTCCACCCCCACCTCTTTGACCTGTCTGTCTCCTCTCCACCTATCTTCTCTTTTATCCATCTTCTATCCGCCTCCCCTTCTCTCCCTACTTATTTCAGAATCCCCTTCCCCATTTCTGAAGAAGGGTCTAGCCCCGAAACATCAGCTTTCCTGCTTCTCTGATGCTGCTTGGCCTGCTGTGCTCATCCAGCTCTACACCTTGTTATCTCAGATTCTCCAGCATCTGCAGTTTCTACTATCTCTGATACATTACTATCATCATTTCTTTGAAGATGACAACTGACATGAAGCAACAATTCTTCAGATCAATGCACATAAACAAAGGCAGCTATGTAATTCAGGCAAAACAATCCTGATTTGTTTTTTTAAGATACTTTACAATACGTTAAGCACCTCAAATAAACGAGGTCTTTGGACTCTTGGAACCCAATATATTGTAGCTACCCATCTTAGACTGGAAGTCGCCACTCAGGTTCCACCAGGCAAAATTCTCTTTTTATATTGCTTGGCCCCAACCCAGTTGGAACAGTCTTGTTTCGGAAACAGAGCAGTAAGGGTCACCGCACCTCAGCTAAGGAGAGAAGTTGAGAAGGAGAGGCCTTCATGATCAGTTCCTGCACTGGCTGAAGTTAACTCACACAGTTAGCACCACTCTGCATTTTAAACCAGCCGTCCAGCCAATGTAGTTCCATTCTCTTCCTCTCCACATATCGCAATTATTTACAGGATGGAATAACAATCATTGCAAGACAGATCAGACTTAAGTACTGCAAATTTAATAGCACAAGTAGCAAAAAGGAAGAGCAAATCAGAATAGCTAAATTCAAAGTCAACTAAGGCAAAAATAAAATATGCAAAAGCGATACTGGATTAAGAGAAAGAACAGAAGTAGGGATTTAGCTTTCACAGATTTCTATTTCATTTCATTTGTATTTATCAGTTTTAACAATGAGTTGACTGATGCTCGGCTTTGTGGCCCATACATGGTACCACATTTACTCTGAATTACATGTGGCAGAAAAACCTTATACTCCACAGGTTTAAAGATCTCTACTGAAAGATATTGCTATAATGACTAAAGACAATACAAACCGTAAAATAATCTTATTTGAAAGCTCAGAATGTAAAAACAAGAGACATATACAGACCTACAAAAGGTTGTTTAAAAAAGTCAATACATGAAGAGTTTTAAAATTTTATTAATTATTTAATAAGAGTTTATTATGCATGCTGTCAGAATTTCAGAAACATTCTTTGATTCTATTTTGTATCAGGAATTGCCTGCAAATTTGCTACAAGGGGTGGATAAATTGTTGTTTCATTTCACTCCAAAGCTAATGTTTAAATTTATAGCCCTGTTTGAAACTAAAATCTGTACAAACTAAAATACTGTCATTTTATAATTTTGGTTGAGTTACAAGAGGTGAAATTAACAACAGTTACTTTGTGTACAACTGCATCCCAAACAAAACAAAATACTGATTGTGGCATATGCCTTGACTGTTGAATCTCAAATGGGTTTTACAAACTGTTACATTAACCAAAGACTTAAATTAAAATATTACACAATCAACTAAGTCGAGAGCATTTATGTCAGTTCTTATTGTAATTATAAATTGGTACGTTTTTGGCTTCATTAACGTTAGTTATAACACCAAATAAACTGATACGCATGAACTCTAGCTTTTAAAAAACCCTTATAATCTCTAAAAGACAGGTTTCAGCTTTTTCCACTGACAGAAATGAAAGAACATTGTGTATACCTACTATTACAAAAATGTTCCTCAATAAATATTAATTTGATATTTCATCAGTTGGATTCACATTTCAGACTTTTTAAAAAAGGATCTTGCTGAAACAAAAGAGTCACCAATTCATATCAAGATGATTCTCAATTTGCATCACCATAAACCACATTCCACTGCATGCAGGCACAAGATCTGTGAAAGTCTCCAGAACCGACAGATCCATGGAAACAGAACAGCTTCTTTTCTACCTGATCAAAAATGGAAATTCCAAGTACGCAACAGGACAATTATCTGGGACCTTGAAAACATGGCTACCATGACATGCAGACATGGGCGAGATTAAGTCTTTTGGAACATTCAATTTTAAACCTCTGATGACAGTGGGAGAGAAGTCATGTGACCAACCAAGCGGTATGTGTGAACTTGGATATCAGCTGAAAGAAGCGTATGGGAGTGAGGAAAAGCTCTTCTCCTTCCCCAATACTCTAGCCCTCACACTCTCCCTCTCCATATCCAATTTATCACCAAATTTGGAGTCTGGTGAGTCTTTTGACCTGCGTTTACATCCCTGCATGCAGACTAGAGAATTCTACTGGAAAAGCTTCTGAATTTCTACAGCTGTTATACTACTGTGACATCACATATGCACAAAATAGTTCAGTTAAATTATCACATAAAAAACATTTTCAGCCTTATTTCTGGGTAGGTCAAGCTACAGATCATTTTACGTTGTCATACAACTGCAGCTTGGATTTTAAAACGCTTTCAGGGATCTTCACAGACAATTCTTCAGACTATTTTGATCTTACATTAATTCTATTTACACATCATCTTACACGTCATTAAAAATGATGTATGAATTAACTCTTAGAAAAACTCTCAGTTACTTGTTAGTAACAGAATAAGGACATTTCTTTAAGCTAGGTACAATCAGAAAGCTAAGGGAAGGCATTTGCAATGTGGTAAAGGTATTAAAATGACACATGATTACCCAAAATATTTGGAAGCATTAGAGTTAAACATAAAAAAGGTTTTTCTCAGTTTTTACAAAACAAATGTGGATCACCCTTAAAAGTCAATGTGTTAGCAACTATCTCCTTGTGAAAATTCTCAGCTGACCGAAGTGTTCCAAACAACACACAAATGAGACGTTATAAAACATGTAGATTCTTTTAAATCAACCTGTTCAGGTGTGTAATGGCACATACTTGGGGCCTTCTGACCAAAAGGTAGGGAACACTATCACTGGACCAAAACAGCCGCATGACATGTATAGCTGGCAAAAGTAATCAAGAATGAAATTGAGGCATTAATCTCTATGACGATGGATTCATGATTTTATCCATCTCGATTTTTTTTAGCATCTTTTCCAGAAGAGTAGAACAGCGACAATATTTCAAAAGTATTTAGCCGGCAATAGGGTGCTCTGGAACACTATGTTTGTGAAAGGCACCGTACTCATTCATTTTTATTCTAATTGGTCAGCTGAGGCAAATAACCTGTCCAGTTCAATCTGGAGAAAAGGATCTACAGCACAAATTAAGTTGCATTTTTAATGTGAACCAAAGTGATTTTTAAGAACTAGTTTGTTATATTTATGCTAGCAAGGCCAGTATTTATTGGCTATCCTGAACTTCCAGTGAATAAAAACCGAAAGAACTGCAGATGCTGTAAATTAGGAACAACAGAAGTTGCTGGAAAAGCTCAGCAAGTCTGGCATCATCTGTGAAGAAAAAAAATCAGAGTTAACGTTTCGGAGGAAGGGCCACTGGACCCGAAATGTTAACTCTGATGTTTTCTTCACAGATGCTGCCAGACCTGCTGAGCTTTTCCAGCAACTTCTGTTTTTGTTCCAAACTTCCAGTGAACTGATTGTGGTTTGCTAGGCCTTTTCATGGGTAGTTAAGAGTCAACCACACTTTAATCTAGAGTCATATAAAGACCGTAGGTTTTTATAATAAATTTATGACAGCTGTCCTGACTATCATTACTGATTACCTTTCAAACAGATTTATATTTGAACTGAAGCACAGTAGTTACCTTCTGTAACTGAAATCCATCATCATCTTCAACAAGGTGAATCACTGATTCAGTTTATTTCAATCTACTTAGTAGATTGAAATTACACTGAAGCAAATACTGGCTAATGAAAGGCACCATAAGCCCTTCAACCACTTTGTTTATAAAGCACCCTAACACAATAAAACTCAAAGAAGCCCTTCAAAAAAGCAATCAGAATCCTGGAACTGTAACAGCACAAAAGACCATTCAGCCAATCTTGTCTGTGTCAATTTATCCAGTACCTGTAACCTCCCTGTACCCTTGCACTTTCTTCCTTTTCAGATTACAACCCAATTTCCTCCCAAATCATCCAACTGAACTTGCCTCTAACTACATTCAGCTGTGGCATTCCATATCTTAACCACTTAAGGGAAAACCTTTTTCATGTGGTATGCTTCTTTTGCCAATTACACTAAATCTGTGCCCTCTTTTTACCAGTGGGAACAGTTCTTTTTTCCCCTATCTATCCTGTCCTGCCACCTCCTGATTTTGAATACCTCTATAAAATCTCCTTTCAAGGCCAAGTCTCAATTTCTCAAAACTACATAACGGAGGTTCCTCAACGCTGAGACCATGTCTCATGAATCTTTTCTGCATTCTCTCCAATGCTTTCACATCTTTCCTGAAGTGTAATGCCTACAACTGAATCCTCTTCCTGAGGATGAGCGAATGTTCTATACAGGTTTAGCATAATTTCACTTTTGTTATACTCTATGGTCCTGTTAACAAGACTAGGATGCTGTGTCAGTTCTGAGGAAGGTTCACTGGACCCAAAATGCTGACTGACTTCTTTCCAAAGATATTGCCCTACCTGCTGAGATTTTCCAGTAACCGCAGTTGTTTCGGTTTTTATCCATGATACTGTATGCCTTTTTTAACCACTCAGACTGTCCTGACACCTTCAATGATTTATGCACATACAGACCCAGATACATGTTTTATGTATTAAATACAGTCAAAGTAGAATAGCTGAGTTATACAGGACAGAAGATACTCTTCAGCTACTGGTTGTGCTCCAACCTATCTGCAACAATTCCACTTCCCAGCAACTTGGCCCACAGCCTTGAAAATTAGGATATTTCAAATGATCATCCACTCTTTTCTAAGAAAGATTGCCAGGTTTCTAACTGCTACCCTCTCAGGCATTGCCTTCCAGATTTCCACCACCTTCTGGATGAAAACATTTTCCTCAAATCCAGTAGACATCTGCCCTTCAACTTAAAAGTATGCAACACCTCTTTACTGGCCCTTCAACTGAGGGGAACAGCTGCTTCCTAGCCACACTATGTCCTTTAATTTCATATACCTCAATCAGGTCCCTCCTCAACCTTCTCTGCTCTAAATAAAACAATCCACATCTATCCAGCCTCTCTTCACAGCTAAAATGCTCCAAACCAGGCAACATCCTGGTCAGTTTCCTCTGCACCCCTTCAACTGCATACACATCCTTCCTAAAGTGAGGCAGCCAGAAGTGTACACAGCACTCCAGCTTTTGTACGGTTCCAACACAACCTCCCTGCTCTTATAATCTATGCCACAACTGATAAAGGTAAATATCCCATATGCCTTCTTAATACCCTATTTATTTGTCCTGCCCCCTCAGGAATCTGTGAACAAGCATCCCAAAAGCTTTGTGGTCCTTTGAGCTTCATTGTGTCCTGCCATTTGTTGTGTCTCTTATCATGTTGCGTCTTCAAAAGTGCATCATCTCACACTTTTACAGGGTTAAATTCCATCTGCCACTGGTCAGCCCATCAGACCAACCAATCTACATCTTCCTGGCATCCAAGAGCTATTTCATCACTATTAACCACCCAGCCAATTTCTGTGTCATACACAAACATATTTCTCATTTACACCTTTATTTGTATTTCAAACGTGGCATAAGACACACAAGTAGATACCATAAGTGAAACAAAGCTTGGCTAAAAAGGTTAGTTTTAAGGGGGGCCTTGAAGGCAGATTTAAAGAGATATGAAAGTTCTGAACAGGAATCCCATAGCATAGGTCCTAGACGGTTGACGCAGAGCTGATTGAAGGGCAAAAGGAAATCAAGGATGTACAAGAGGCCAGCATTGGAGAAATGCAGGAAGGGAAAGTGCATGTCTTTGAACAACAGAGAAGAGTTTTAATTACAAGGTTCTGTGTGATTCAGAACATAAGTCAGTGGGCAAAGGGATGATGGGGGTGAAGAAAACAGGTTACAATATAGGCAAAGTTTTGGATGAGCTTAGGCTTATAGGAGTTAAGAAACCACTGGGAGGGCACAGAAACATAGAAGATAGGAGCAGCAGTAGGCTATTCAACTCCTTGAACCTGCTCCACAGTTCATGATGATCATGAGTGATCATCAAGCTCAATACTTTAATCCCACCCTCCCCTCATATTCCTTGATCCCTGTAGTGACAAGAGCTGCACTTCCCCCTCCTTGAAAATACTGTTTTGGCCTCAACCACTTTCTGTGGCAGTGAAATCGTCACTGAAGTTGAGTTGGATGCAATAGTATCTTGTACCTCCTGCCTGTGTGCTCCCAGAACAAGCATCTTCATACTTACAGGCATTATTCACTCAGTGGAAAAACGAGGTTGAACATTTATTACCTAAGTGATTCTCTTTGTTTACTAGATTCATGAAAAGGAAACTGTGTTTGACAAACCTGCATACTTTTTCTGAGGGTGCAACTGGTAGAATAGGTGAAGGAGAACCAGTGGATGTGTGGTCTTTGGATTTTCAGAAAGCTTTTGATAGAGTCCCATATAAGAGATTACTGCGAAAAGTCAAACCAGATGGAATCAGTAAGAATATACTGGTAAGGATTGCAAATCAATTAGCAGATAGGAAACATGGATCTGCAATAAATGGGTCATTCTCACAATGGAAAGTGATGAAAAATGGAGTATCACAAGGATCCATGTTTGGTCCCAACTCTTCAAAAATTATTCCCTCATCAAAATCATTGGTATAAAGGTTAATATTTCCAAGTTTGCTGTTACAAAAAAATAGATGGGAGTAGAAGTGGTGAAGATGTAGAGAGGCTTCAGGATGAGTTAGACAAGTTGAGCAAGCGAGTGGACAAATAAATGGCAGATACTAAATAACGTGGATAAATGTGAAGTTTAAGAATGGCAAAATATAATATAAATGGAGATAATTGAGAAAAGTTGATTTTCAAAGGGACCCAAGTGCCCTTATACACTGGTCATTGAAAGCAAGCATGTAAGCAGTTAGGAACGCAGGTGGTTAGCCTTCATTGCAAGAGGTTTGAATACAGGAGCAAACAAAAATCTCTCTGCAGCTATACAGGGCCTTAGAGAAACATCTTACCTAAGAAAAGTAGTACTTGCTATAGAGGGAGTGTGGCAAAGATGTACCAGACTGATTCCCAGGATGGCAAGTTTGTCGTATCAGGATATCGGAGTTGATTGGGACTGTATTCACTGGAGTTTGGAAGAATGCGAGGAACATGTAAAATTCCGTTGGGGTCTGCTGACTGGATGCAGGATATTCTTTTCCTTGGCCAGTGGGTCCAGAGCAAGGGGTCATGGTCACAGGATACCCAGATGGCCATTTTGGATCAAGATGAGGAGCAACTGCTTCAGTCAGAGATTAGTGAACCAATGGAATTCTCTGCTACAGAAGGCTGTGGAGACAAAGTCACTGAATATATTTAAGAAAGAAACAAATAGATTTCTAGAATCTAAATGTGTTCAGGAAGACAGGGGAATATGGTAGTGAGACAGAGGAATAGCACACACCTGTTCCTATTTTCTACATTTCATGGACTTTTTTTAAAATACATTCACGGGATGAGGAGTGCTAGGCCAATGCTTATTGTTCATCCCTAATTGGCCAGAAGGCAGTTAAAACTTAGCCACATTTCTGTGGGTCTGGAGTCACATGAAGGCCAGACCAGGTAAGGATGGCAGTTTCCTTCCCTGAAGACATTAGTGAACCTGTTATCTCCGACTCCAGCAGCAGCAGTTCTTATTATCTCTAAATGAACCAGTGTTTTGTTTTCCTCTGACAATCAACAATACTTTCATGGTTATCATTAGATTCTTAATTCCAGATATTTATTGAATTCGAATCACAACACCTGCTCTGGTGGAATTCAAACGCAGTTCCCATAACATTACCTCAGTTTCTGGATTAACAACCTAGCGACAATACCAATAGGCTGTCACCTCCCTTGTCAGATAACTTGAAGTTACTTTGCAGCAGTGAATAGCACTATTATTTCCTTGAACTGAGCAAATATTGAACATTATTAAATAACAAATAATAAACTAAACATTAGCATATGAACAAAACAGAAAGAATGAAGTCAACAAAGAAGTTCAGACTGAGAGAGGGCCTTCTGCAGGTGGATAACTGCTTTTCTTAAATGTAATAACGCACTGGGTTTTTAAAACATTGCTCAGAGATTTAAAATGAATTAAGTCCTGAACCTACTATAATTCAATATTAAGGCACGTCAAGGCAGGAGGATCATCTATCCAAATATTTGCAACTACTTAGTCAATAACTGAAAAGTCTTCTGTTTATAAGCAAGTATAAACAAAAATAATTAATAATTTTAGGCTGAGGCATTCCAAGCTATATACATTGGATTTTTTTCTTAAGGACTGGTCGTTTCATAGTTACTGATGGCTATGATGCCCAAAGACTTTATACTGATGTTGATGTAAATACCAGGTATTCAGGAAATTGTCCTCAATGCAGTAACTCTTCAAGTTTTAGTCACTATGGTAAATATTCTTTTCATAGATAGAATCCCTACAGGCCATTCAGCCCAACAATTCCTTATCGGTCCTCCAAAGAGTATCCCACCCAGACCCGTCCCCCTACCCTTTCCTGGTAACCCTACATTTCCCATGGCTAACGCACCAAACCTACACATCCCTGAACATTTTGGGTAATTTGGGATGGCCAATCCACCTAACTTCTCTCTTAAGGGTGATTGCAATCTGGTTCAATCGCGTGTGGCGAATACTTTAGATAATTCAGGCTTGAAGCAAAACTGAAGATTTCACTCTGTGTGCATGCTGGCATAGACTGACCCACATTCTTTATATTCATCAAGACTTGACAACAGCAATTGCACTTCTTCAACAAAACTTTAGCTTTGAAACCAGATGATTCAAAATTTTGCCCTGTCGAGAAAGCCAAGGGCCTGCTACAAATTTTACAATTTAACAAACTCACATGAAAAAAGTCCACCACAGTGAAACATCCTTCCTATACGGATATAATGTCAGTTGTGAAGATCGAAAAAAAATCAAAGCACACAATTTCAATATCACAAAGATCTCCTTGAGTGGGTCTTTTATCAACACCACAAATAGTATCCTACATAACTGTGATAAAGGTAAATTATCTCTGGCCAAACTCTCTACCTGTCTGCAGTCTTTGAAATAGTTGGCACACCACCCTCTTCAAGTATTGTTCAACTGTATTCAAGTTTATTGGGACCACATTCACCTGACTCTATTCTTCTCAATCCACTATCCAAATCCCATTCTCTAGTTACAGAATCCAGCACTCCCCCAGCAATAATCCGACAATGAACCATATTACTCAGAACATTAGTATGATTTTGGCGCCAAAATCAAAGCTATCAACCTTGGATATGTGCCATTAGTAACACCATTTATTACTACATCCAACATTGCCAAGATGTACCTTTGTTATCTCTAAACTTAACTATTCTAACTTATCCTTCATTGACATTTTACCCTCTAAAGTTGAGATCACACAAATCTATAATGCAAGCATTCCTACTTTCACCAAACATCATTCAGCAACTGCCCCCATACTCACTGACACATACCGCTCGTGGTCAACCAACTCAAATTTAAAATTCTCATGCTTATTTTCAAATCCATCTAAGACCTCACCCAACTCTACCCTGCAATTTTCTCCTCTCTCCTGTTTCTTCCTTTCCTATTACTCAGTCGTATTGCTTGGTTCTCCTTTCGAGGGCTTTGCTCAAAATATCTGCCATAAACCACCACACTATTGCCTTCCCACTGACATCCTAAGTTTAAAACCTCCTTAAATAAGCTGAGCGCTACATTTTTTCTGCTCAATTATTGACATCAACGATTTCAACGTGCATCACAACTCATCTTACCTTGATTCTTGTTTCTGTCTTAACCATGCCCACAAAATAAACCCCTTCAACCTTACTCAGATAATCAATGCTGCTCCTAATAACTCAATCACAGACAAAGATATTTGTAACTACTATCCAATGTGTCATCATTCATCCCACCCTTACAGCCTCACTTTCTGCTGCATCCAGCCCTGTAATAAACTCTCTCAAGTTATTTAAAACTATATTTTCAAACTTTTGTCAAGCTTTTGGCTCTCCATTCATCACAAGATTTCTGCAGTTGTCAATCATCAGCCCAGCCACACCTTTACCTCCAACTTATGACGCCACTATACGCAGTAAAACCATTTCAAGTCCATCATCGGAATCATTCCCCTGATATGGATCCTGTCAAGTTCAAATAGATAGAATAACTTTCTCATAAGACTACAAAACCACGCTATTTATGAATACTGGGAAGAGGCCCAGCATTTTTACCTTACTCAGAACATCCTTTGATTGTGATGGATAACTACACTTTGCATAAGCCAGTCACTAGCCCAAGTTGAAGAATTGTTGTTTAAACCATCCAGATCCACTAACTGATTTATAATAGATTCTATGTTAATTCACTGAAGAAAATGTACGTGGCAACATGCAATTTTATCACACAGGGTTTCTATAAGCAATGCATGTCATTTCCACAAAAATAGACATAAGTTGATCAGGAAAGATTTGGTTGTCAATAAATCATTTTCACACAGTATTGTTATTTGATTATTAATTCTAAATAGTATGGGCACATCAAGAGACCTACAGCCATCAGATTAATCTGTTCCAAATATGTGAACTACACCTACCTGGGATTAAACCAGCTCAAACTTTTCTAAAGTCATTAATTCACTCAAAATTGCTGTTAAATTACTTCCTTGTTTTTTTTAAAATAGATGGGGATATTTCTTCTAATCTGATTGACTTTAAAGTTTTGAGCTTGAGTGTACATGACTTATGTTTGAAACTCTATGGAATACTGTTAAGGAATGAGTTATCCTAGAATCCTTAGTGTGGAAACAGGCTATTCGGCCCAACAAGTCTACACCGACCCTCCGAACAGCATCTCTCCCAGACCCATTCCCCTATCCTATCCTATACTATCCCTGTAACTCTGCATTTCCCATGGCTAATGCACTTAACCTGCACATCCCTGAATAGTATGGACAATGTAGCATGACCAATCCACCTAACTTGCACGTCATTGCAGTGTGGGAGGAGACCAAAGCACCCAGCAGAAACCCACGCAGACACGGAAAGAATGTGCAAAATCCACAAAGACAGTAACCCGAGGTTGGAATCGAATCCGGGACCTTGGTGTTGTGAGACAGCAGTGCTATCCACTGAGCCACTGTGCTGAGTTATTCTGCGGTTTCTTACGCCTTTGCATGGGGTGAAGTAAGGAAAATGGTGGGATCTAAAAGAAGTGTGAACATTTTCAGTTTTCTTTCCTGCAGTTATGCAGAGTGGTTAAACCGCCTTGAGAGGTGACCTTATTGGAACATATACAATTCTTCAGGGTAGGTGCCAAAAGGTTGTCTTCCCTCGTGGGACAGCCTGGGACCAGACCATAGGGCATAATCTCAGAGTAAGGGGTGTCCCAATTAAGTCAGAGAAGAGGAATTTTTTTTTCTACCAGAGGAGAGTGAATCTGTGAAATTATTTACCGAAGAGGGCTGTAGAGCCTTGGTCATTAAGTACATTAAAAATCTGTCTATCTCAGCCTTGAATCAGTAAAGGAAGCAAGGGTTATGAGGATAAGCACAAAAATGGAGTTGAGAATTATCAGATCACTCATAATTTCATTGACCGGCAGAACAAACTTGATAAACCGAATGACTATCTACTACTACTCCTACATCTTATGGTGTTAATGCTTGACCTGTAGCTGAAAATCCAACAGCTGCAGCCAGCACAGACCATCCTAAACCCTTTAGATTTTACCAGGTGGGTTTTCATTTTACATAGGATATCATCAGAACTGGTGACTGCACTTACTAGGCCTGACCACTATAACAATGTTATCCTTAAAAATTCAAGCTTCATTTAGAGAATATACCCAATGTACAAATAACAAATGGGCATTAGGAATATTACAATGCAAAAACATTTAGCTAGACTTATAAGGATCTGATGGAAGCATAGAGATGACGAGGGCGATTAGCAAGGCTTACACACAGAAGCCTAGCAAGTAAAACTATGCATCTAGAAGAAAAGACAACCTTTTTATTTAATTCAAACATAGCCGCTAGGACCAGCATACCTGTCCAAATTTTCCACTGTGGGAATCACTTAATGCCACAAGTCCAACATGCAGAGCCAGAAAAACAAAAGGAAACAAATTCTTGAATCCTTTGTTTCTCTTCTACACTCCAAACCATTCTCACTTCCTGTTTAATTAAAATCTTCCTGTGTTTTATAATTCCCAGTCCTCAGTGCTCTCTCCAAACAAACACTTCTTGTTTTGAAGTAATAAAGTATTAACTCAGTTTGCAAGGATTTTACTCCCTATTCACAAGGTACCACCCACAATTCATCTGACAACACGTCAGGAGGAAGGGATGAGGAAAACTCGACAGACAGCCAACACTTAGTGAAGAACTATGTTTAATTGTTTATTAGATTCTTGGTACAGGACATTAAGGGCCTACTACTTTTCTGACATAAAGTTGTTATTTTGTATTCTTCTGAAATGATAGTATTTGCAATATGTATTTCAACATGACCCAAGATACATTTCCCATTTCTGAGTATATATGGCACATGACTTCACCAAATCACTAAGTTTGATTAATGACTGTTCCTCCTCATCCAAGGATTTACACCCCGATCACTTCTCTTAGAATCAGAATATCCTTTTATTGTCATGTATAATCAAGTACAGACATACAGATTTATAGCGAAAAGTTTCACAATGTCACCTCTTATGGTACAAGTACCTAGGTACAAACCTTAGATATAAAAAGTGGAATAAAAAAAAGTAGTTGCATTACTTTACAAAAGTAAGACAGAGTTAAGAGGATAATCATCCCAGTCATATAAACAAATTACAAATAAACATTATACTGCAGTAGCTGAGTACAGAGGCTTCCACATGTAGTTTGACCACCTGCGCCAAACCCCAGCCAAACAACTGTGCCCGCTCCAGTCCAAGCCTCCAGTCCACTCCACATCAGCTCTCAACTGCTCCAAGGTAGGTTTCACCCAGCGATGCAATTCCCCTCGCTGGCCTCCACTGTGGAGCTGCCTTGCCTCATCGGCCTCCACTGCAGGGCTGCCTCCTCGTGGCTCTGGAATTCACCTCTGGAGCTTGCCAGCTCTTCCATTCCCTTCAGGGGAGGTTGAAGTCATTAGGTGGAAAAAAAAGCAGGGAGGAGGAAAGAAGGAGAGAGGAAAAAAGCAAGAGGAAAGAAAAAAGGAAAGAGAAAGAACAGGACTTCCAGCTGGAATGTCTTACTCTGCCGCCATCTTGCACTTAAGCAAGGAATAGTTTGAGGATTGGTGTCTAAGTGTTTTGTTACTTCTTTCAAAGACACTGCAATAAAATTTTGTTAAATTGATACTATTCACTCAAAATTAGCCAAATAGCAGTTTTTTTTAAAAAAATCAAGCAATTTCAAATTTAAGTGTTGTCCAGCACATATCCAGTTTGAGATTTCTAACTCTGATTTAACAATGTCACATTGGAAACCAGTGTTATCCGTAAAACTGGCCAAAAATCCAGATCAGATTAATGATCATGGCATGCTTCTGCCAACGGTGCCTACTTGAAACTTCAAATTAAGATGGATTTTTGGTGAAAAAGCATTGGCATGCACATTTCAAAACTTTCAAGCAGTTTAGAAATTACTACTGTGCAGTGAAATCAACAAATAGTTCCTCACAGGTATTTAAAATCTGGTTACTCATGATGATGGGCTATATAACAATCAACATTTATACTGACCTAAGACTTGTTTTGTGATAAACACATTTCAAACTGTATGAATAAAAAAAACTCATAAGCTTGAGGAATCAACTGGATTAAGCTGAACCAATTTTTAAAAGCTAATTATTTTAATAGTTACAACAATTTTAATGGTGCAGTTTATATGGGACTGTGGGGATTTTCTTCCTAAAATAATACAAAAATTACTTTACGCAGTATCAATAATGCAAACTTTGGAACAGCAGCCAAATTAGTTGCTTATTTGTCCAACTATCCCAACATATTTGGCTGGTGAATCAAAAATACAAAATGCATTAAATTTACAGGGAAAACATCTACTTATTAAATGTATTTAAATAGTTCTTTAACTTATTTAATGATGCACAGGAATAGCCTTTGTAAATCAGAAATTCTGATGCAGAACTTCCTATGGTGGAAGCAAATAGATTGATTAAAAGTTCAAATGCAAAGGTCAGGAGGAAGTTTGCCTATATGATGCCACTTATTAAAAAAGCAAACATTAGATGTGGCACCAATGCCTGCTGACTAGTAAGATTTAAATATGAACTGATGATACATATCTTGATTTTAACATATCTGAACTGCTTACAAACTGATATCTCATTACAACTACCGCAACATAGCTTTTGTTATATCATTGTAATATCTGCGTAACGGTTCCTACTATCTCCGAAGTAATTTCTTTTTACTGTTCTAGAACATTCAAAATGTTCTCTGGAACAAAACGCTGTAACACTTGTATAATAAAAACTTCAGTGATAACTGAATCACTTTTGAGAAACAGCAACTGATTTGCAGTGCATGTTAGGCCAGTGAAATAAATCAGTTTATCTACATATTTAAGATGAATTGTCCTAATAAACATTTTGGGGTACAAGATTTTATTTCACTAAAATTCCAAAATATAGCAGGCAAGGTTGCTGCTAGCTTGTAAAGAGATCGGCAACAAGAGCGCTCTGATCTTGCACAGAACTCTCCCATTAGCTAGTTGGTTCCTTTTGTTTTAAATAAAGGGGAAAAAAAACCAAACAGAAATAAAGCTTGTCTCCTTCTTGTATTAAAATGGCTCAAAAAAGTACACAGCTTGGTGCTGAACTGGAATTATACACATTCAATCCAACAAGCATTCTCATATTGTTTGACTCCAGGACATTTGGGAGTTAGTTTACCAATATTACTTCCAAGTTACTCCATTGTCTTGGTGTTCATGACCTTCTGAAACTGCTTTGCACTGACAGAAGATGATGTTATAGTACAAAAGCTAAACACCACGGATGCTGGAGATCTGAAATAAAAACAAAGTCCTGGAGGAATTCAGCAGGTTTAGTAGCATTTGCATAGAGAGAAAAGTTCACATTTCAAGTCTAATATGAACCTTTCTTTGGAATATTTTTCAGTGTTAGAAAATTGCTTTAAAAAATTCAATGCAGCAACTGATTGCTATTGTAATGACTAACATAAAGCATTATATTTTTTTAAAAACTGCTCAAAGTAACACAAAGCTCTGGAACACTCTCCCTACACCTCTGTCTATCTACCTCATTTTCCCTTTTATGATACTTTTAAAGCTGGCCTCTGGCAAGCTTTTGATCATTTGACCTGTTATCTCTAATATCTCTAATTTTGATGTCATAATTTGTTTCATCGCTCGAACGGCCTTAATACATTTTATTACATATAAAAGGTGTAATATAATTAACAGTTCTTTACTACAGCAAGTTTTAATAAATTGAAAATAAACTGGATTACTGGAATTTTAGTGAAATAAAATCTCGTACCCCAAAATGTTTATTAGGACAATTCACCTTAAATATGTAGAAAAACTGATTTATTTCACTGGCCCAACATGCACTGCAAATCAGTTGCTGTTTCTCAAAAGTGATTCAATCAGACAGCAATACTGCTGTGGGCAGATGATTTTTGGAATTTTTGAAACATTTTGCACCAGTCAGCATAATTCACAGACATGAACCATACAATGCAAGAACACCACAATTAGTGATGGTTAACTACTTGTGCATTCCTTTACAGATAGAGGATAGATAGATGGATACATGGATTAAATCAGATAGATTTTGGTGCAATTTTGTTTGATGTAGATGCGCTTTTTTTAAAACCTTCAGTTCAATAATCACACTAGCAAATTTGTTTAAAAACTTTTTACTACCGTTGATTGCTTTGTTGTTATAAAAAGTAACTATGAGATGATACTTCACAGCCACAACTTCATTCAGAGCTGTTAAAGGTTACAAAACTTGTCTGCTTTGTCAAATAAACAAGGGTTGAGAGAAAAGACTTCATCAGCCTAGGCCTGGTGTGGCCACTCCCCAAATTCAAAATAAGCCGACAAGAGTTGGCGTTTCAAGCCTCAGACAGATGCTTTTGTAGCAGAAACTGAATCTCTGAAATGCAGCCATATAATTTAAAGTAATTACTAGGTGACAAAAACAAGATTAAATGAAGACACTGCAAATGCTGAGATGCATTTTTATTTGGGCAAGTTTCCCATAACTATCTTTTTAATAAACTCATTCAAACTCCATTTACAAAAGGCATAGACAGAATGCAGACATTGCTGGCTAGTCCATCATTTATTGCCCAAGCCTGACTGCAGTGGGAGTGGTGAAGAGCTGCCTTCTTCAACCACTGCAACCCTTCGGTGTAGGGACAAGAGCAGTGCTGTTTCAGAATTTTGGCCCAGCAAGTGATCCAAATTCCAAGTGTGGAGTGTGGGAATTTGGAGAGGAACTTGCAGGTGGTAAGGTTTCATGTACTTTATGGGACAGGGTGAATAGCCAAGGTCTTTTTCCTTGGCTGGGGTGTCCAAAACTAGAGACACAGGTTTAAGGTGAGAGGGAAAAGATTTAAAAAGGTTCTGTGGGGTAACTTTTTCATGCAGAGGATGGTGCGTGGATGGAACAAGCTGTCAGAGGAAGTGGAGAAAATGGGTACAATTATGACATTTAAAAGGCATCTGGGCAGTTATAGGAACAGAAATGGAATATCTGGTCATCATGGATAAGTTGGACCGAAGGGTCTGTTTTCATACTGTCATAATGTCATACAGTATGATCTATTTACCCTTCCAGATGATAAAAGGTTGCAGGCAGGTTTGGAATGTGCTGCTGGAGAAGCCTTGGTGAATTGCAACAGTATATTTTGTAGGTGGAGCTGCCACTATATGTTGGTGATGAAGAGAGCAAATGTTGAAAGGTAGTGGATGGAACAGACCTCTTTGTCCTGGATGTTGCCAAGTTCTTTTGACTATTGTTATTCAAGCTGCACCGATCCAGGCAACTGGACGATATTCCACCACTCTCTTGGCCTCTGCCATGTACATGGTGGTCAGGAAATGGAAAGACAGGTGGTGTGTTATTTGCTGCAAGAATTCCAAGCCTCCGGCGACTGTACTTATTTATTTAGGGGTTTCTGATGTTGAGGTGGGGGTTGTGGACAAATGCTGAGCAGCAGTGAAACACAGCAAGAGGAAGTCTTCAGAGGCAATGGATGAGCTTTAAAAGAGCAAGGAACACAAGTTGGCATCAGGGAGGTGTAAAAATATGGAAGGTGATGTCAGATAGATTGGACTTTGATGTGCTGAGAGACAATAAGCCAACATAGATTGGCAAAAACAGATTGTGATCAGGTGAATTTTGGACAAGTAGAACTTTGTAAAGGCTCAAGGGACAAAGTGTTTAAAAAAAAAATCAAAATTGGTGGCGACAACTGGGTAGATGAGAATTTCAGCAGTACTGTGGTGATTTTGGGATGACAAAAGGAGTGATGCAGAGCTTGAATTTCACTTCAGGTTGATCAGACCTCTACATATTATCAGGATGACCAAGAACTGGTGTCCGGAAAGAGAATGTTTCTGGTGGGGACTACACAGAAAACTTCAATCTTGCTGATGTTGAGCCTTCAAAAAATCTGTCTCACCTCATAACTTGTTAGTATATAAGTGCAAGTTTAAAAAATATTATGTTCCATATTTCATAATAACAACATAGCAAGGAATGGAGCACTTTTGAAATATAGTCATTGTAAGAAACACAACAATCACTACGCAAACTCCTACAAACGGTAATGTAAACAAACCAGATAATCTCTCTTTATTGTGATGTTAACTGAGGGATAAATTCCCCTGCACTTCAAAATAACACCATGGGATCTTTTGCATCCATTCCAACAGGCAAATAGAACTTCACTTTAATGTTTCCATCCAAAAGCTAGCACCTAGACAGGTAGCACTCCTTCAAAATTGCACTGAAGTATCAGCCTTAATTTTTATGCTCAAGGTCTCAAAAGGGACTTGAACCCAAGCCTTCCAACTCAAGAGGCGAGAGTACTACCAACCAGGCTCATTGTTAGCATTACGGCAAGTAATCTAGACAGTGGCCAATAAAAAAAATCACGGACAGATATCATCAACATTCATTTGAAAACTATAGCTCTTAGCATGTTACTGAAGCCTGACATAAAGATAGAATAGAAGCAGCCAATGATGGAAACTTGTGATATACTTGCGTTAATCATGCTAATTCAAGTTAGGAAATTATTGCAAGAGATATGTCATCAACAACAAAGGTAGGACTGGCAACTACCAGCATGCTCCTACTATACAATACTGCTCCAATTACCAAAAAATCAAAAACGAGCTCTGGACAACGTGAATCATTTCCCAAACCTCAGTAGCCTCCTCTGATTATGAGCAGACATTGCTGATGAAATCCAACATTGGACACCAAAGGAACAAAGGCTGTACTGGCACATTGGAGACAGCGGGTTTAAAGTCTGAGACTTCAAACCCAGCATCAAGCTCATGGTCTAAAGAACAGCCACGGAGAGTTATCATTGCTGCCTTTAGAAAATCCAACAAATCCACTGGCAGGATAAGCGTACTAATGTTACCTTCCTCTCCGAGGCTAATATCCTCAATACAGAGTTACTGATCATGCACAACAAGCTGTGATGCATGGGCCATATTGTCCATATGCCTGACACAAGATTCTTTAATCAAGCGATCTACTCCGAGCTCCACAATGTTAAGTGATCAGTAGGAGGACATCCTGAAAGCCTCCCCAAGCAAATGCAACATCCGTACCAACACGTGGGAATCGCTTGCCCCAAAATTCATAAACCAAGAAGCACCCATGAAGGCACCGACCAATTTCAGCATCACTGAGTGGAACACAGAGGGCAAGCTCAAGCAACAGAAAGAGCACGTAGAATCCAGACCGTCCCACCCATCTCGTCAAACACCACTAGACCCACCTGTGTCAGTCTGTCACTTCAGGATTGGGCTATTTAGCCACTGCTGAAACCCCTGCCTGTCCCCACTGCCCGAGTAGAAGCAAGTCATCTTTGACTCTGAGGAACTGCCAGAGGAGGAGGAGGAGGAGGCAGATAACAGGACAGATATTATAGAAATAGATGGTTATGACCAATGTCAAAGATCTCAGAAGGATTAGGCAGGGCGGCACACAATGGCAATGATGACTTTGACTATGATGGTCTCAGCACTGTGGGAAAGATAGAGTCCAGATTAAAAAGATTCCAATAGGCAGGGATCCATAAAGTGGAAACAGAGTTCAATAATGGAAAGGTATTTTAGAGTTTGAGGGAGGAAGAGATGGTTGGAAAAACTAGATAAAGTGGTAATGGGGAAATTTTTTTTGAGAAGTCAGGTGACTGCAATGACTTTGAAAGTAAATGAGGAAAGGCCACATCAGCGAACACATCAGGTACACGTCACCTGGAAGTTTCACTTTTACCAACAACAAAAACAAAGTTGCTGGAAAAGCCCAGCGGGTCTGGCAGCATCTGTGAAGGAAAAAAACAGAGTTAATGTTTCGGGTCCAGTTCTGAGGAAGGTCATCGGACCCGAAACGTTAACTCTGTTTTTCCCTTCACAGATGCTGCCAGACCTGCTGGGCTTTTCCAGCAACTTTGTTTTTGTTCCTGATTTACAGCATCCGCAGTTTTTTGGTTTTTATTCAATTTTACTGAGCTTGAAATGGATAAAATTGTATGCAATTGTATCAGTGGCCTTGGAATTGAAGGTGAGAGGACACATTTGGTGAACATATGATAAGTGAAGGTGTGAAAACGATTCTGGAAATGACATAAGTTAGTGCCGCAGGAAGTAAGGTTCACATGCACTTCCATTAAGTGGAAGATTTTTAAGGTAGAAAAAAAATCTACACCAAAATACTGGCACCTAGTATCATTTTTTTGGGATCATGTCATTTTGCTACCCCTAGAAAATTAATTGTGTACCTTCAGTGCTCATATCTCCCCTCAGAAACATCTAAATCACCAATATTTATATACTTTATTTATTTCACCCACAATACCGTAACCCAAAATATTCTTTCCACAAATGATATCTGACCTGTTCTTTTTCCCCCACTCGCATTTGTTTAACAGTTGTGGGTTTTTTTCAAACAGGTGATGAAATATTGTTTATTTAAAGTTGAATACGCAATATCAGATCACACTCCAGTTGATTGATCATTGGTGTCAAGTGTATTGACGTTGGCTACATTTTATGTGCTGTGCCAGATTTTGCTAGTTTCTAGATTGTGTGTAGATTATCAAGCAACATAGCAGGTCTTGTGACAAAGGACAAAGAAATGTCTACAAGGTCTGCTGATACTAACTAAGCTAAGCAGCAAATTAACACTTGAAATGTTACATGATTTCTGAAGACCTAATTTCACTTTGTTTGAAGGATACGAAAAGGATATTAATAGATATACTGGATTTGGCATAAGCAAGATTGCAAGCTCTGAATCATCGTTCAGAAATTACATGAGAAAAGAATCCCCTTGTATGGAAAACAAATTACTCAAAATGTTCAAATTAAACCCATTAGAAAGTCAACCTGAAGTTCAGTGCCAATACTGAAAATCCAGTGGCTATAAAGGACACAGTCAGTTCTGAACACCTGTCTTTACAGAATGTGATTTGCATTTAACCCAGAAACTAACAAATTTAAGTTAATCACTCATAGGATTCATCCTTCATTTAAAATTAAGTAGAAATGAAAACCATATTTCAGTCACGTGGATCAGCACAAGGTTTAAGCCTTCATTGCAAATCACACCCTTGAAATGGGCTGTGTGCCTATTCAGCACTGAAATGGATAAAGATTTTTTTAAAATCATTGCCCAGAGTTAAACTTAATACGACTCAAAGTGTATCCAGTGTATTCAACAGTCCAAGGTTATACCAGGTTACTGTGCCACAAAAGGAATATTTTTGCAGCCAAACTCCAAGTAGCAACACCCCCAACACCCTTAAGAGTTTTATACAAAAACAGATGCATATAAATGCATTAAAATTTAAATGCATTTTTAAACAACGACCTTAACTGTACATTTTAGGATTAAATATTGGACTCTGTCAGCTGCAGATGTTCTAATTTGTGCATAATTGCACAATACATGTACTTGAAGTTTACATCATTCAGGAAACTCAAAATGCACCCCCGCAGCATAAAAAGCTGAAAGAAGGAGTGACCAAGTCTGTGCTTCAAATCACAGATTCTTCAGACCCCAGACTGCTCCCTAACACACCAATGTTCTTCCTGCTACTCAAAAATGTCTACTGATTGCACAAAGTTTAAAATTACATTTGCACTAAGTTCCAGACAATGACCATTTGCAGAGAAAATCTAACTGCCTCTGCTTGATATTCAATGGCATTACCAATGCTGAATCATCCAGTATCAACATTCTAAGGGGTTGCCGTTGACCAGAAACTGAATTAGACCAGCCACATAAATACTATGGCTATAAAAGCTGGTCATAGACTGGGAATTCTATAGTGAGTAACTCGGCTCCTGACTCTCCAAAACCTGTCCTGGTAGGATACTCTTTACTTGCCTGAATGAGTGCAGCTTCAACAACATCCAAGAAGCTTGATGCCATCTAGGACAAAATAGTCTACTTGATTGGCACCTCTTCCACCACATTAAATATTCACTACTGCCACTGTATCATCAATGGAGAGAGGTGCATACTACGTACAAAATGCACAGCAGCATCTCACCAAAGCTCCTTCAACAGCAATTTGCAAATCTTTCACTCCCACCATTGAGAAGAAGGACAAGATGATCAATGGATCAAAATCCTAGAACTCCGCTTTTTAAGGTAGTGAACATGTATCTGCAAAAGGTGAAGTACAAGTAATTCAAGAAAGTGGCTCACCACTACCTCAAGGACAGTTAAGGGATGGGCAGCACTTACTGCCCTTGCCAGCAGTACCCGTGAAATAATTCTTGTTTAAAAATTTCAGTGAAAATGGCTGCAAAAACGTAAGAATTACTAAATTACATCAAAAACTTCAAATAAAAGCAACAAACTAACATCCACAGTGAAATAAAAACACAAAGTGTGGAGAAACTCAACAAATCTGGCAGCGTCTGTACAGCAAGAAACAGAGTTAACGTTGAGTTTGATATTACTCCTTCAGAACCGAAATATTATTTTGATCAACTCACCAATGGACTCTATTAAATTTTTTACATAAGGAAAATTGACAAAACGTTCTCAAGCTGGAGGAACTAAAGTTAACCCAAACAACACACCCCATATAATGCTTTGAAGAATGTCTTCCATAACAATTGTTCATGCAACGTGCTCAACTGTGAAGAGTGAGTGCAGCATGATGTTCAGAGCTGTCAAGTTTGAACCTGAAGGCAGTCTATGGCAAATGTTTTCTGAATTGCTAAATATGGTTCTTTCTGCTGTTATCCAATAAATTGCTACAGGGCCCTGGTGAGACCGCACCTGGAGTACTGTGTGCAGTTTTGGTCTCCAAATTTGAGGAAGGACATTCTTGCTATTGAGGGAGTGCAGCGTAGGTTCACGAGGTTAATTCCCAGAATGGCGGGACTATCATATGTTGAAAGATTGGAGCGACTGGGCTTGTATACACTTGAGTTTAGAAGGATGAGAGGGGATCTGATGGAGACGTATAAGATTATTAAGGGATTGGACACCCTGGAGGCAGGGAGCATGTTTCCGCTGATGGGTGAGTCCAGAACCAGAGGACACAGTTTAAATATAAGGGGTAGGCCATTTAGAACAGAGTTGAGGAAAAACTTCTTCACCCAGAGAGTGGTGGATATATGGAATGCTCTGCCCCAGAAGGCAGTGGAGGCCAAGTCTCTGGATACTTTCAAGAAAGAGATGGATAGAGCTCTTATAGATAATGGAATCAAGGGTTATGGGGATAAGGCAGGAACAGGATACTGATTGTGGATGATCAGCCATGATCATAATGAATGGTGGTGCTGGCTCGAAGGGCCGAATGGCCTACTCCTGCACCTATTGTCTATAATCTGAAGCACTTACAATTATGAATTACAGTCTTGTATCATGACATATTGATATACTTTACTACATTAAAAATGCAATGTGTTTCAATGGAAATCAGCTAGAATCTGACACCAAGCCACAAAGAGACGTTAGAACAGAAGACCAAAAGCAAGGTAGATAGGTGATAAGATAGAAACGAGACGGGGAAAGGAGGGAAGGTTGAGGCAGAAAATGTAAAAGTTTATAACCAGCTAAAAACCAAGCTAGTCAATGATGAAACATTTAAAGTAAAACATGCACGACAGATTAGAATTGAAGAAACTTGGATATCGGAGAGGACTGAAGTAGAACACAGACAGGGAGAATTGACATCAGAGAGAGATTTGAAAACTACTGTGTGAATTTCAAAATTAGGGTATTGTCAGACTAGGAACTGACATAATTCAGTAAGCAGAGGCAATGGATTAAAATGAACTTGGTACAAGCAGGATGCAGTAAAGTGTGATTTACAGTCTTCCAAAATGGAGGGCATGTACCTCCCACTGTTGATGGATAACAGGAAATGCCACTTAATCAAGAAATGAATGAATTTAGTCATCGACACAAAACAATGCTTTTTAACATCTCAAGCAAGTATTTCTCTCTTAAGTGGCTCAGTAGTTCAGACAGGATGCATCGTAGCATGAAAACCACATTTCTTTCGAAGATGCCTTTTTCAAAAAAATTGAATCGTTTGGCATCATTATCATGATCCAAACCAAAACTGTGTCACCTTTTCAGTAAATTAATGTCTGCTTGTTAAGGGTTGCTCTAATTAAAATGAATAAGCAAACATATGTCCTAACAATTATTAATCAGTACTAGCAATCAAACATTCCACAAACTCCAACTTCATATATGCCCATTTCTGAGTGAAATCTATATAAGTAGTATCTTAAAAAGAAAACTGTGGAATGAGGGTTTTCTTTTTTATTGGAACTGTTTTACCCTTGTGTGCATATTCAGAGTTTCATTCTTACAGAAAATCATAAACAAGTTTTAAGAATCCCAAACAGAAACTCAATATTGATAGACAACAGCTCAAATTGATGAGTTGCTAATGAATTGCTGAAGTAGAAAAGAGTTTAAAATAAAATTAAGGCAAATCAATAATCTCACACCTGACTTTGAAATTACTTATCATCTCAATATGCTCTCACTTCCTTGTTCCTAAAGACGTATGTAAATTACAGATAGAAATTTAGAATAATTGGTAAATTGCTACAGTTCCTAAAGAGTGGAAGCAATCATATACCAAGAGACAGCAATCTCTTACACTCATGTCTCAGTCATAAAAATAAATAGATGTGATTTGGCAGAATATGTGTTTCTAGAGCTCATCATTACAGAATTAGCTGAAAAAAAGGAAAGCAGCATCATGGCTCCCACTGGAGGTTTAAGCATGTCAGGAGTGAAATTGGTAAAGATGAGGAGCCCTTTAGATGAGATTTTCTTCAAATTTTTCACTTTCTTCATTTTGACTGTGATGGAAATAAAGGAAACAAGAGACAGAAAATCCAAGATTTCAGAACTTTGGCAGTCAAATGCCAACCTTTTGACAACTACGGGTACACCTCCAGGTGACGGCCACTCTACTGGCCATCAAATAATTGTGTCCAGGACTACCTAAACCCAGCACATATTCCTTCCAAAGGCTCCAATCTCAACATTCACCAAACCCTAGCAGTCTATTTCTAACTCCTCCTTAAAAATCCAGGAGAAGTCTGCACCAGTCAATCTATTATTGCAGATTTTTTCTGTTTCTACAGAACTTATTTCTTTGGTCTTGATTCCATCCCACCCATACCCCACCCCACCACCCTTCCCCCAAATCCACTTTTTTCTCCCCTTGCACAATCATTTCCAACTACATCCATGATCTTTCCTGGCCCTAACCATTTTATCATCATAATCGACATCCAATTCTTTGACCAAACACTGCCAGCACGACAGTCTTAGGGTTTTCTGTTTCTTCCTCGAACATTCATTATTCCAGTACTACTCAGGGCTCCTCATCTGTTTTTCCAATACATTGATGCTCCTTCCTGTTCTTGTCATGAACTGGAAAACTTCGCTGAATTTGTTCTAAATGTCCACCCTGCTCATCTTCTAACTCTTCCCTTAATCAACTTCTTTGCCTCCATTTCTCAAAACAGGCTATCAACTAATATTCACTGCTGATATTACACACAGTGTGCTATTCGTTTCAGACATTTCTGCTTTCAGTGGTTCCCTTCCTAAACCCCTCTCCAAGGAAGAGAGCGCGGTGAATTCAATTCTTTTATTCTTCTCTTCTGATCATAAGCAGACAGCATTCTTTAAATGTTAATTTTTTTTAAAAAAATAGGTCGTGGTGTGTTCCCCTCTCAAACTCTAAATTGGGAAGTCCAATTTTTGAATGACCTACAACAAACTCTTTTTAGGATTAAAACAGAAGCATAATTTATTCACACATTCAAACCCAAGCAATGACTGTCACACGACACATACAAGTAGACGAAAAGAAAATGAAAGTGTTTATAAGAAAGAATAATTTAAAATACAAAACATGCAGTGGCTCAGAGGTTGGCACTGCTGCCTCACAGCACCAGGAACCTGGGTTCGACTCCAGTCTAGGTTGACTGTCTGTGTGGAGTCTGCACATTCTCCCCATGATTATGTGGGTTTCCTCCCTCAGTCCAAAGATGTGCAGGTTATTGGCCATGCTAAATTGCCCAGCATGACTAGTCTGGGAAATGCAGGGCGTGGGTCTGGGTGGGAAGCTCTTTGGAGAGTCACTGTGGACTTAATGGGTTGAATGGCCTTCTTCCATACTGTAGGGATTCTATGAAAAAGTCATGTCATTTTTGATCAAATCCAGAAAACCTGTGGAGGTTCTGTTTCGTGGGAATACAAATACAGGCAGGTGTAGTTGACTAAAAGCAGAATTGTGGCAGAATTCCGTAGCGATTAAATTAGTAGCAATGAGGTTAATCCACTTTTCAAATGAATAAAATATTCCTTCCGGAAACAAGATTTTGGAGGTTTAAACTAGAAGGGAGCTTAGCTAAGCAAGGAGTCTAAATATGGTGTTACCATATCAATTCATGTTACATAAACAGCAAACTACTTATTAGACTAATATAGTGAGATCCAGAAATTACAGTTAACTTCTCCAGAAATGAGGCATGGTTTTGTCATGTGACTGACCCTGGATGAGTCAAATCTCAGTCTAATAAGGAGTGTCTATGCCTCTGGTCAGGATCATTGTCAGTTTGCTTAAGATCAATGGCGAGTCACTTTCACCACTTCAACTATCATGAAGTTCAATAGCGCCCCTTTATTCAGTACTGGCTGGGGGAGACATCTCTTCTGCTGGACTTCTTACATTTGTGGACGGCACGGTTCACACAAATCAAGGGTGAGAGATTACCGGAGGATAATGTTGGAGTTCCGTCCTGGTAACTGATTGGAATCTTGACAGGAAGTAAGTAATAATTTGCATCATGTGATCAGTGAAGGGTGTGTAGATAGTTTGGGTCATGTTGAGATCAAAAAGGAAGGAAGTATTGGGGGTCTTGAAAAACATTAAGGTAGACAAGTCCCCAGGGCCTGATGGGATATACCCAAGAATACTGAGAGAGGCAAGGAAGGAAATTGCTGGGGCCTGTTGGAAAATCTTTGTATCCTCACTGGCTACAGGGGAGGTCCCAGAGGATTGGAGAATAGCCAATGTTGTTCTTTCATTTAAGAAAGGTGGCAAGGATAATCCAGCTAATTACAGGCAGGTGAGCCTTATGTCAGAGAGAACTCTTCGAGACAGGACTTACTCCCACTTGGAAATCAGTGGGTGTATTAGCGAAAGGCAACATGGTTTTGTGGAGGGGAGGTCGTGTCTCACTAACTCGGTTGAGTTTTTTTAGGAAGTGACGAAGATGGTTGATGAGAGTAGGACAGTGGATGTTGTCTACATGGAATTCAGTAAGGCCTTTGACAAGGTCCCTCATGGCAGGCTGCTACAGACAGTAAAATTGCACAGGGTCAGAGGTGAGCTTGCAAGATGGATAAAAAACTGGCTTGGTCATAGAAGGCAGAGGGTAGCAGTGGAAGGGTGCGTTTCTGAATGGAGGGCTGTGACTAGTGGTGTTCCTCATGGATCAGTTTTGGGAGCTTTGCTGTTTGTATTAAATATAAATGATTTGGAGGAAAATGTAACTGGTCTGATTAGTAAGTTTGCCGATGACACAAAAGTTGGTGGAATTGCAGATAGCGATGGGGACCATCAAAGGATACAGCTGGATATAGATCAGCTGGTGACTTGGGCAGTGAGATGGCAGATGGAGTTTAATCCGAAAAAATGCGAGGTAATGCATTCCGGGAGGTCTAATCCAGCTAGAAAATATACAGTAAATGGCAGAACCCTTAAGAGCTCTGATAGGCAGAGGGATCTGGGTGTACACATACAGATACACAAAGTGGCAACGCAGGTGAAGAAGGTAGTCAACAAGGCATACAGCATGCTCGCCTTCATCGGCCAGGGCACTGAGTTTAAAAATTGGCAGGTA
The DNA here is from genome assembly GCA_024137785.1 of Ginglymostoma cirratum. Taxonomy (NCBI): domain Eukaryota; kingdom Metazoa; phylum Chordata; class Chondrichthyes; order Orectolobiformes; family Ginglymostomatidae; genus Ginglymostoma; species Ginglymostoma cirratum. The sequence continues at coordinate 34,788,686 of JAHRHZ010000021.1, forward strand.
ATGTTGCAGCTTTATAGAAGCTTAGTTAGGCTGCATTTGGAATACTGTGTTCAATTATGGTTGCCACACTACCAGAAGGATGTGGTGGCTTTGGAGAGGATACAGAAAAGATTTACCAGGATGTTGCCTGGTATGGAGGGCATTAGCTATGAAGAGAGACAGTAGAAACTTGGGTTGTTCTCACTGGAACGACAGAGGTTGAGGGGCGACCTGACAGAATGGCATGGACAGAGTGGACAGTGTGATGCTTTTTCCCAGGGTGGAAAAGTCAGTTACCACAGGTTTAAGGTACAAGAGGCAAGGTTTAAAGGTGATTTACAAGGCAAGTTTTTTTTTAAACACAGAGGGTGGCAGGTGCCTGGAACTCGCTGCCAGGGGAGGTAGTGGAAGCATATACGATAGTGACTTTTAAAGGGCATCTTGACAAATACATGAATAGGATGGGAACAGAGGGATACAGTCCCTGGAAGGGTAGGGGTTTTTAGATGTGACGGGCAGCATGTCGGTGCAGGCTTGGAGGGCCAAAGGGCCTGTTCTTGTGCTGTAATTTTCTTTGTTCTCTGAAGTAAGTTTTAAAATTTAAATCAGAAAAGTATAGCCTTTCTAAAACGTATGACCTCACTTCATGATTTGTGAACATGACATGCCTCCAGAACTCAGAAACATTCTATTTTTATTTTAAAAGAACAGGTTTTCTTGCAGAAAAAGAAAGATTCATTCTCTCATTCACTGTTGAAAGTCAAACACACAACTATCAGGGTGCGATGACAGTTCTCAACTGCATTCTGAGAGTTTATACATGGAGCAAGGCATCAGCAAGGAAATTGTTCTCTCCCAAAATCAGTGATTTTTTTTTCAGGTTAAAAAGCTGCAGGGGCAAACTACTGCATAATTCCTCTCCCCACATATCCTGCGATTTTCTCTTTGGTACTATAAATCAGCAGATCATTCTGAGCTGCCAAGTGAGTCCTACTACCATCTGGTTTGTCAGCCCAACACATTAGTGGCATTGTGGAAGTCAAAGTGTATGGCTTTACGCTAGTAAAGGCCTTCCAGGACAACTAGGTTAAGATTTCTCTTACTCAGTCATGGGAATTTGCCAGGATTCTTTATAAAAGGTCAGTTTGCTGAGGTAGGAATCTGTGTACTACTTGCTGTGGACTTGGAATAGAGTCTGTCCTGGTCTTGCATTTAGTTTCCAGTGGTAAATACAGAGTTGCTTTGATTTGTCCGGCTTCAGAATCAATGCCACAGGGGATCTCCAGCTGCTGAGGCAAAGCTCAACTGTTTTGTCATCCAGTGTGTGCTGCATTCTGTGTGTGATCTGAGCCAGTTCACTGGGACTTAGCTGGCAGAGCTTATGATTTATTCTTGGGCATTCTCCCACATCCATAATCATGGACTGTTTACAGACAGACCATGGTGGATTTCTTTAAATTTCAATGAAGATGGCCACATCTTCCATCTGTTCTTTGATGGAGGTGCTAACTGAGTTTAAGATTCTAGATTCGACCAGTACCCCCTCCTCAACAGACCTCTCTTAACTCACTTAGATGCGGCCACCCTCCAATACACATCAGTTAAATAGACTCTGTTTTTAGATGTATTTTATATGCACTTGAACTCCTCTTCTGGTGGAATTTCAGTGTTAGTAACTTACCCTATTCTGTTACTTTGAGGAGATGTTTCATTCCCAACCTAATCAATCAATTTTGTGTCGGACATTAGTGCCCTAAGTCAGCTGAATAGAAACTCCCAGACTGTCTGCATTTTTATGGCGAATTTTCCTGTTCTGTCTCCAAGGTCAGAAAGATGGTATCAGTGAGACCTCCTGCTGATCCAGGAGAGCTGCAGGCTTCTTTCCTTTAAAATTTTGCTGTCTGGTTGGGAGATTTCTGTATCCCAGCTGTGTCCCATTTCTTTGGGATCACCTTTGCTACAGGTCCTGGGCTGGCTATGGCTGCTCTGCTCTTTACATATCCCCTGAAGGCAGTTTCCATTCAGGAAACACCTTGGTTTGCCTTGAAGTTCAGAAAGGTGGGTTCAGATAGCCAGACCTGCCCATCCAACATAGTGCAGACTCCTTTTCTTTCAAGTGTGGCCAAGGCAAGTTTTACTACCAACTGTGTATCCACATGGAAACTTTCAGCTAGCCAGGTTTCCTGCTCATTCATCAGAGCGAAGGCCAGTCATGTTTTAGTCCAGTAAAGCTCTTGTTTAAAATAAAGCTTTTTATAACAACTATGATCACTTTTCAAGTCATGTAAAAATGGCAACTCATCCTCATCCTCAACTTCCGCTCTACTAGCCCCTGTATTCAACAGATTATCCTTCACCATGTTCATGATCCCCAGCATGATGCCACCACCAGACACATTTTTCCTGTCCTTTTGGCATGAAGGAGCTGTTCCCCTAAACTCCTTCCATTTGACACCTTCCCACGCAAGCATAGGAGATGCAAACATCTGTTGTTTCACTTCCTCCCTTTACACCATGTTAGGCCCCAAACACTCCTTTGAAGCAAAGCTACAATTAACTTGAACTTCTTTAAATTTAGCACTTTTTTTGCTGTTCACCTTGTGGTTTTTACATCAGGGAGACCAAATGCAGACAGGTGACTGTTTTGCAGAAGAACTCCAATTTCAGATCAGTCCATAAGCATGATCCTGAACTTTCTGCTGCTGGTCATTTTATTTCTTCACCTTGGTCACATTCTGACCTCTCTGTTCATAAGCTGCTACAGTATTCTGATGAAGTTCAACGTAAGCTTAAGAAACAGCATCTGGACTAAATACAGCATTCAAAAACTTTCGATCATGACCTCTGCTGCCATCTTGGGTTTCTTTTTGCTGGCTTTTAGATATTTTCTGATCAACCTGTTCAGAGATGTTGTTATACACCTCTGGAGCAGGTGAGGCTTTAACCCCAGCCTCCTGGCTCAGAGGCAGGGACATTACTGCTGTGCAACAAGAACTCTTTGCTGGCTTGTAACTGAACTATACATTATGCATTCAGCCGGCTACTATACAACCAATCAAGCCTTATCTGGACACAAAAGTTTACTACACTCATTACACTCTTCTTGAATTTTACATAATGAAATGAAATGAAATTATTTATTATTTCTGTCCCCTTTCCCTCCTCTATTAATTTAAAAACCCTTAAGATTTCAACCTTTCTTCAGTTCTGATAAAAATCATTAACCTTAAATATGAATTGTTTGTCTCCAAAGATGCTGCCTGACAAATAGTTCCAGCATTTGTTGTTTTTACTTTATAGCCTGGGCAATGTAAAAACAATATTTTATTCCAAAATAAAATACTGTAAATGATAAAAATCTTAAGAAAACACTGGAAACACGCTACAGATGAAAAAAGCAAGAAGTGTGAAACATTAAGCGTGTTTCCCTCTCCATAAATGTTGCCTGACAGGAGTACTTCCAGAATTTTGTGCTTTTTTAAAAATTACTTTTGTTTGTTTTCTGCAGAGTGTTTTAATTTTTAATCTACTTCTTTGAAGTTATGCACTTAACACAGACTTGGAAGTGACTGCAATGCCCTATAAGAGAACTGACAAAGACAAAGCCCGATTTGTGACCTTGACAAACTGGGCTTGCTTAAACAGGTGTACAGAAAGACAAATTTCCGTCAGTTATATCAGCTAATACTTGATCTCATGATTTCACATCACCAAGATATCAAGCACATCACTGCCAAGCAAAAAATTCTTGAAGAGTAATTATTGCTATACAAAAGCCAAATGATACTAACCAATTAACATTAAGGAAGTTTATCATAAAGTTTAGCAGAAGATGACATTGAAAAAATTCCACCCTACCCAGTCACATTAGGTAATGTGCTACTTGGCTACCAATCACTTCCACACCACTTATGCTGCTATTCTAAAAGGAAATAAGTGATTAACAGGATGCACATTCATATATCACCTTCAATATCAATGTTCCAAAACGTTTTGCAGAGACATTGGAAGTAAACAAGAGTACTAGCCTAAGAAAATATTAGTAGTTAGCTAACGTAAACACAATTCTATCATATCCTGATGTACTGATTGATATATATATTGCACAGAAAGAGGACTGACATACTGAGATTGTTCTGTGTTATGGAAAAATCAACAATGCATTTAATCTTAAAAGCATTTTATAAAAATGATCTGTGATAAAGAGTTGTCGGATAACTTGAGAGAGTGTATAGCCTACATGTGCAGCAATTACTGAAAATCTAAGATTTGGAGCAAATAAAACAATTGTTATATGAACAAACATGAACGTATGAATTAGGAGTAGGCCACTTGGCCCCTTGAGCCTGCTCTACCATTTGATTAGAGTATGGCTGACCTGACTGCAGCTTCAACTCCATATTCCTGCCTACCTACGATAACAAACAAGGGAACTGTAGCTTAAGAATCATTTGACTTCTATCTTAAGAACATTCAATGATCCTGCTTCACTGCTCTCCGGGGAAGAGTGTGCCAAAGACTCATGACCCTCTCAGAGAGAAAGGTTTCCTTTCATTTCTTTCTTAAATAAAAGACTCCTTAATTTTAAACTATTCACAATATTCATTTCCCTTATTTTTGCTACATGGGGACAACTGCCACATTTTATAGGCTATATTATCCTTTACGATATTACACTATAAAACAAGAATTTTTAGATTATTAGAGAATATTTTAAATCTTTCAAGGTTAATGATCATTACAGTTTGAACCATTCTGCATTCTATAGAACAAATAAAGCTATACAATTGTATCAGTGCTCAATGAAAAGGTTCCTATACACAGCAAAACAAATAAGCTTCTTTAATTTAGATGGCTTCACCAATGCAACGGAAGTCAGTGTAAAGTCACAGTTTCAACTAAACAAAATCTGCAGGACAAACACCACAGGCATTTAACAGCAACAGAATTACTTCTGGAATCAGTCACTAAATTAAAATAATGAACGATAAATGGAAAAAAACAGCATCAAGTGTTCCTTCTCTGCACAAGAAAGTTGAACTTTCTAAATAAAACAAAACTTATAAATATCACTTTTTCATTGTAGATTAGAATGAAAATTCAATAGCTAAGTTACGTAATTGTACAACTGAACTGATTTGCAATCTAATTTGATAAACATAACAAGAAGTGAAATTTGAAGTAAATGAGTTTATGAAGTACAAAATAGCATGGAAAGAATAAATTGAGTAGTAATATTTCACTTATTTTCTCAAAACACTAAAGTAAGGATGCAAAATTTAGAGTCTGAGAGGTGATGTAGTTCAGCTTGAAGAGATTGCCATACGAGTCACCAAGCCTTGTGACAGAACAGTTAAAATAAAATTAATCTTTCCCATATCAGCATATTTTATTTTCTCTCCCAAAAATCTCAAATTTGAAGAAGAAAATCTAGCACAAATTTAAACTTGACAAGGCTGTCATTTTAACATAAACCTCAAGCCTCTATAATAGATAAAACTCCCTCCCTTTAACTAATACTCGAACACGGTACTGTTACAAAGATACTTTCAAATGTTGAAAGTGACTGATTGTACAGTCATTTCTGCCTTTGTGTCCAGCAGCACAAATTCTATTCAGGATCTCCTCATAGCATGACAAAATATTAGAATACACAATGTGGTGGACAAATAGGAATCAATTATCTATATTTAACCTCTTACATTATAGTCCATCATTTTATTCCAGTAAAACTACAAAAGCATCAACAGGTCATATTATGAAGGTTTGGACGGTTTTATTAAACAACTTATCCAACATGTACCTGTTGTCATAAAGTTGAACCCACCTTTATACCACAGAACTGTAGGTGATAGCCACTATTGGGAAAATGTTAGCGTATACCATAAAGCATGTAATAGCAGGCCATATAGAAATGACCAAGCAGAGTCTGCACGACTTAATGAAGGGGAAATCATTTTTGAAAAATTTGCTAGAATTCTTGAAGATAATATGCAGGATTAATAAAGGATAAGATGTGGTTGTGAAATATTTGATTTTCAAAAAGCATTTGATAAAGGTATACATTAAGCTACATAATAAGAGTTCATGATGTTGGAGGTAGTTTATTAGGATAGGGGATTGGTTAATTAATGCTGGAATACTGTGAACAGTTTTGGGCCTGTTTTACAACAAAAGATATACTGTCATTGGAGGCAGTCCAGAGAAGCTTGAACCTTGCACAGCAACACGGAATCGTACAAAGAGCAAAATACACTGGATGGTAGAAAAAAATTCACAACCACTCACTAATGTAGCTATTTTCCCTACAACCATGCAGATACATAACATTTTCTCTGCAGTCAAATTATTTACCCTATGTAAAACGGCCTGGATTTTGTCAGTGATAAGGCAATCACTAATCTTAAAGAAAGCTGCCCAGTTCTAACAATCTCAGTGATGTGACTTTGCAGAAAGGCTGGTAAACAGAAGACAAAGTTAAGATAACTGGCAAAAAAAAAAACCAACATGAGGAAAACATGACTTATACAGCAAGTTATCAGGGTATGACATGCATAGCATAAAAGGAAGCAGATTCAACAAAAACTCTTAACAGTGAACTGGACAAACATTTCTGGTTGAAAACGGGAGATACAGCAGAGAAATGGTACTTAGAAAATGCCAACACAGGAATTATGGGTCAAACAGACTTCTTCTTTCCAATTTCATTCTTTGTTGCATCTTTTCCAACACATGTTTGAACCCGTAGGCAAGACCAAGAGATCTTGAGGTGTTCCACAAAAATGATGTCATCAACATAGGCAATCACATTAAAGAATTCTCAGATACTAAATCATGAAGTAAAGTAGAGATAACAAGTGTAGAGCTGGATGAACACAGCAGGCCAAGCAGCATCAGAGGAGCAGGAAGGCTGACGTTTCGGGCCTAGACCCTCCAGAAAATGAAGGGTCTTTTCTGAAGAAGGGTCTAGGCCCGAAACGTCAGCCTTCCTGCTCCTCTGATGCTGCTTGGCCTGCTGTGTTCATCCAGCTCTACACTTGTTATCTCAGATTCTCCAGCACCTGCAGTTCCTACTATCCATGACGTAAAATACACTGATTGCTCTTAACATTTAAGAAATTATGAAGTGTGAAATAAAAAATATAGATTAAAGGTAATTTAGCAATCAAACGAAAAACTACTGAATTAGCATGGAAAAATTTAACATTGTACAAATGAAAAAAATTCACAGATTTTTCACCTGTGGTAATGACTTCATGTAAATTAAAAAATCAGTTCCATTTCATCAATGAGATAAATTTGTATGAATTCAAAGCTAAGCTACAGTTAAAAAATAGGAAGCTGTCAGTGATTTTTAAAGCTTTATTGGTCAGTGCATTGAGCATAGGAGTTAGGAGGTCATGTTGCGGGTGTACAGGACATTGGTTAGGCCACTTTTGGGATAATGTGTGCATTTCTGGTCTCCCTGCTACAGGAAGGATGTTGTGAAACTAGAAAGGGTTCAAGAAAGATATAAAGGATGTTGCCAGGGTTGGAAAGTTTGAGCTATAGGGAGAGACTGAATAGGCTGGGGCTATTTTCCCTGGAGAATCGAAAGCTGAGAGGTGACCTTATAGACCTTTATAAAATCACGAGGGTCATGGATAGGGTAAATAGATAAGGCCTTTTCCATGGGGTGGGGGTGTCCAAAACTAGGAGGACATAGTTTAAGGTGAGAGGGGAAAGATTTAAAAGGGACCTAAGGGGCAACGTTTTCATGCAGAGGGCGGTGTGTATGTGGAATGAGCTGTCAGAGGAAATAGTAGAAGCTGGTACAATTGAAACATTTAAAAGGCATCTGGATGGGTATATGAATAGGAAGGGTTGAGAGGGTTATGGGCCAAATGCTGGAAAATGCAACTAGATTAGATTATTTTGAGATATCTGGTTAGCATGGACAAATTGGACCTAAGGGTCTGTTTCCATGCTGTACAGCTCTATGACTCTATAATTGATTTCTACATGGAAAAGGTTCAACAGCCCATTCCTGAAAACGCAGTGAAGGACTCACAGCAACTTCTACATCTCTAATATTCAGTGTACATGCAGCCTCCAGAAGTTGGTGTAGTTTTGGAAAAAGTAACAGCATGAACCAAGTTCCACCATCATTACTACCATAAAATCCAACTCAAAGGATTGACAAATGTAAACAAAATTACTTAACAGCAAAAACAATGGAGATCTCAAAGAAATTTTAATCTTTAGTTTAATCAACATCTCTGAAAGATATCCTAAACCACAAAACTAAAACAAGTAAGTTATGTCCCTGATCTCAATCTTATTTCCAAATTGCCCATGCTTATAAATGGAAATAGCCTACGTACATTTGTTTGAGATAATTTTTTTTTTTGTAATATTGGCACAAGGAATAGCACAATTTTGATCCTGGTACGGGAGCATGTTTTGATAAGAGAATCAGCTTGAACGTAGAACCAACAGATCAGGTAACACTGAATTCAGCTTCTGTCTTTAAAAAACATGTAGATCCTCAAGCATAAATTCATGGTGCCAATAAGATGACAAAAAATCTCAACTGTATAAATTTATACAAAACATAGTGGTAAAACAGTAAAAGACAAGTTAGAATCTCAGTGAATACGAGTTACAGTTTCAATCACCCCTATAAATGTAACATGATCTCCATGGAACACACCTTGCTACAGCTATGAAAATACTTAAGTTCCCAAGGTGATCTACTTGAGAAATAAAGGTGGAGTACTGACGCATTATTTAACATCAGTTAACCTGATTATTGGTCAACATTAAAGCCACCCATGTACGAAATTTATCTGACGTATACCTGAGCAAAAGAATTGTAAAACATATACTTTTGAAATAAGAGCACATTCTTTCTGAAAGAATCGCAAAAGCATGTTTTTTTCTCCTGTGGGGCTAATAAACTAATGTCCCACTTTAAGTTCAGTTTCATTAAAATCAGAGAATTAATAACGTGCCAGTTCATTTTGCTGGCGGCCTTTAAACAACGCTGCATTGCCGTTTTTTTGGCATCCAAAAACACATTCCAAGTCCTTGAAGTGGACGTGAAACCTTTGTGCATTTTTTTCCCGAAGCACAAGACCTGAACAGGCGGAGAACTTCCATTCCTGTTATTCAAATACATTTTTATGACCTCGCCAAGGGATCTGTGACCTTGGAATAAATAAGAAGCCTTCAATTTTATTTGAAACCATACAATCTGGTGAACAGTGTCAGTACAGTACTGTATGTAGATTGTAACCGGACATACACGGCGCTTGTAGCACACAAGGCACAGCCAAGCCCAGAACATACCAACACAGTTGCGTCACCTGATGCAACTACAAAACTTCCGGGACAAACTCGTACCTTTAAACTTTTTCTCTGGTAGAATGGGGCACTATGGGTTCAATTCATTAACACTGTAAAACATTCGCTTACAGTATCCTGTTCTCCAGTACGATCACCTGCCCCTCTGCAGTCACGAGGAGTTACCGAGGCCTTTACCCTCCCTCTCCCCTTCCACACCTCAATAACTCCCTACAGCAAGAAACTCTCTCACAAAACCGCCCAGCAGCTCAAAGATCAAATCCCGAATTATTAAAATCTCCATAATCTCACCGACAAAACGCTGGTGTTAGGTTCGCCGGGCTGGCTCCGCACTAATTGACAAGATCCACTCCTCTCAGCCACTTCCAGTTCTCACCGCGTCCTCGCGTTCTCAATGCCGCGCCTCGCCCCGCCCCGCCCCTCCCGCGCGCGCGCCCACTGCCCAGTGTCCGCGCGCACTTGAACCCATTTACAGAGCGGTGCACGCTCCGGTTGTCTTGTAATTATGTCGGCAACAAAGCTGCTTCTGCGAATGTTTCAATACTTTTGACGATAAAGCATCGCGAAAATTAATAGCAAGTTAGTGCGTAATTTATATACAATATGGACAGCCTCCTCGACAGACACAGGCTCCTAGTATCGCCGCTGGCTGGAGGAAGCCGCATACTAGTAAAGTTTCCACTTTTATTTCGAGTAGTATTAATTTCATTTACTTCTAGCCAACTTGTTCATATACAACGCTGATGTGAACGGACGAAACCAAGGAGAACAAGTTGAGAAACACAACATACTGAATGTTTTTGGACTTCATCATCGTCATAAAGTTATGCTCAACCTTTATAAATTACTAGTGACGCCTCCTGCTGGAATACTGCATCCAATTCAGGGCACCAAACCTTAGAAAGGCATTGAGATCTTCTAGACTGCCCCTTTTGGAGTATAGAAAATGCAGAGGGTAACTTAAAAAAGCAATTAGGAGATCAAGGGCATGAAAATAACGCTGGTGAAATTAAGGAGAATCCCAAAATATTCTACAAGTAAATCAAGGGGAAGATGATAACCAGGGAAAGAATAGGGCCATCAGAGACAAAGGGGAAATCTGCACATGGAGCTGAAGGTCAGTGGTAGTATTAAATGAGTATTTCACATATTTTCACTTGGAAGGAGAACACAGGTATAGAATTCAGGAAAAAGGAAAACAAATTTATTCAGCAGATTAACAGAGGAATGGACAAACCCCACATGTTCAGATGAGTTGGTTCACAGGCTGCTGCAGGAGACGAAGAAGGAAATTACAGCGCCTCTGACACATTTTTAAATTCCTTTCTGGCCACAGGAAGTGCCAGAGGACCGGAGAATAACTAATATGGCTACACTTTTCAAGAAGGGCAGTAGGGCTAAACCAGGGAATTACAGACCAGTAAGTCTTACATCAGTGTTGGGGAAACAATTGGAGAAATTTCTGAAAAAGCAAATTAATCTCCATTTAGACAGGCAAGGTTTTTTCAGGAATAGTCAGCATGGCTTTGTCTGAGGTCATACTTAACATATTTTATTGCATTTTTGAGGTGGTGACCAGATGTGTAGAAGTGCAGTTGACATGGTTTATGTGGATTTCAGAAAAGCCTTTGACAAGGTCCCACATCGAAGACTGCAAATGAAAGTTAAAAACCCATGGCATCCTGGGTGACTTGCCAGTTGGATCCAAAATTGGCAGATAGAGACAGGTGGTTGAAGTTTTTTTAAAAATAAATGGAAGCTGGTGTCCAGTGACATTCCATGCCAATCAGAACTGTGTCCCTTATTGTTCATGCTATATATAAGTGATTTGGAAGAAAATATTGAGGGTATAATAAGTAAGTTTGCAGATGACACAAAAACTGGCTGAATGGTTGACAGTGAGGAAGAGGTCTTAAGTTACAGGAGGAGAGAGACAGATTGATCAGATGGGCAGATCAGTAGCAGATGGAATTTAATCATGAGAAGTGTGAGGTAATACATTTTGGAGGCAGTTACAAGGGAATATTCAATAAATGACAAAACACTAGGAAGCTCAAAGGAACAGTGAAATCGTGGAGTATTTGTCCATTGATCTCAAATGGCAGCAGGAAAAGTCAATAGTGTAATTGAAAAGCATACAGGCACATGCCTTTATCAGTCATGGCTAGATTATAAGAGCAGGGAACAATACAGACTTTGGTTAGGCCACAGTTGGGTACTGTGTGCAATCTGGTTACTGCCCTATCGGAAGGATGTGATTGCACTGGATGAGGTGTAGAGGAGATTCACCAGGATGCTGCACGGGATGGAGTATTTTGGCTATGAAGAGAGGCTGGATAAACTCAGGTTGGTTGCCTTGAAACAGAGAAGGCAGAGATTAAGGTGCATTAGGGAAGAGCGAGTAGAAAGCTGCTTTTCCCCTCAGTTGAAGGGTCAATAGCAATGGGGTATACTTTTTGGGTGAAGGGCAGGAGGTTTAGAGGAGGATTTAGAAGGTCCCCACCCACCACCACTCTCTTCTGCCATTCCTTGACCCAGTCCTTCCTGGTCCCTTTGCACACCTCTTTCTCCAGTACAAAGACATCTTTGATGATGCTTCCCCCTCATCTGGAATTGGAAAAAAAATCAATTTTGCTTCCAATTTACAACCTGTTCACACTTTCAGTTGCTCCATCTCTGACTTTCCTTCCTTGACATCCCTGTTCCCATATCCGGGGATAGACTGACCACTGATTTCCATTACAAACCTACCTAAGCCCACAGTTACCTCGACTATACAAGGGGTTCTGCTATAACGTGATAGTTGCGTTCTAGTGCAACACGGGGTTATAGAAAATCATGCTATGTAAATAATTGGGCCTATGGGAAAAGCGGGGTTAGGGGCAGACCACCAAAGAAGCGTAACACAAAAGGATAGCACTACTGTCAGCAGCTGTTCAGACAAGTTGGTCCAACTATGACAGCAGCTTTGCAGCAGTTTGTAATCAATGATGGTGAGGCGGAGTTCGAACTTCCGCCATCCCTACAACCCTATGTGTAATGAGCCAGCACGTTGGATACAGCTTTCCTTACCGTGGACTTTTTCTCCTTCAGGATATTCTTCACCAGTGTTTCCATTGAAGCAACCAGTTACTCTGGAATATTACACAAGAATCAACGTCAAACCAGATGAGGACAGCTGATGGTCAAAGTCAGTTTCAGCAATGTTTTTGAGACGGCGAGAGGGGGTTAACTAAGGAAATTACAAAACTTTGGAGTTGGGCAGCTATGAATAAGGTAAGTATGGTAGAGTAATGAAAATCACGTGTGCAAGAGGTTGGAATTGAAAGAACACAGATCTATAAAGGCAAGTTGTGGGATTGTTTGAGATTACAGAAATCAAGATACTTTGATAAGAAGAATGAGAATTTTACAATTAAGGGTTATGGAGCAAAGAAAGGTAAACAGAATTGAGGACCATGACCTCCTGGAGCTTGCTTGAAGGGCTAGTCAAAAAAGGGTGAAGGGCAGCAACGACAGTAGAGCCACAACGAGCCACAGAATGTCAGCCTGAGCGCAGGTAGATGACAGTCAACTGTAGGAAGTGTCACCCTCTGATCATTTTCACAGCCTCTTCCATGCCCTTCTTCCAGCCTCCTCCTGATCACAAGTACACTATAGGTATCATTAGCAAAGGGCTCCTGACAGCAAAAATGCCTGCTCAATGGAACCACATTATAGTCAACAAAAGTTCACGTTTTAGAAAGTGTTCTCCTATTCGTCAATCGCATTACAGCCAACGTGTGTTGCCGGGACACGCGTTACAGCGGAACCCCCTGTACTTCCTCATATCTTGTAAGGATTCCATTTCATTCTCCCAATATCTCTGTCTCCATCACATCTGATGGTACCAACTTCCACAAAAGGGTCTCAGAACTGCCGACCTTTATCCTCAACTGAGGATTCCAACCACCTGGGTTTACAGGACCCTCAGCTGTGTCCGACACATTTCCTGCACTTCTGCCCTCATCCCCTTCCCTTCTCTTCTCTTTCACAGCAATAAATGGTTCCACAGTGCTCACTTTCCACCCCACCAGCCTCTATATCCAAAGGATCACAAGCTGCCATTTCTGCCATCTCCAGGAGTACCACCACTAGACATATATACCCCTCCCATTCTCCTATCCTAATTCTGCAGGGACCATTTCTTCCAGAACATCCTGGTCTACTCTTCCTTCACCCTGAACAACCCCCCCCCCCCACCATGGCACCTTACCATGCAATCACAGAAAGTGTAACACTTGTTCATTTACCTCCTCCCACCTCACTATCCAAGGTCCCAGAACAGCTTTCAGGTGAAGCAGCGATTTACCTGTACCTCTTCAATCTACCCCATCGCTACTCAAATGTGTCGTCCTCTATGCAATTTGGGTGTTTGTTTGTTGAATACTTATGCTCTGTCTGTAAAAATGACCCCAAGCTTCCAATTGCCTGCCATTTCAACATGCCATGTTCCCATACCAACATCTGTCTCAGGCCTACTGCATGCTCCAAATGAGGCTCAATACAAGCTGTAGGAACAACTTCTCATCTTCTGCCTAAGTACCTTTAAAACTGAGAGTGTATCAGGTGTGACAATGCGGACTGTTTATCAGCTGAATTTGTAATTGTCATGGAATTTTGCTGGATAAACAACATATACTTGATTAGATGATACACACGTAGCAGAACACCACAAAGCAAGCTAATTTTTTGTCAAAGTTCATCAAGGGCAAGAGGTAAGCATCTTTTCAAAAGAGACAATTAAGTCTTAATGAGTTAATTGAGCAAACTGATGTGAAAAACATGATCAAATTTGAAATGGTTTAGTTTTTTGGATACTAGATGTCACAAATGTAAAAATGCCTAGTTTCTTTGTAATGGAAAGAATGTAAAATCCCTTACTGCTACAAAAATTTTAGCTAGCTCGGGAAGGTTGACTAATCAATGATGAGACGTTGAGACAGAGCAAGCTGAACACCTGTTCTGGTCTGATCTGATCTTTGGACAAGTCCACATAAAAGTGTCCATTTCTAATAAGCATTGTAAGGGTAAGATTTTTGCAGAATACATTGTAGCGTAATTTGCTTTAATACAGAACATTATACTAGAATAAACCTGAAGGGCGAGAGAAAGTAGGAATAAAATCCTATACACAGTTATTACTAAGTCTTTCTAACAAATTCTAATTATGTCTTCCTTTATGTTCTACTCTACCATGTGGTTAGTTAGGGAGTCTACTCCCACAGTGTCTTCTTACCTTTATAATTTCCCATCTCTATCCAAACTATTAAAATCATCTTTAATTAACAGAGCTATCTCTCCACAGTTTCCTAGCTTCCTGTCCTTCCCAACTGTCTTCTGTCCTTGGAGTAATACCTGGCACGTAGGAAGACGGTTGTGATTGTTGGAGGTCAGTCATCTCAGCTCCAGGTCATCTCTGCAGGAGTTCCTTAGGCCTGTGTCTAAGGCCCAACCATCTTCAGCTGTTTCAATGACCATCCATCTTAAGGTCAGAAGTGGGGATGTTCACCAATAATTGTGTAAGGTCCAGCACCATACATGCTCAAAGGCAAAAAGATCTGAACAATATCCATGCTTGGACTGACAAGTGACAAGTACCATCTAACCACTGCCCCTTGACATTTAATGGTGTTACTATTACTTAATCCCCCATTATCAATATGGGGGTGGGGGTGGGGGTGGGGATGGGGGCTACCACTGACCAGAAACTCAACTGAGCCCACCACAAACAAACACAGTGACTACAAGAGCAGAGCACAGGCTAAGAATACTGCACTGAGTAACTTACCTCCTGACTCCGCAGCATCTATCCATCATCTACATGGCACAAGTTAGGAGTGAGATGGAATACTCCCCACTTGCCTGGATGGGTGTAGCTCCAAAAATTCAAGAAGCTTGACACCATCCAGGACAAAACTGTCTACTTGATTGGCACATCCAGAAGCATCCATTCCTTCGACTACCAATGCTCAGTAACAGCAACGTGTACTATCTACAAGATGCATTACAGAAATTCACCAAAGATCCTTAGACAGTATCTTCCAATCTCACAACCCACTTCCAGCTAGAAGGACAAGGGCAGCAGATACATGGGAACACCACCATCTTCAAGTACCCCTCTAATCCACTCACTGCCCTCACTTGGAAATATATTGCAGTTCCTTCATTGTTACTGGGTCAAATCCTTTAAAGTCTCTCCCTAACAGCATTGTGGGTCAACCTACAGCATGTGACTGCAGCAGTTCAAGAGGCAGCTCACCACCATCTTCTGATGGGTAACTAGGGACAGACAATAAATGCTGGCTAGCCGGTGACACCGACATTCCACAAGCAAAGTAAAAAATTTAAGTACTGATCTACGTCAGCCATTACATGTACTTGGCTGCAGGATATCAGATAACACAATTCTATTTGCACTCTCAGTTCATGTGTTTTGCTTTGAATGTAGCATTATATCCAGATGCACAGACTTTAGTTTTCTCCTGTAATCTCTAGTCTTCTTTTTGATTGACTGTTGGATTTTTACTCTCTATCCCTTCCAGTCATGATCGGTTTGTCATTTCCCATATTAATACCTTTCTCTTTTGCTTGGACTCTACTCTCCAATGTACCAAATCTTCACAAATGCTGCTGTGCCCTTATATTTGATTTAAAATCTTCTCATTTCCCTAATTATACAAGAACACGATCCCGGTGCAGTTCGCAAAAAGACCATCCCAATGGTAGAGATCCCATATTCCCTCGTGCTGGATCCAGTGCCTCATGAACTGGACCTCATTTTTTCCCACACCATTCTTTGACCTACGCTTTCATCTCTGTTTTACATCGATTTTTACTAGCTTCAGGTAATGATCCACAATATTTGAAGGTCTGCTTCTTCATTTTTGTTCTAACTCCTCAAACTGACTATGCAGAATCTACTTTTTGTTCTGCTTATTACATTGATAACTACATAGACCATAACAACCAGATACTCCCATTTCACTGTAGGCTCCTATCCAGCCTGAATAGATGTCCCAAAACCTGGCACCTGGCTTATAGTACAGCTTTCTAGACTCACGTTTTTAGTTACAGACAAGTGTCCCTCGGACTATACTGTCCCCTGTGACCATTAAACTCCTTCTTAACAGCCCTCCTCCCTCACCTGACGGGCATCCTCGATCATGGCACCATGGTTAGTTGGCTCTCAATCTGCAGTCCCCATACTCAATCAAACAAGCCTAAAGGACCTCAAACCTGTTGGACAATTGCAAAGGCTCCTACTCTCTGCGTCTGTTTACCAGCCTCACTCGGTCACTCTGTCCTGTTCCTGAACACTCACTAGATTAGAACATCACAACATATGATGTGATGGTCTCTTAGTACAAATTTTCTACGAAACTCTGCCCCTTCCATGACGTGCTGCAGTGTCTGTATTTCAGTCTCCAGTTCATAAATTTTGTCATGCCACTTCTCTTACCAAGGTATACACACTGAAGAAATTCTGATGTTCCCTCTATGGGACTTCCATTTTTATCTTTCAGCTAATGCACCTGGATTTTCTATTTCCCTCTTAGTGTTCAATAAACTGTTTTTCAGCACTCACTTTCACAGCCACACCTTCCTCAGGAACCATCTCCAGCTCGGATTTACCCAGGCAGATTCAAAATGAAGTTGCAAAGTATAATGTATTTGCTGCTCACAATGCAGAGTCTCAACATTGACAGCAAACATAGACTACATGACTGCTTTGCAGAAAACTACCATTCTGTAAGAACAGCCTCAACCTTTCAATTGCTTATCATTTCAATAAATCATCTTATTGTCATTAACATTTCTATCCCGGGCCTGCTGCAGTGTTTCAGTGAAACCCAGTACAAGTTGGAGGAAGAGCACCTCATTTTCCGTGCAAGTAATTTACAGCATTCAAGACTCAATTTTGAGTTCAATAACTTTAGACCATGAATGCTATTCTCTTTTTTGATTACACCTCCAGTACCTTGTTTGCCCATGGGTATGATGAGAGCAGAGCCAATTTATTTTCCACCAAATATATATATGCTGCTTTTGGGATGCTGGGTTCCAGGATTGTGGATCAGACTGAAAACAAATTGAAGAATACTTGCAAATGAAATATGTATTGTTTACAACTCCTGTACAATTTTAGTTAAAAGTTTACATGGTTCATTATGTGCTACAATAGAAGAAATCTGAAACACAAGGTCCTGGTTCCAAATTTTACAATAAAGTAACTATTATTTTGACAAAGTTACTGAAAGACATAATTTTATTATATAAAACATGAGACAGTTGTTTTCATTCTCAGTTAGCAGCAGTCAATATCATTTGCAGAAAATGAAATATTTTCTACTTAAATCACATTTCAATTTTTGAGACTGCAACGGTTACAAGAAGTCCACAAAGCTGATAATTGCTTCATTCACTTTGTTTTTCTTCTCTCTCCTGCGATAAGTAAACTGCAATTAAAGTAAAAATAAACAACTCAAACTTTTTTTGCCTTGATAACCTTGATTATTTCTTGGCATAGGTGATCTTCATGGCATGAGAAGGTGTAATTCGGAATCCTTGCAACGCATCGCGTGCAGCCCCAGCCTGTCCTTCATTCTCGAATTCCACAAAAGCTATATCATGTCGGCCAGGTACCAAACGTACCTCTTTGAAACCAGGAAATCTGTTAAAACATCATCAATTTAGTATTAATGTAGTTGCTTCAAACTACAAACACTCTTGATTTGTAGTATTTTTCAGGTTGATTTGCAAAGCTAATTTAGACACTCATTATTGATTTAAAATGTACTAAAGAGAACTACCAAAGAAAAATTCTCGTTTTCATACGTACAGAACATTCGTGGTTTACAATCCAATGGAATGCAGCAAGTATTAAATGCCATCTCCAGCAGGATAAAACAAACCTATACAGTAAGTTCTTGAACAATCATTGTGCAACAGATCTTTGTCAGCAACTTAAAATGATTTCTACAAATGGTAAGAGTACTTGAAGAAGTGTAGCATTATAAGTCTCAATTTTAATGAATGTCATGCCTTTGGCTTCAAAATTTGAATGTTAATGTACAATATTAAAATATCCATTCAGGTTCCTATACATTTAGTTTATACCTATGGTTACATAATCTAAAGTTAAGAAATTAGTGTCTGTGAAAAATATCTGAACAAGCCTGATCTTTCAAACTTTGCTTTGAATAAAATCAAATTCACCAACTTGAACATGAACTGGAGGCATGACCATTTTATGCCTCCAATTCATCCAATCCGAATTCCTGAATCTCAAAACAGCAAAAACAAAGTTGCTGGAAAAGCTCAGCAGGTCTGGCAGCATCTGTGGAGGAGAAAACAGAGTTAACATTTCGGATCTGGTGACCCTTCCTCAGAACAGTTCTGAGGAAGGGTCACTCAACCTGAA